>JZKD02S1655223.1:1678304-1728374 GCA_000966675.3 Picea glauca
ATATATATATATATATATATATATATATATATATATATATATATATATATATATATATATATATATATATATATATATATATATATATATATATATATTATTTTTATTTTTTTTACCACAAGTATCACTCAGACTTAGATTTTATTTTCCTAGGTTGGGCGACATTTTATTAGGGAATTTCTTTTTAAATCTTTCTTATCACAATATTTATTCTAAGGCCATATAGGTTTATTCACTTATTAGTTAACAACGCAACGTGCCCTTTAGGACGCACTAGGTGCTCCAATGGTGCCACTCACCTCATTTTGTTTCCCTTACACAACATGCCCTTCAGGATGCACTACGTGCTCCAAGGGTGCCACTCGCCTCTTTCTATTTTTCTTGTGCGACCTGCTTTTCAGAACGCACTACGTGCTCCAAGGGTGCCACTCATCTCTTTCCATTTTTCTTGCATGACATGCCCTTTAGGACGCACTACGTGCTCCAAGGGTGCCACTCGCCTCTTCATTGACTTGGTAGACATAAAAAACCCCTGGAGTCAATACTCCGTCAGGTGATCTTATGGGAGACTAATTGTTATAACCCTAATTTGCACCAGATATGCTTACCTGGCATTAGGCCATCTCAGATTCCTTATTTTCCAAAGCACTACTGAACAACTCTTCTTAAAAACACTTTTTATAAAGGCCCACGTGCCCTGCTCTATTACTGCACGTGTGTACACGCTCGGTGACCCAAAACAACCTGTGTGTACCTACAAAAGCACGAAAAAAGGAAATTTGTCGACGAAACACACAACTTTGGGTGAGTTAACTGAACCTCATGGCCATACATGGCCGAGGTTTTGTCCAAATACGTAGCTTCTTCTAGCCTATAAAAGAAGGGTTAGGGGTCCCATTTGGAAGAGGAGAATCATAGTAAAGAAACTATACCCAATTGCACATTCCCTTTGTCCCAACCCTTTAGCCATCCTTGTGCAAAGAGAAATATAGAGCAAAGAAGTTGAAGGATAGTTGAAGAGGATCCCAGGACCAGGTTCGTGGAGCAACGATCGACTTCATCATTGTAAGTTGATTTGTTGAAGTTAATAATAAACAAATACTTTTCCCGTCCCACCAAATGAGGTTTTCATGGTTTATTTCATATTTGTTTATTGAATCTCTAACCCAGTAATCTATATATCAAATGCATGTGGAGTTTGTTGTTTGTTTTGTGTGAATGCAGGACATCCTTGGGAGGAGAGCTGCAATCAAAAAGTGATCAAGCATGAGGAAGGATCTACATCAAACGCCTGTAATAAGGTATGCTCACTTGATCTTCCTAAAATGTGTTTGCTTAATAATAATGAGGATTAGGTCTAGGACGACGGTAGAAAGTAGAAATCTTTAGGTATTTTTTGCATGCATAATTTAACCCTAAGTGCTAGTTCGTAGAGGGATTTCCCACTCACAACAGAATTGGTGACCATATTGGGGAGATCTCTAGGGTTTGTGGGGATATTGTTTGGGTATTTTTAAGAACTGGTTTCATTTTCCTGTTTTTAAAGTTTCTGCAAACGTCTGAGCTAACAGAGATTCTGGTCTTCCATACCAGTTATCTTTGTTTCTTTGCTTGACTGTATATTTTTTTTTTCTAAGACCCACAGAGGTACACGTGGCCTGTATAAGGTATTCACGAGTGTACCCGTGCCCTACATTCTCACAACCCACATGTACGCATTAGTTGAGGAGGTGATAGTCGCGTGTATGATTCCAGAAAAATTCTTTTAAAGAGGCAGTCATCCTCTCCCCTATCAGAATTAGTCCTTCTCAGGGGTTTTCTAGAACTCTTTCTATTCTTTCTTGGTTTCAGTCTCTAGCTTAGGTTTCACCTCGGATTGGTTTGTTCTATGAAGTTTTCCTTGAATTGTTTTATTTTTGTGTTTAAAGTAAGTGTCTGAGTCTTCAAGAGATTCTAGTTCTTAGTATCAGTAGTCTCTTCCTGGGTTGGCTTGCTGTAGTAACCCGGTTTTGAATTAACGTTATGTTTCTAAATAATTACTTAATTTCTAATTTCTATGAGCTCAACAATAAGTAAACTTTTCATAATTTACAATTTATCTCAACACTTACGCTGTATTCAGCAGTAAGTAATAATCTAAGTAAACCATTCATGAATTTGAATTTACATACCTCACTCTGATGCTATCCGCAGCCGCTTGCTCCCTTTGCTTGAACCTACTCCTTAGGACACCCCAAAACCAGCCACCCTACCGACTAGTACGCCTAGCCCTAGGACATCAATGGACATCCTAGCCCTTCGAGCCCAAAACCTCTTCAGCCTCGGTGCACTGTAAATCCCATTGTAAACCAACTCTCCCAATACTCCAAACTCCCCCCTCCTCGAATGCATGAATGAATATATCCTCTCATACTCCTTCTCCACCTCCCTTATTCCTCCTTCACCGCCCCTCACATTTACTTCCACCTAACTCATTATTACTCCGTATCCCTTTATTAATGCCTTATCCATTCATTAATTGATTTATTAATTGTCTTATCCTTTCTTTAAATGTTTCCCTTTTACGTATGGGTTACGTTATCCCTTATGGGACACGTAACCCCATTTAACATTATATTTTATTTCCCCCCCCCCCTTTGTTTAATACTTAATTAATCAATTACTTAATTAATAATCAATTAATCATTAACCATTAATTAATTAATAATCAAATTAATCATTAACCATTAATTTAATACTTAATCAATTAATGACTCAATTAATAATTAACCATTCATTAACCCTTAATTAAAGAGTTAATCATACTTAAGCTAATCATAGTAAAAAAAATAAATTAATTAATAACATATAATTAATTAAGGTTATATAATAATTAATTATAATTTAGCTAATTTTTAGGGTTATTTATGAAATTATTCATATTAATAAGTAAAGGGTCATTACACTTGCTTGGATTTTTTATTTGTTTCAGAGTTTCAGATATACACGCGGCATGTATAAGGCCAGCATGCATGTACACGCTCTCTGACTTTACCCAGCTCGTGTGCACACGCTTGCTGTGGAATTTTCAGCAGTGTGCATGTGAAGAGAATTTTTGTTGAAGGTAAGGTAGTCATCCTTTCTTTTGAAAAGAATTATACCTCTCAGGTTTGAGTCTTTGTCATAGCAGTCAGTGACTTAGGTTTTATCACAACAATAGCTTTCTTTTTTTCATTTAGAAGGTTTCCTCAAAAAAATTCTGTTATAGGGTTTTTAGACAAGTGTGAGAGTCCAATTTTAATTTTCTTGTGTGTGATTTTTTAAAGTGACTCTTTGCAATATGTGCTTAGGCTAGAAAGTTTTCTTGGTTTTGACTTGTTGGTATTTTTCCTTTTTTCTTTGTGAGCATTCAAATAAAAAAAAAACTTTTATTTCTTTGTTGGTTAAAAAGTGTTGTTTTGCATTAGTAACCAGGGAAAAGTCTTTTCTTTCATAAGTTCTTGACAGTTTACTTAGGTCATAAGTAGCTCGTATTCGAGTGAAATCCTTCTTTGAGTTTGTTGTTCAAAGATCTTAGAAAAAAAATTTAAAGTTGAAAATTTGTTTAAGAGTTAAGTGAAGTAAAGGTTTTTTTTCCATCTTTCTGTTTATTTTTCTTTCGTCTTTCAAACATCACTAGTTTCAATTTCATAACCCTTGACTTAAGACAAGCCATAAAAATTAACACTAAATCTAAAATTCATTAGAATTTTTATGTTTGTAGGGTCAACCAACTAATTTAGGGTTAGGGCATTGAATTAGGTTGGAGAGGAAACTCTTCAAGGCCATTAAAATCAAACATTGGAGTCTGAGTTATGGAGTGTCAAAGTCCAGTATTGTGAAAGTTATCCAGGACCCCCCTCTAACACAGGGGATAAACACGAGGTTGTGTGCGGGAAGGTAGCAGAGATAACCCCTCCAAAGCTGGACCAATCGTAGTGGAGAACACATATAGAGGTCTTGTCTTCGGATTCTATCGATTGCATTTTCCACGGAGCTTCGTGGGTCTTGAATCCATTCGAGGTCCTCAGTTGTATTTTGGACCACTTTATTTCGATACCCTTGACAGGTTTCGGGCTCGATACCCTGCTCATTGTGGTCTACCCGAATTTCGACTGTACCCACCTGGTGACTGTTCACACGCTGGAAACCTAGTTGCCTGTCTTTTTAGGGACATACACAGGTGACTGCGGGGGTATACCGCGGTACCTAGGACAGACATCAAGCCACGTTTTGCAGAGTATACCCGAAGGGTGATTCCTTGTTCAAGTTGCACTTGCACCAGTAAGTTGCTCTAGTGTTGGTTGGTGTAACTGTTCTTCTAATTAGTTTAGTGTTTTATTGTTTTATCTTGTAGTGACTTTTTAGCGTGTGTTGTTTTTTGAACGAATAGACATCCCTAGAGTGTCTTTGATCTTCTCACACAGTGGAGGATCATGAGCTCCGTCGGTCACGAAGGCTTCAGAGCCTATCACTGGTTACACTGGAGCCACCCCCGCCACCACTAAGGAGAAATCTAGACCAACAAGGGTCTTTTGAAGCAACTGAGTCACAAGAAATTGTGCCCAACCAACATCCGGAGGAAATGACTATTTTAGAGTTTGGAGCGAAAGCTCTTGGTCCACCTAAAACTCCAACCACTGATCTTTTGGCACCCAACATCGTACCAATTCACCCTTACGAGTGCCAGACAGTGTCACACATAGCAATGGAAACAAATGATGTCACTCCCTCTGGGAATTCTTCAATTCCCACTATGGTTGTCACCATAGGAGAGTTTCCACCTCCTAACCCACCATCATCAATTTGAGCCACCATGGTCTCATTCGCCTCTACCTCACACAGTGGTCCGATCCCATCTATGGCAGCGGCCACAACCCCTTTCCCACCAAGTGTGATAGGCCCTCCATTCTCATACGGGATGCCTAGCTCAGGTACAAGTCCCGTACTTTCCTACTCCACTTCACAAACTTTAGGTCTGGGGGAAGGGAGCTCTAATGCTCCTCTACATGGTCACATGGGGGGAACTTCAGCTCCTTTTAATGATTTCCCTTATGGGGGAGGTCATATAACTCCTTCATCCCCTTCACTCAGTGGCATGCATCAACAATCCACCGAGCCACCTGCACACCATAGTTTATTTGGAGCAGGGAGTCAAGGACCACCTTCGCATAATATGTTGATAGGTTTGACACCATTTTCTTTGTTTGGTGCGTTTGGTAACAATGCCTTCTTGTCAACTATTTTCCTGAGTGGGGGAAACCCCAGTTTTGGAAAACCTATTCCTATGCAGGGTACTATTCCTGCACAGGGGGCACACCTAGGAACTTCTTCTACATCAGGGCCTTGGAATTATTGGCAGGGATCCATTCCCTCATCAGGAATGTCGATCTAGGGAAATTCTTTCCACAATCAATGGAACCTCGAACACGGTACTATGTCTATATCCACGGGATCGACATGGGGCAACCCTTCCCAAAGTCCTCCAAATGTAATGCACACCCGTCCATCTACGTCCTATTTTGGGAATCATCTGATGATGTCTCCTCACATGCAAAATATATACACTGGTCATGGCCATGGTTTTTTCCAGAACCCAAGCCAGCAGCTGAACTTTTCCTAGAAACCTGGTTCTAGTCAAACTCCAGGTCCCTTTTTCCTAGGTTATCACCAATAACCCAAGCTACCTTTCCTGGAAACCTTGCATTTTCCAGACTTGGCAAGGATGTTGAATGACCCTATCTGTCATTATCCGCGTTGGCCCCCGATGCAGACAAATTTACCTTTCGACATACCAAAGTTTGAGGCCAAGACAAATGAATATCTAGGCAATCATGTGACTACCTTCCACCTTTGGTGCTCATCTAACTCATTGAAATACAACTCCGTAAAGTTGTGATTTTTTCAATGTACTCTCATTAGGAGTGCCATGAAATGGTACATTGAGCTCGACCGCTCAAGATACTCTTCCTTTGGCAAATTGGCAATGGCCTTCCTAAACCATTTCCAATTCCCTGTTAGATACGACGCTGGCACAGAATTGCTGGCCAATTTTGCACAAAAAAAAACGGACCATATCTCTGATCACATCCGATAATGGAGATGCTAGAAGAGTTTAATTAAGGTACCAGTCCCACCAACATTCTTGCTCGAGTGGTTCCTTAATTCTTTGGTCCCATAGTTATCCAAAGACGTCGTGACTTCAGGAGTGTTTTTCGAAGAAGACGCCATCGTGAGAGCTCAATAGCTTGAGCTCATCTATTCTCAGTCTAGTTTATTATACAAGATCTTGCCATATGTGCCACACTCAATACTTGATAAAACTAGACAGAGAGTTCGACCATATGCCGATGGTATTGTTGGCTCAGAACAAACAAATCCCGTTGAGCAACTAACGAAGCAGTTGCAGCAATTGTCTATACAACACACAGTGGCCAACCAAACTACTGTTTTGGCTGCTCCCCCTACTAAAACGTCAGATGTACACATAGTGAAATTGACCAATCCAAAGGCCACCCAGCAGCCTGAAGGAAATAAAAAGCAACGAAAGAAAGGTAAGGGGGATAAGAAACCCACTAATAATGTTGGCGAGGGAAACAATGAGAAATGGAAGGTGAGGTATCCGTGCAACCTGTGCGTGGAAGACCACCCGACCCACCTATGTCCCCAGCTTGTAGAGGCCCAAAATTTTGTGACACAACAATAGCCTATTGTGCTAACCAAACCATTTCAGCATGGGAAAAACCTAACCCAAGCCTCTCTAAGCACAGAAGGGGGTAGTCAAGGACCCTCTTCGTCTTCAAACAATCCCTCATCCGTGAATGTATATATGATGAAGGGTGATGCTTTCATATCGACTAGAGCACATGACTACAGTAAACCAAGCACTTCTGAGAAGGGAAAAGAAGCCAAAATCCCATCTCTTCCTCTACAAATTGAGAAGACTTTGGGCGAAACAATGACATGCATTCCAAAAGGCACGTTCAAAAAATCTTCTCACAACCCGAACCCAAGGGCCACCCAGAAATATTTTGTGGTGGAGGATTTGTCTCAAACCCCTTATGCGATGTCTACTTTGGAGGTCCTCCAAAGATGCCCTTCTCAGAGGAAGGATTTGGTAACAGATTTAGCATCTACCGAGACTTGTAATCTGGGTACCATCATTCTAGATACAACTGACCTAAAACCTCGTCTACCTTACCATGTAGCGTTTCAGATAGTAGTGGCTCACCCCACGAAAACCTTTACTCACAATATTTTCTGCACGATGGTTGATGAGGGTGCCTCGACATGTGTTATGTCGTTGGCATGTTGGAAGGCCATTGGCCATCCCGTTTTGTCGCCATCACTTACTCTTCTCACTACTTTCGACGGTCATTCGTTCCGACCACATGGTATCATTCCCTCTTTTCCTATGCAATTGGGAGGGAAGACCATGTGCGTTGAGGTAGAAGTATTCGACGCATCCCTCGACTACAATGTTTTGTTAGGAAGGAGTTGGACTTATGCCATGCAAGCAGTGGTTGCTACAGTTTTCTAGGTCTTGTTGTTTCCACATGAGGACCGGATTGTAACCATTGATCAATTGTCTTTCTCCAAACCTGACCCTTCATTGGGGGTGTCTGCGGTCTCGATGATCGATAATCCTCAACCAGGCATAGTCAACGTAGGGGTTGGTTTGTTCCCATCTTTGATGGGTACCTTCGATTACCCGCCCCCTCAAGGCGATGTCAAGTTCATATCCAACCACCATAATGTTGAGATTTTCCAAGTTTCATCATTTTGCATGACTTACTTCACCGATCCATGGATAATTCCTTCCCCATCGGCCACGATGGAGGGGACAGGGCACCCGAGCATGTCTATGCCCTTGTCCATAGCTAAAGTAGTGTATTCTTTAGTCCAGCAAGCTTCAGCCAACCCAGATCCAACTCCTGCACGAAAGTTCGATCTGCTTCTAGAGCCTATTTAGGCTCGAGGTTCTTTCACTAACACCGATTCATTAGACTTAGTCTTTCCCTCTGACGAATAAGTAATTGAAGCAATGACTAGTCCAAACAAACCCTAGGATGATCTTCATCATCGATCATACTTTCTCCCAGAGTTAAGCAGAATCGATACTGGAGAATTCACCTTGACTATGACTGGAGATAGGTCTTGTCCTATTAATCCCTTAGCTACACACGAGGTCTATGCTGAGGGTAATATGGAAACCATCACTGAAACCATACCAATCAATATCTCCAGAACCCCTGTCATCATGGAGAATGTTTTTGTTGGAGCTGAATGCTCCCCCGGAGAGATTCAAATCTACACAGATCTATTTAAATAATTATGTGACGTTTTTCCCTGGTCTTACGAGGAAATGCTGGGCATCAATCCAAAAATAGTCGAACATGAAATCACAACTTATCCAGATGCCAGGCCTGTCTGGAAAAAGATTCATCTAGTTAACCCCAGGAAAGCAACAGCCATTAAGGTTGAAGTTGAGAAACCGCTAAAAGTCGGTTTTATCTATCCTATCCATTTGACCCAATGGGTGTCAAACCCTGTGCCGGTCAATAAAAAACAAGGCATGATTTGTGTATGTACAGACTTCTGTGATTTGAAAAAGGCCTGTCCCAAAGATAATTTTCCCATGTCATTCATCGACCAGATAATTGATGAATGTGCAGGTTGCAAGGCCTTCTCTTTCATGGACAGTTTCTCGAGATATAACCAAATACAAATCAAACCTGAAAACTAGCACAAAACGACATTCATCTGTCCATGGGGTACATCCACATATCGTAAGATGCCTTTTGGTCTCAAAAATGCTGGAGCGACCTTTCAATGGGCCATGTATTTTTCTTTCCATGAACTCAAGCATATAGTCGAGGCCTATTTAGATGATTTAGCATCTCGACCTCACAAGAGAATAGATCATCCCACACACCTCTGACTTATCTTTGAGCGTTGTCGCTACTTTCGGATTCACTTGAATCCAAACAAGTGTATATTTTTCATAACATCTGGACGTTTGTTAGGTTTCATAGTATCAACAACAGGGATCATGGTCGATCCTCTCAAGGTTGAGGCAATAATTCAGTTGCCTCCCCCATGCACAATCCTTCAACTTCAGAGTCTACAAGGCAAGGCGAAATTTTTAATATGTTTCATCGCCAACTGTGATGAGATCACAAAGGGATTTATGCACTTACTGAAGAAAGACGTTCATTTTTATCGGAACGATGCCACCCAACGCTCTTTCGATGCATTGAAACATGCCCTCACAATGGCCCCTCTGCTTTGGCCACCTAACTATAAAAAAGATTTCTTATTATACCTGGTTGTAGCAGATTCAACCATCGGCATGGTCTTAGTTCAAGAGGATGACTTGTTCTCAGAATATGTGATTTATTACCTGAGTCGAGGCCTCATAGGACCAGAACTCAGTTATTCTCATATTGAAAAACTTGCATTGGCAACAGTTCATGTTGTTCAACGGTTCTGTCATTATGTTTTGTTTCTCAAGACCACCACCATTGCTATCGTGAATCCATTCTAGTACATGTTTACACGATGGGTAATAGGAGAAAAGATCAGTAGATGGATAGTCGTCCTCCAAGAGTTTGACTTACATTTTGTTTCAGTGAAATACAAAAAATCACTGGTCTTCGCAGAACTTATTTCGGAACTTCTGGTTGAGTCAGGTGATTTTGTGCCCGAAGAGTCACCTACTAGAGGAGATATGTTTTTGATCTCCTATTTGGATCCCTAGTACGGAGATATACTTATCTATCTCCAGACTTTGAAGTGCCCCACCTTTTCTTCTTGTGATGAGCGTCGACGCATATGCCATTAGGCTAATAATTATCTCATACTCGATGATACTTTGTATCAGAGAGGTGTAGACTACATCCTGCATCGATGTCTCTTTCATGAAGAAGAAGTTATCATGCTTAACGATTTCCATACCAGATTCTGTGGTAGTCATTTGTTTGGGTTGGCAACAGCCCAAAATATTCTACGAAAAAGTTACTTCTAGATGACACTAATCAAAGATTGTATCGAATTGGTCAAGAAGTGCCACCCATGCTAGATCTTCTCTCGGTAGATGAGGGCACATACCGCTCCCACGTTTCCTGTCATCATAGTTGGTCCCTTCACCAAGTGGGGGATTGATTACACTACATGCAATGCTCCTTCAGCAAGGGGGCACCATTACATTATCGTAGTCATAGACTACTTCACGAAGTGGGTCGAAGCTATGCCAACGTTTAAAGATGATGGAGAGACTACAACTCTCTTCTTATTCAACCAAATAATAGCAAGTTTCGATGTCCCGAGGGAGATTTTCACTGACCATGGCAGTCACTTTCAGAACCAGATGATGACTGAGTTAATGTCAAAGCTTGGGTTTTGGAAAGAAAATTCGTCGCCCTACTACCCCCAAGCAAATGGTTAGGTAGAAGCTACGAATAAATCTCTTAATACCATCCTACAACAAATGATCAACTCAGCCAAGTCAAATTGGCATTTGATGTTATACTCAGCATTATGGGCTTACCGAACATTTGTTAAGACTGCAACTGGTTTCTCACCTTTTCAACTCATTTATGGGTTGGAAGCAGTCTTGCCTATTGAATGTCATATTCCGTCCCTAAAGTTGGCAGTACAATTATTTCCATACACTTCTCCACTTGAAGAGCGATTATTATACCTTGAGTAGCTCAATGAACAATGTCGTGATGTGGCCTTGGAAAATGAGGCTCACAAACATAAAGTCAAGTGTCAGTATGATAGGTCCGTTCAGATTTTCACTGAAGGCAACCTTGTCCTAGTCTATGACCAAGATAAGGAACCCCCTGGGGGCAGGAAAATTCAAACCCATGTGGTTCAGACCTTTCATCATAAAAGAGGTTCTAAAAAAGGGTGCTTATCGTCTAGTCGACTTTGAAGGGAATGCTTTGGCAGAGCCTAGAAATGGACTCTACCTCAAGAAGTATTACTCATAGGCAGGTCACCATGGGTAACTTTTTGTAACATATGTATAGTCTTTGTACTATTACTTTCTAGTTTCTTTTAGTGTTATGGACGGGTTGTTTTTGATGTATCTTTAATCATCGTGGCATTGTGGTAGATGTCAAGTGAATCCGAGGTGTTCATTGGGTACGCAGATGGTGCTAACCGACACACTCAAAGGCTTGCCTCTGTAGCTTGGGTAATTTTTTCACCTCGAGGCCAGTTATTATCTTCCAGAGGTATATGCTTAGGTGACACCACAAATAATTTCGTCGAGTATAGTGCAGTTATTGAGTTTCTTCATGATGCCTTTTCATTTGGTATCTCTCATCTTCGGGTCTATCTCGACGCTCAACTGATTGTGCCTTAGTTAAATAGAGTCTACCGTGTTCATGATCCGAATTTACATTGACGATTCCTTAGGGTACGTATCTTAGAACGAAGCTTTGATTATATTACATATTTTCATGTTCCTAGGAGTTTAAACAAAATTACAGATACTCTAGCTAATCAAATTTTAGATTGGCATCTTGCACACATATGAAAGGACATACACATAAACATGTAAATACATTTTTTGCAAAATGATCCATAAGCCACAAAATGACATAAAATTCCATATATAACATCATAGTCACCAGAGTACATAGGTGGACACAAGTGCCTCAAAAATATGACCAATAAAAAGTCACGGGTCTTATGCCCTCAAAAAATATATACAAGTAGTGCTCTCGGCACATGAAAAGTCTAACTAAGGTCAGGGCCTGTGGGCCCTGTTGTACTGATCAACAACGTTTGCCAAACGCTGAAACAATCGTACCCACGTTTGTGGTGCCCCCACTACATGAGGCTGCATAGATGGTGGTAGGTCCTCAATCTCTGTCATAGGGACCGTGCGAGTGAGTGCAGTAAAGTTCCGCTCGACTCGTCTCAACACCCTCTCAGCCTCCCTGGTTGGAAGATCTCCTACTGTTGCATGTTCCTCACATAGTCCGCAAGTCACACTGGTCCCACATCTACACACAATAAACACATATCCGTCAAATACTCTGGTATAAAAAAATTGATATATAACAAAAGAAACATAAAAATTACATATGTTTCACAAAAACAAAAAAACAAAAAAACAATGAAGTAAACTTACCCATCTCTCCTCGCTCCTCACCAGGAGGTACTGGTATCTCAAGATATCTCGAGAAATCAATCCCATCATAGGGGTAATCCTCTATGACTGGGATCTGTCGTGACAGCCAAGCAAAGAAATCATCGTCAAAGGACTCATTGGTCCTTCCACCACCCTTTCGTGGGAGTAACACTGCCTATCTACAAACTGCAGGAAGAAAGGCCTGATATCCTTGTACCACTATTCAAGGACTGAAGCTCAGAACTCTTTCAAAGAATAAAGAGCATAGAATGGTCCCAAACCCGAAGTTCCTCTATGTCCATGACTAACAATCTGCCAACTGCCTCTTCATACAATCCAACAATGTTGTGCTCTAGTCAAATATTTGTGCATTTAAGCACTGGACTGGACAGTTCATCTATACACGGGATGCCTGATGTAAAGCCACAGAACCAGTAATCCACCCAATAAGCAACACAATCACTTGCAGTGATAAGTTAATAATCTTTCTTATGGGCACCAGTGACCTCGAGCGGTCTGTACCAACCTCACAGTAAATTCCTATCAATTCCGCTATGTTATGTGGCCCCGAAGGAAATGTCCAGAAGTTGATTGGTTCCCCTCTCCGGGAGAGGCCAGTCAAAAAATATATATCCTCTGTTGTGAGCACTAGTGACTGCCCCTCTAACATAAACGTCTCTACATCCGGATGCCAATAATCAACCAAGGCATTCAGTAGCCTAGGTTGTGACTGCATAAAAGGACATAAGAAGAACTTGAGTAGCCCACATTGCATTAAGGAAGCCAACATTGATCTCTTCCCTGACCAACTCACTTACTTCCTCATGCTCTCTTTCTCTCCAGTGAACATACATCCTGTAAAACACTAAGGTTTAGGAGGGTTAACCCTTGTTTTTTAAACTTTTTCATTCAATAAGGGGGTCCATGCGGGTTGTAATGTTGACAGTCGCGTGTGCACGTGTGCAGGGTTTTCTCTGCCTAAATGTACATGTGGTCTATCCTGAGACAACCCGCATGGACCTAGGGCCGACCTTTTGAAGGTCGACACCCCCCCAAAAAATGGAACCCAAAGAAAAAGTAAATATTTAAATTGCAAGATAAGAGATTTTGTACTTACTTGGTCCAAACAGATGGTCATTTCGTCCATTGTAGCTCCCGAAATCACCACTTTTATCAAAGGGGGTTTTTTGACTCCAGAGTCAATTTCCAAATCAACAATGGTGATAATGAGCTGTCAACTTCTATTTATAGACTTTTTGGCCTCTTTTTATCACTTTGTTGGCCCCCCTTATCATTTTCTTTAAAACAAAAACCATTTAGAGTGATTCGGGAGTTGCATTGGAGGGGTTTGATCGCATATCGAGACAATTTTTTGGAGTTTTGGGTAACTTTTGACGGTCCATGGAAAAATATCAGATGATCAACTTGAGTATATAGGCTAGGTTTATACCCTAACTTTTGTATCTCGTTGTCTTTATCCCTTTTCCTTACGATCAATCCCATCATCTTGCGACATGGAACCATCATTGCTTCTTTAGAAGTGTCGCGAGTTGGTGGTAGAGCTTACCGGAACATGGATGCCCTAGGTAGATACTGGTTGCATTATGGTGTCCATGATGTCTCTAATAACTATAGGCTCGGGAGTCCTTGTTGTTTTTCCTGATTACGAGTTTCAGCCTCATTTGCATGATTCCTTTTCACTCTTGACCTCACCCTCAGGACTCCCAAAAGATATAACGGGTCTCCTTTTAATCCCTTTTCAGACCCTCTAGACATGAAAAGATTGATGAGTGATCTTGTGGCCTTTCACGCTCGTTAAACTGAAATTTGAAGTCACGTCTGTCTGGCAGTATTTTACCCCTTTTCGGTCCTAACGGTCAACTGTACAAACAAAGGTATACTTTATGGAACTTCTGTTCTATAGAAGAGTACTCTTAGGTATCATTTTAACCCTTTTTCGGGCCTAAGGGACTAAATTTACAAAAAAGGAACTCCCATGGAGTCCATAGTTAATCTCTTTTCAAACTCCCTAAAATTGAAAAGATCACCGAGTGACCTTATTCTTTCACACTCGTTAAAATGGTCCAGAAGAACATTCCTGACGGAGTCCATAGTTAATCTTTTTCAGACTCCTTAAAAAATGAAAAAATGGCTGAGTGATCTTGTCTTTTTCACACTCGTTAAAATGGTTTTGAATAGACGTCTTGTCATTGCTAGTTTACCCCTTTTTCGAACCAACTAAACTACCTTCAAAAAAGGTACCCCAATGGAGTCTTCTTTTACGTTTTTTCAGACTCTCTAAATATGAAAAACCGCTGAGCTTACCTTCTTTGGGCTTGTTAAACTTACATCGAAGGACATTACCATTGTGTGTTTTTTTAACCGCGTTTGCATACCTGTGTCTTTGGTCTAAATGTCAACTCCATGTTACTCTCAACTAAACCATCTGAATCATACCTTCTACGCAAGCCTTGTAGCACTTTGCCTCTACGTCTTAACACCTTTGGCCCTCGAAGGATTTTTCTCGTGTCATTGCTCTGAACATCAGTCTTGTCCTTGCACCTTGAACTTGTATGTTTGTAACCCTCGTTACTCCATTGCAACGTAACATTCTTTTATTCTTTTTTCCAAAATCATTGAAAAAGACAAAAAAATCAAATATACCCCAAAAAGAGGAAGGGAAACGTATTTTCTTTATTGTCAGCGCAATAAGTCACCCTTGGATAAAGAACATATGTTTATTTTTTCGTCAAACTCTGGGATTTAATACGACCTTAGGAAGTTATTCTCGCTACATAGAGTTGTGTCCTCCTTCGTTTGGTTATTATTCCAAACATATGGAGAGTTTGCGTTGCCTTCTGCCTCGTAAACTTAAGATTAATGCCATGTTGCCTGAGTATCATCATTTTTCGTGTTGTTGTCCAAGGGAATTTTTTACCAAGCCTGAGTTAGCCCCTCTACAGTTTGTCTATTTCCCTCATACCCTACCATCTTGAACGTCCAATAAAGTCCTTGTTTGAAATCAATGAAGCCTTTAGTCTGATCATCAAGATTCTCTAGTCCATGACCGACGAGTTGTCGAAGACCTCTGGGTAGTGAATTCATACACTCATATTACACTCCTACCTGAGTTTTGAAGATTTTGAAGTTGTTTTTTGAGCTTTGAAGACCTCATCTCCAGCCATCAGGCCTTATCATCTTCTAAGAAGATGGATACTCTACATGTATATCTTTTTGATTTCGATATGTAGCTCCATTGTGTATTGTCCATGGCTACACTTTATATAGTTATATGACATGGATCTACAATGTATTTGATTGGTATCCATGAGTTTATTTTATCCTGAGCATGGGTATGCCCGCCTCGGTGAGACAATTGTTATTTTTGCAGATGGTGCCTCCTGATTTCTGGTCCCTGGGCTCACTTGTTCGGCACATCAATAAAGATTGGTAATGTATTTTGGCCATCAGATTCTCTTCTGACCTCACACATTAGGGGGCATCTGTTATAACCCTAATTTGCACAAGACATGTTTACCTGGCATTAGTCCATCTCAGATTCCTTCTTTTCCAAAGCACTGTTGAACAACTCTTCTTAAAAACACTATTTATAAAGGCCCACACACCCTGCTCTATTATTGCACGTGTGTACATGCTCGTTGACCCAAAACAACCTGCGTGTACCTACAAAATCACAAAAAAATGAAAGTTGTCGACGAAACACACAGTTTTGGGTGAGTTAACTGAACCTGTTGGCCATGCATGGCCGAGGGTTCGTCCAAATACCTAGATTCTTCTAGCCTATAAAAGAAGGGTTAGGGGTCCCATTTGGAAGAAAAGAATCATAGTAAATAAACTATACCCAATTTCACATTCCTTTTGTCCCAACCCTTTATCCATCCTTGTGCAAAGAGAAAGATAGAGAAAAGAAGTTGAAGGACAGTTGAAGAGGAGCCCAGGACCAGGTTCATGGAGCAGTGGTCGACTTCATCATTGTAAGTTGATTTTTTTAAGTTAATAATAAAGAAATACTTTTCCCATCCCACCAAATGAGGTTTTCATGGTTTATTGCATATTTGTTTATTGAATCTCTAACCCATTAATCTATATATCAAATGCATGTGGAGTTTGTTATTTGTTTTGTGTGAATGCAGGTCAGACTTGGGAGGAGAGTTGCAATCAAAAAGTGATCAAGCGTGAGGAAGGATCTACATCAAACGCCCATAATAAGGTATGCTCACTTGATCTTCTTAAACATGTGTTTGCTTAAGAATAATGGGGATTAGGTATATGACAACGGTAGAAAGTAGAAATCTTTAGGTCTTTTGTGCATGCATAATTTAACCCTAAGTGCTAGTTCGTAGAGGGATTTCCCGCTCACAACACTAATGGCCTCTAAAGAATAAGTCCCTTGCCTTATTGTGTGCCCCTTAGAATCAACGTGAGCGACTTTCGCAGTCTTCCCTCATGATATTGTGGGTCTCCTCGAACTAGGTTCTCGTTAACCTATAGTTCGAGCCACGACAAGAGTGTTACTAGTTTGTGGCAGGGTTGTTGTCCACACCTCTCCCTCAACATCTATGGTAGTCATGTGTGACCCCTCTACTCCACATGTGACTATGGTCGGCAAGCTATTATCAACCTGCACCATCAATGAATATGTCAAAAATAATATCCATAATCATAACATCTAATCAGATGCACAAATGTGATATATACAACAATCAAACCCCAATAGTCCACTCCCTGACTCGATCTGGAGTCCAAGGGTTTCATCGATGCCCCTGCATCCTCGAGGTCCAAAATCCTGCACACTTAGGAGAACCGAGTCAATAGCACCTGTCTATAACAATACAGCAAAATAGCATGTCATCATATCCATAATGCCTCATAATCATGATCAAATTCCCAATAGTAATATAATCTAGATCACTTGCAAGAAAGTGTCCTCAAAGAATAAGTTCGCTCAGTGCGTGTAATATAGGGATGTTACACTTCTTATAATCCATAAGAACACACATCGTGCTAAACCTGTGGAATACCACATGCAATCATGCATGCCCTTTTCTTGTCTTCGAAAACCCCCAACAAAGAGACCATGGATATGTTTTCACTTCTTCTTGTAGGTATTGGGAGTGCACTATATAGTCCTTGCTTCCTATTTTTGGTGTTTCTAGTACAATTCAATATACAACCTCTAATAAGTTGTATTGCTTATCTTGGTGTCTTGGTCTAATATACATGCCTATGCAAGTTGGCCAAAGTCTTCCCAACACTAAATTTCCCAACAACCTTAGAGGTATGAGACTTCCTTATCGATTGTACTATTTATTTCTTTAGTACATACACCTTCCCCATTTTGTAGAAAAAACCATCTTGGAGATTGTAATCGACTTAGTTGTCTACTTTTTTGTGCTCGTATTCACCCTATAGTTGCTAATACACCCCCTTGAAGGTGTCATCGTCTACATAGTATTCATTTTATTCTTTATGGTTGAATGGCTCCATGTGCATAACGAATTCCAGAGCTATGATTTTGGGTGTTGGGGATTTTGATAACATATCAACCAACTTGTTGGAAGTGCGCTTCTTATATTTTATTACTAGATGAAACTATTGAAAAAATCCCATCCTTTTAAAATGTATAACTTGATGGAGATTGCTTTGTGTCTATAAGTATTGTAGAGGCTAGTGATAAGTATAGATGATGGTATACTTACCCAATAAGTAGTGCTTCCACTTCTTCACCACCTACACCAAATTATAGTGTTCCTTGTCACAAGTAGGTTAATTCATTACTAATCTACAGAACAACTCTGAATCATAGAAAATTGTTCTCCCCCCTTGCATTAATACTACACCCATAACATACATATTGACATTTTTTTCTCCTTCAAATGGCTTCTACAATTTAGGTTATTTATTATTGTAGAACCAAGGATTGACTAATATTTTTCTTCAATTATTCAAACTCCTTATACAAACTCTTACCAATTGGTGTTATAGTATGAAGTGATGCTTCCACCATAGAAAATGATGCTATGAAATTTCTTAGATATTGGGTATCTCTTTTTAAAACTCCTAACTTCAATGAAATTTGTAAGAGTGGGCCTCTATCTTTGTAGGATCAATATTCAAGTAATCTCCACCAATCACATGCCCTAGGTTCACCATGTATTACTTGGAAAACTCACACTTCTTTATGTTTGTTTGAAGTTGGTGCTTTCATAGTTTCTTTGACACTTGATTCATATGTATAACATTCTCCTCCCAAGTACAACTAAATATAAAAATTTCTTCCAAGTATACTATGACAAATGAATCTATGAATGGGTGTAACACATCAATCATTTAAAAACATAAAAGTAGCTAGTTTTTTACTCAAATTGATAGGCATTACTAACCATTTGTATAAGCCTTGCCTCATCTTGAAGGTGGTCTTCCAAGTTTCTTCTTCCTTGATTCGAAAATATCAATATTATATATCCAAGTTGGAAAAGTACCTCACATGTTACAGTTGATCCAACAAGTCATCAATCATAGGAAAGGGGTAATGATGTTTTAGAGTGATCTTGTTGAGAAATCTATAGTGAATGCACATTCACCAAGTGTCATTTTTCTTTTTTACTAAAAATAGGGGAACCACATGGTGAGATTCTTGGTATTAGGAATACTTTCTCCAACAACCCTTGAAACTACTTTGTCACCTCATTTCACTCTTATATGGATTTCTTATACAATCTTATGTTGGGTAAAGGACAATCTTATAGTTATTTTATCTCATGCTCCAATTCTCTCTTGGGTAGCATACCTTTGATCTCCTCAAACACTTCTCTATATTATTGTAAAGGCTCTTCCAATTGAAGCCTATATTCTTTCATACATCCTTCCAAGGATTTCATCATACCCACTAACTCAATGTCTTTTTGGTTTTGTCTCAAGAAGAAAAGTAAATACTTATTATGTTAGTTGATCGATCTCTTATCTTGGTGTGCACTCACTAGAGATATCTTAGACTTCCCTTATGTGAATTTATGATAAAATATTTACCATCCTTTATACTAAGGTATTGGTTTTCCCTTCTCATCAATATGGCATCCTCATATACATGTAGGTACTACCTAACACAACACTGCATAAAATCAAGGGGTGTTATATTGAATTCTATTTCACCAATAAAATTTGCAGTATTATCAAATCTAAGCTTACATTGTTTGGTAACTTTTAAATATGCATCCTTACTATGGATGAGGGTGATCAAGCATATATAAAACAAGATTACTTAGTATATTCTCTGCAATGTGGTTGGCATGTAAACTAGAATCAAATAAAGCCTCTACATTTTTCTTCTTGATCTGAATCTTGACATGGAACAACATCACAATTTCCTTGTCCTATTTGTGATGGAGGATACTCAAGTTCAAATCTTTTTTCACTTTTGTGCTAACAATTTTCTTTTCCATCACAAAAATGAGATGCTTTCAATATCCTTTTCCACTTTTACACCTAGAATATTCTTATTCCTAGATTTATCCTATTTCTATTTGTTGGGATTTACTTATGGATGCAACTTCCAAATTTTTATTTAGTGTGACCATTAATGTTGAAATGTTAATTGTGGTTTTTAGGGTCCTTTCACATGTGCAATTTTGGAAATATTCTTATTTCCCCCTTATTGAAATATCCTTGTTGTTTGGACTACCTTAGATCACTTGGTTTCCCCTTTTTCTTGTTGTATTCAATGTATTGAGCTTGCACACAAGCCTCATATAAAGTTTTGGGATTATAGAATAAGTTGCCTTATTGTGAGACTGTGAATGCCACCCAATTACTTGATGATTATATTCAACTTCTTGGGATAGATCACTAATTGATTGGATTAATCCCAAAACTCTGTAGTGTACTAATGTGCACTTTATCATTTCCTCTTCTATTAGTAGTTCCATTAGATCCCCTAGTCATATTCATACCTAATAGGGTAAGATTGGGACATGAGGAGGCTCCTAAATACCCCCCCACTTAGTTATTAGTGTCTCTCCCTCTATCATAAGGTTCTTAGTGTAGCATTTCCACCAATTTTATGTATGACCTTCTAGCTTGAGTTTGACAAAAATTATTTTTTTCTCCTCTCATAAATTATGCACACTAAAATAGACTTATAACTTATGTAAACAATGTTTCAACTTAACTATGTCTACCTCACTTTTGTAGGGATTGATATTGACCATTGATTCCACTTTAAATAAGTGATAAGAAGGCTAGTTACTAGGGTTCCCCTTTTAAATCTTTGGTTACTACTTCTTTTCCCCCAGATCTTCATTATCATATAGTTTCTCATGAGAGTCAAGATTCTTCGAAAAATGGTTTATCCGTTTTCCCAAAAACAACCATTATTAAGGCCACACCCATGTCAACTACTTGAGATACCAACCTTTCAAAATTTAACTTTACTTCATCAAAGGGTCATCCCTTATACTTATATGTCATATATAAATATTGTAGATACTTATCTACCCTTCTTGTTCTTATCTCAATATACACAAGGTACAAATCTCCCTTAGAATTAGACTTTATAAGCTCGGTGAGAATATACTGTACTCAAACCATACAAATGCACAAACAAAAATTCTATGATATTAATATGATCTATAAGCTACCTTGGATATTCCAATGGTTAGATTTTTAGAAATATATATTAAAACAAATTCTACTATAATGATCTTATGTTTGAATACATGACTCTTTTTCTTTTTCTTTTTTACTAATTTAATATAAAAATAAAGAACACCACACAAATTCTTTATCTACTATGAAAAATCAACATAACTACAATATAAAATACACACAATGGAATACCATGCACACAATATTTACCTTGGACAAATCCAATCCAGGAGAAATTCAGCAAAATGAAGGACTTTGTATTTCTTCTTTTACACAATGGAGATTGTAATACAAATTACAAAGAGGTCCAAACTCTCTATGAGGCTATGAGACCCTACAGTCCACTACATACCTCTACAAGTTGATTCTCCCATTATGTTATGTGTTAGTGTATATATTGAATTAGTTCTTGTTACTACTACTACTAATATTATTATTATTATCATTATTAATATTATTATTATATACTTTGGTTGTGACTGAAAGGTCACAACTTCTTCCTGTATTACAATGTAGAATTGGGTTACTTCCCATTGTCTTGAAATAATTACTCATGGAATGTTGTTCTTATTGACTATTTTCCTATGAGCACATATCATTGAATTACATAATCATCCTTATAAGAGGGAATTTGATTGAAAACTTGACATGGTATCAAAGTGGGTTTTGATCCTAGGACCTATCAAGATCTCTACCAATTTAGGAAGCATTAAATTTTAGGAAATCCTAAATTTTGACTAGCCTACTATCATCCATAATTTATGTTGATCACATAGGAAGTATGAATCTAATAAATTAAAGAGGGAACACAAACCGAAATGCACACATTGTTGCCTTGTGAAACCAAAATTTATTGAATTCTTTGAGGGATCGTGACCTCCTAAAATTATTTAAGTGCACAAACATGAGAAACCATATTTCTCTCCTTCAGAGATTGATCCAACTATGGAATCCTTAGTGAAAATATTTTGTGATTGAGGATGATCTTTTGAGAATAGAAGTATAAGATATCCACTCCCTTACAACATTATCTTAGTGAGGTAAAATAGCATCTTGAAAGGAGGAGGAAAGGGAGGTGCAATGACAATCTGTAATCGAGGGGATTATAGTCCACATGATTCACCAACACGGACCTTGTGTGGAATTAACGTTATGGTCTCTATCTCAATTATGCCTCTAAGTTCTTCTTAGATTTTTTTGTCTTCTGGAGGCTTTAATTCTTGTTCTCTATGCAACCTTTTCTCTATATTTCTTGCACATAGATGTAAAATATCTATGAAGAAATTAAATGTACCTATGCTAAAAAGATATATGAACTTTGGATTTCTCACTAATCTCTAGAGAAATGAGAGTTTTGTTTACATTTATTATGGTTTCCAACAAGTATTATTTTCCTTCAAGTCCAGTTCACTATTCTATTCACATTATATCGAATTCATCCTTTGTGCAAGAATGACTCTATCCCAAGAGTGCTACGTTGGTCTTTGTTTTAATGGAAAANAAAAAAAAAACTTCACATATAATGACTTTAAAATCTTTAATGCAACCACATAATTAATAATAATGGATCACATCCACAACCCTCTATACAATGACTTGAATATGACTGTTCATATTTCAAGATAGACTAATGTTGTTATATTAAATGAAAGGTCTCAAATTCTTGAGGTGGTAATATCCAACTTGGAATGGTAGCACGATCTTAAACTATTTATGATCCTGGGCGGGTGTTGTGAAGTGAAATTCATAGCAAACAAGTGAAATGACTAGTAGACAAAGGTGTTATGTGTACGTCCTAAGAGAGGCTAGAAATACTAGCCAAAAAACAAATTCTCCCAACAATCAAGTGAAACATCTATCAAGCTAATGATGTGCCCAACAAATAAGGGTTTGACGATGTACAAGTGGCGACTAGAGATAGAGAAATTTATAGAATCCAATAATATTCTTGTAAATGTTTTAATATGACAGAGGTGAATTTTAGGATGTGGCCAGCAACAAAAAGTGAGAAAACAAGTTTTGGTATGCCCCAAAATTTCCATTGTACATTGAATATACTTAGAAATTAGGGTTAGGATTTTCACTTGATAGCCAAGAAATGAAACATACTTGGGTTTCTCCTATCACTAGGATTCATGATCAGAGATCTTGGGAAACAAAGGAAACCACATGTGGTTGTCTCTTTGAGTTGGGGTTCACACATAGAGCTTGGGAAACCAAGAGAAAATGCATGGGAGATCCCCCGAGATAGGTTTCCACACACTATGTTTCGACAGTAAAGAAAAATTTGTGGGGGTCATTCTTCTCAATCTAGGATTCACACACTACATTTAGAAAAAAAAGAGAAACTACGTGGGGTATCTCCCTGTGAAGATTGTGTTATAATATTGATAATATGAATAAACATACAACAATATAAACCAACAAAATTTCACTAGTCTAGCCTCCTATCCATACAAAAACATATAATAAAAACAAGAAAGAGACAAGAGAAAAGGAGAGTACACCAGATATATGTGGTAAAAAAAAAAAATGGGGAAACATCCACGAGAAGGTATAGTTTTTCTTTATTCTTGTAGAAAGTGTTGGAAGTTGTTGTAATTCCATGTTCCTCCATAAGTGTTCATTCTCCCCAGTCATCATTAAGGGGGAGTGTTGGAATATGTTAATTTGGAAGGTATTAATGTCTAGTAAGTTGTAATCTTGTGTAAAAGAGAGTTATCCCACATTCATCATGGACTAAAACACTCTTGTTATCATTCATTATATAAAGAGGTGAAATTAATTTTATCCCACATTTATTATTTGGATGCAATTCCTCTGTATCTCTTTGTATATAATAGAGGTAAGAGATACCCATGAGAGACAATGAAAAGTGATATTTGTGTAAAGGGTAAAGAATTTGTGGAGGTTCTCTCAGTGTAAAATTGGAGATTTATTAAGAATATAGAAGACAATACCTTCCCATGGATGTTTCCCCATTTTGGGTTTATACCACATATATATGGTGTACTCTCCTTTTTTCTCTTATCTCTTTCTTATTTTGATTATACGTTGATGTATGGATATGCGGATAGATTAGTAAAGTTTTGTTAATTTATATTATTATATATTTATTCATATGTCTCAATATTTCAACATATGGTTCACATTCATCATGCTATCAGAAATTAACAATGTGTGGGGCTCTCCTTGAGCTAGGGTTCCCTCTCAACATTTTAATAGTAAATAAAAAAAGTGTGGGAAATGAAGAAATGACCATAAACAACTTAGACATGCCCAGACAATGGAGAATCGATTCTTTCTAAATACAAGGAGAAAACATATGGAGATAAGACTATGTATGAGACTAGGGGGGGCATATTTTGAATCCACACCCTCCTTTTTTATTTATAAGCTCATGATGGATGACATGAAGTGTTCGAATGTTATGATTTCATATTCTAAAATGTGTAGTTTATTTAAAGGAGAGAAATGTCAATCGGGTAAACTAAGACATATCCTTTGGAACTAATGTCTATAGTTGTTAAACAAATGCACCAACTAGTATGCTATGGAGAGGTGGATTCATGGTTTGAACCAAGGACAACATTCAACTACCCATGTATGCCATTATCATATCAATTTAAATTACAATGTAGTATGAATATGAAGAGGGAAATACACACATTATTTTAGAAGTGAATCAAGAATCAAAATTATAGCACAACTCGTGGAATTTACACAGAGGAAACACATATTAAGGCATGAATTGTTTTTACTTTAGAACCCAACTGGGAAAATCATACAAATGGTGCTCAGTCTTCTTCTTTCTGCAAGTATGCAAGTTTTTACAATGCCTTCCTCTTCCTTGGCCAAAAATCCATTTGGAAATGAGAAAGAGTGAAGAAATAGGGAGAGATAGGGGGTAAGTGTTATGAGGAAAATCTATCTATGGCTGGGAGTAAACCACAACAGACAGAAATGACTGTAGAAATCAACTCTACTCTCAAGTATGCTATATAAACAAATATGCTAGAAAGATAATAAAAAGGCATACCTCGTCCAGACGTTCAATGAATTCCACCATTGAGCACTTGACCCAAAGCAATATACCTACAACTAGTCCTCAACAACCAAGAAACACAAGCATATGGTGATAATATGTGATGTTAGCACATTCAATAGTATAATCCATAAACATTCATAACAAATACTCCCATGGAATAATAATTCAAATATTTGCAAGATGTTAATTGGACGAGAAAAGAGTAGTTATATTAAGATATAATTAGCAGAAATGAATAAGTTATAGACTTCTGTGTCGGCACAGTTAGGAAACCAAAAACTAATTTCCTTCCACCTAGGCCTCCACCACTTCAATCCTCCACCAAAGGAAAGCTCATGTAAGAGAGACAATGAAGTTCTCAATCAGTAAGGAAAGAGCTTGGGGGAGTGAACAATGTGTTCAGACTTAAAGGATAAAGGGATGCAGACTCAATGTGAAGTGAATAATTCCTCCAGAGTAACTTTGCTCTCAAAGTTGAATTCTTTCTCCTCTTTTCCATAGCTCGGATTTGGCCCATTTATAGCCTTCAAGTGGAACTGAAGGGTCGATTGGAACATTTCCAGTATATGGAAGGCCAAGGATCATTGATCTCATGACGTGACATGGAAACCCAACATTATTTTTCAATTTTGGGCACATTTGCCAATGTACATGGGTTGTAGTCGTGTAACCTACATATACGCATGTTGTATAGTAGGCAAGGTGTGTATATGTGGAAAAATTATATTTTTAGCTCTAGGATTTGTAAAAAAGGGACTTCAAGTCTGCATAGGGAAATGGAAAAAGGCCTTATGTGCAAGATTGCATGGGGTGAGGAAAATATTTCTATAACAGTAAGGGAAGGTCAACATCCATGCCTTTTCTCTCATGTTCTTTATCCTTCTCTCCTATTCATTTTCTTGTCATTTTAATTATTTTTCTTTAAATTTTCAATTACCAACTTATTTAGCATATTCCATGTTAACTTGCATTTTTTTAAATGGATTTCATAATGCTGATTGATTGTCAATTTTTTTTTCAATTATTGAGTCTTATCCACTCTTCAGTATAGATCCATTTCAGATCACTCCTCCCCATTGAGAGGATTTTTGGTCTCCAAAATCTCAAGGAAGCCAATATGGATCAGTGTTGTTTTCTTCTCTAGAATGTGGCTATGATGTTGGCTCCTAGATATAGCTCTAAATATGGCTCTAGATCTGGCTCGTGGCTCTGCCCATTGGATCTAATCATCGACTATGGATATGGCTCTATTTTTGGCTTGCTTTTTCCCATATTGCATCAATATTCTCACTGACTCTCATCTTTGAGCAATCTAGGAATCCAAAAAATGGACTCAACATCCATTCCCATATCCCTATTTTTCTTGGAGATAGTCCATCCTGGCTATCAATTAAGGAAAGTCGAATGTTGGTCTTTTTTCTAAGTGTAACACCAACATGTTTCCATCATGAAACAACTCCTCAAGGGAAGTGTGGTTTCATTCCTATGCTAGGATCAGTTGCTTCTCCTCATGGAACCAAGTCTTTATGTCCTCTTTATGTCCATGTCACTTGAATGATCTCCTTGCATACCCCTACATTCTATTTCTAGGTGTCTTGGTCATAAGTAATCCAATCCATTTGTTATAAATTCATTCGTCAACCAACATGTGATGAAAGAGATGTCATCCCATGCTTGAGCTCCTTCTCTGCTCTCTCTTGATTCCATTAAAAAACTACTTTCTTCATTGTTGAGGATGACCTCTTGTACTGTTGCAACTCTCTGGGAAAATTCTATCACTTGGACAACATATTCTCCTTGAATTGGATATGTAGGAAGCTCTTCACCTCTTATACTCTTCACTTTCCATACTCTTATCCTAGTCATGCATATTCTAGGGTGAAGCTCTAGGTGAAGTCACCAACACTTTGCTTCACAATGTCCACTCAACTTGTAGTGGCAGTAGAAGTTCTTGTTGTTTCTACATGACCTTCTTGACATACTCCTCCTCTCCATGTGCTTCTGTGTATGATGTTGGATGGGAGAATCATTCTTTCCATTCAACTTCTTAAAACAAGTAGGCCTATGGAACATGGCTTGCTTATTCCAATAGGCCACCTCACAATGGCTTGTATTTCCCCAAAAGGAACATGCATTTTCATACCAACAAATTTCTATGGTGTGGCCTCACTTCTCGCAGTAATGAAAAACGAGAAATGTTTTATTTGACGTGGACCTCCTAGTATTCTTCTTATTCTTGATTTTGTTGATTGGTTTGTCTCTGAATGTAGGTGTGGGATGAGTCTGAGAACTCTCCTCATTGTTTCTCTCCTTAAATATGCCACAATAAGTCTAGGGTGGTAGTGGGATACCACCTTCACTTACCACTGCTTCTCGTTCTCCTAATGTGTAAGCCAAATCCGACATGTCTTTCTCCTTCATGAAAAACTGTCTTCATGGTGATGGAATTTCCACTTCTACCATAAAATCCTAAGCTTTCATGCTTGGCCCTTGGAATAGCTACAATGGGGCTCAATATTCCTTGTCTCCCCTTGTCTATCCTTTGTCCATCATCACCCATTTTATTTAGGAGTTTAGAGCCAATACCCCTGGTATGCTTCTCAAAATCACCAAGTTGATCTTGAGAGATGTCTATGAAAGGTGAGCTTACCAAGGTGGTATCAATCATGGTACTAGAATCTACCATGACAATGGAAGGTTTTCTGGTTCCTTTGTGCTCTTGGAAAACTACTTGAATCCTTTCCAATGCCTTCTCCTTCTCTTCCAATTCTTGTTGTAGCTACGTCATCATCTACATGAACCTATTGTCTTGCCATTTATCCATCTAGATGACCTTCTCACCAAGTTATACAAGTTGGGATCTATGCTTATCCCAATTTTTTCTAACTGTAGTGAAGGGGTTTTGGCCTTATTTAAACTTCTTCTTCAAAAATGGCATCAATTTCATAGAAGTCTCCATGTGCTTCTCCATCTCTACCATATTTTGGTTAAACATCTTAACTTGCACCTTCAAGCTCTCGTTCTCTTCTTGAATCTTGAAAGTGTTGGCCCTTAGGAAAATTTTAAGAATCCATATTGATCTTAAAGTGTAGAAACTTTGGCGAATCTTACTAATTCTCAATATGCCAACTATTAAAAGTTTGGCGACTTTTTTGTAAAAACATTCAAATTTATAAGTATTTTATATAGTTTCTATAAAATTTTGGCAATTTTTAAAGTAAAATAATTTTATCCTATAACATTTGGACTAATTATTTTAGAAAAAATGGAAATTGGAGAATCTTTTTTTGCCAAAAAATGTGGAAAATTAGACCATGGGCGAAATTTATCCCCTAAAATTTTCCTTGTCCATATTATGGTTTGCAATAATCTTTTCACAGTTATGGAAGTAGTGTCCCGGTCAAGAATGCAATTACTATGATATCATCTTATCCATAATTGAGGGGCTTATAGCCCACTTGCTTCGCCAACACAGAACCTATGCAGAATTTAACGTTATGGTCTCTATCTCAATTATGTATTTGAGTTACACAAGTTAGAGTTCTCTGTCCTCTGGAGGCTGCAATGATTTTTTTTCTATGAAACCTTTGCTTTGTATTACCTGCACATAGTCATAAATTTTCTATGAAACAATGGAATGTACCTGAGCTAAAAATATATATGAACTTTGGATTGCTCATTGATCTCTGGTGGAATCAGGGTTCTATTTACATTGGTTATGGTTGCCAAAAATTATTATTTTCCTTCAAGTCAGGTTCAGTGCTCTATTCATATAATAGTCAATCCATTCTTTGTACAAGAATGACTCTATCCGAAGAGTGGTAAGTTGGTATTTGTTTTAATGAAAAAACAAACTTCACATATATAGACTTTAAACTCTTTAATGAAACCACATAATTAACAAGAGAAGTTGCAAAGAAGCAAGTCCCTGTCTTAAGTCAGTGTTTGATTTATGATCCCAAATAGGCAGAAGAGAATCTTAATGTTAAGTCTTTGATTCATGATCCCAGACACGCAAAAGATAATCTCAATGTGTCAGGAGAGTGTAACTCACGCCTTGGGTTGTGGCCATAATCATGATGGCTAGTGTGCATATGAAGCCCAACATACCACGTTCTAAGTGATTCTTTCAAATTATCCTTAATAGGGAACATGAGAATCTCAAGACGTATGGCAAAGGATGCAAAGAAAAGACAAAAATTGTAGCAGATCCAAATCCAGCTAACCAAGATTTAGTTAGAAAAGGAGTCCTCAACAAATGTTTTCAATCCCATTTACGAGTAGAGGCCTAAGGGTAGCACGAAATATTTTCTTCGACATTTCCTACTAAAATCAATATATGTCATTTACTAGTATTCCATATCATTCGAAAAAGAAGAGAATCTCCATGTATTTATTTTTTAAGTTTGATTTCAGAAACAGTAAAACATATTGGTTTTGGTTAGTCTCTTTATATTCACTTTATATTCTCTTGGAACTTCTCAAATCACAAAGGAGTAGCATCATATCTTCACTGAAATAACCATTAAATTAATCCATTGAGTTGTTTGTTTTGATGAAGTGCATATCTTGTCAAATGTTAAAAGTTGTGTAAGATAATATTTTTTTTTATTATTGTGGTCTTTAAAAGCACCCATAAAAAACATGATTTGCATATCTTGTTAAATGTTAAAAGCTCTGTAATATAATAAATTTTTTATTGTTGTATTCTATAAAAGCACCGATAAAAAAAATGATGGTTTGTGGACATATGAGTCTGGATATGTAAACATATTGCATATCATGTTAAATGTTAAAAGTTGTGTAAGATTATAAAAAATTTTATTGTTGCAATTTTTAAAAGAAGCCATTAAAAAACATGACAATTTGTCAACATATGAGTTTGGATCTGTAAACATATAAGAAATAGGGAATTGTAGTTCATTTAAGTTATTTAATTTTCTAATTCATGACTTCCTAAAGAACCTATGGTATGCAGCAACAATTGATTTTCAAATGGATAAGCCTCCACATCCATTGTTATGAAGCAACAACTGATTTTCAATTGGAACGTTGGGCCTCAAGGTTGTCGGCCCTTCTAGCTCTCTCTTGCCCCCAATGATTTTGACAAGAACAATTGCTCTATTTACTTCAACGGTGCAGTACTCTACTACAATATTCTTCTCAGACAAAAACTTTCATACTTGAGAAGTCAGTTCAAGGATGAAAATATCATCTATGTCAATAATTACAACATCGTCTTTGAATTAATGACAAACCCTTATATTTATGGTGTGCACTGCAAATTTCATCAATAAAATATTTGGATGTGTATAATTTGGTATAGATCATTTTATTTTATTCCCTTTGTTGGTAGCAGGCCAAAGTAAAAGAAGGATCATCATGGGGAAAGAAAGTGTGCAGAAAGTAAAGCGACAACTGGAAGGAAACGCAACATGAGAGCATGCAAGAAAGCATGCACAAGGAGAGCGACAGCTGGAAGGGGGAGTGGCACGTGCACATGAGAGGAAGACCTAACGTCGGTACGGTTAGGGTTTTTGGAATGTATTGTAAATGTTTGAAGAGCCTTAAATGTATAAATATAGATACATAGGTATCGTAAGGGTTCCCCTTTTTTTTGGTAGGCATTATTGTTACATCATAGATATGTTCGAGTCGATGCGAATTGTAATGTTGTTATGTACTATTTTGTAAGTTGTTGATCTAGAGGAGATGAGAGCAGGAATATATGAGGATTAGATCGCAGGCTGAGGATCCTGGTGCGATCTAGTTCGCCTCATATAGATCTTACCCATCTAAGGAGAATTGTAAGCACGCAGCGCTAGATACGCAGAACTACCATAATAAAAGAGCCAAGAGCCAAATCTTTGTGGACGTATCCCAGAAGGGGGTGAACCACGGTAACATCTATATGATGTGATGAATCCATGCATATCTTTATCATATTTGCAGTCGTTATTTGTTGTGCTCAATGAATGAATGAGTTATTGCGTTGCTTGTTTAAATGTTGTTGTGATATTGAGGGAATAAGCTATGAAGGTTAATGCATAATCATGACTAACAGTAGGCTACAATCACAAGTTATAATAAATGGTTTAGAATAAAGATCCCATATCTCACACTCAATCCTAGGCTATAAACGCATGATTCTTACAGTCACCCATTAAAGCTGTCTCGGGTGAGACGGTGCGGCCCATTCTATGTGTTGTGTTGCCTTCTGGTTTACCAGGAGGGACGATAGTTTTAGAGGATTTGTTGGAAACTCGAAAGACATGAACCTTGGGTCAATAAATTAGACAGTAGAGAAGGAAAAATAGAAACCCAACAAATGGTTTTGTTTCCATTGGAAGGAATAGAGGAGGATTGAGTAGATGAGATAGGTGGAGCGAGAAACGAGCAAAGAAAATAAGAGAGTAATGAGCCAAAAGAAGAAACCCTAGAATAACCCCACAAAAGAAGAAATTGAAACTTGGTTGAGAACCAAAGAGCTAGAGTTTGCACAGAAAGACAATAGAAACCCTAGAATAACACCCCGCGAATATCTGGACAAATACGTGTTTACTGATTTGCACAAAGTCTTTTATGTGATTTTCCACATCTATTGCAAGAGTGGATACTAAGGTTGAAGGATAACCACGTAACGAATAGGATTCGACAGTTAGATTGGATCCCAATATAGATTGAGCAGTTACAGCAGGTGAACAACAAATTCACCCGTGCATTAGAATTTTGGCTTGACAGTATTGTGGCAGGATTTATAACAAAGTTTGCAGTTGACACAGAAAAGTTATACAACATAGATGAGAAAGAATTTCTACGTGGACCTAGAGAAAGGTACATTCGATCACTATATACTTCTATTAAGATACTGTTATATAACAAGGGTGTAATGAAAATGGAATTAGACAGCTAAACTTCCCTGCGTGCATGGGAGAAGGGGGGAAGCACTGACAGAGAGAGGAGAAATGGAAGGAGGCAAGGATAGAGGCAAGAAGGAGGAACCATTGGACACGATCATGATGGATGACGACCAGATCCGGTGGATCTTGGAGACAACTGGAAAGACACGTAGCGAAGAACCCTACCAATACAAGGTGAATACCAATAATAGAGCTATAGTCGCGAGGGAAGGCTTGGAGAGTGATGAGGAAGAGGTAGAGGATCTCCGGGATATGGAGCAGATTGAGGAAATCATGTGTGCAACATATGGGAGGAATACAAGAGGTCCAAGGGTACGAGGAGAAGGAAGCCATCCTATCCATATTAATGTTAGTGTGTAACCCATAAACCCATGTGCAACTAATAAGCCAAAGAGAACACCACCATTTAGACAACCGTAGTTCGGAGGAAGTCCGACAACAGGAATTACATCTACACAAGGAACGACAACTGGAGGAGCCAGTTCAGGTAGCACTAGTCAAGTATCTACACTGCATGGAGGAGGTAGTAGTTTAGTATTTAGAATGGCAGAACAGGATCCTACCATCAGGTTACCAGAATTTCAGGGAGAAGCAGCAGAAGGCCCTGAGAAGCACTTGTTCATTTGTGCAAAGATCTGGGAAGAAAACATATCACTAATGAAGATACCAAACTCATGTAGCTAGCTATTATGCTAAGAGACTACGCACTAGACTGGTACATAGGTCTAGACACAAACAGTGCCCCTAGGATGAAAAGGACACTGGCAGACATTAAGAAGTTATTGATTAATGAGTTACAGAAGACGAGCTCAGAGGATAAGTACATGAACGAGATGATCGAAATAAGATAGAAACCAGGAGAGTCTATATGGGAGATTGACTAGAGATTAAAGCGAATGAAGGGAAAGTTAAAATATCTCATGACCAATATGCAGCATCATCACCTGTTTGTCAATTCACTACTCCCACACTTAAAATACCCTTTATGACAACAAAAATTTCAAACGCAGGTAGAGGCTCTACAGGAAACCTTGCAACTGGAAGAAAACTAGTACCAATAGACAAACCTAGATATTGAATAACTAAAGGAGGATTTGAAGAATCTCACATTTCAGTTGAACCATAATAAGAACAAGGACAAACGAGAAGTCGTTTGGTGTACCACGTGCAGGACAGAAGGACACCACAAGAACGAATGTCCAATGTTTGTGCAGTATATGGAAGTAGGAATGACGAATCCATTACCAATGGGAGGATTATGGTGCGAAATATGTAAGAAATCGGTTCATGACCCTTATCACAGCACGATGATGCAAAAATACCAAATAGTACCAAAGATTTCATATTGCACCTTTTTCAATTCAGTGGGCCACGACGATAAATATTGTATAACTATGGAGCTGATGCAAGCAAGGACATCAAATTCATATAGGGTACAGGCTGAAATGATGACTGGGCAAGAAGCACCATAGTTCAATCAAGTCCCAACTCCATACAACATTGCACAACAACAGTATAATACTGTGCAACAACCATACAATAATGCATAGTCGCAATACAACTCGACATAGCCGCAGTACAATACCACACAGTATAATCAAGTGCCTCAGTATAACGCACCGAGAGGTGATCGAGAAGGATATAAAGGAGGAGGATGAGACAGAGGAGGTTTCGGACGAGGTAGAGGACTAGTCACATGTCCCAATTGTCAACAAGCAGGACATTATGCAAGGGAATGTCCACTTCCACCAACAAATTGTATGCATTTTCATGCATCGGACCATGATACAGAGGAATGTCTGACACTACTAGTGAAGATTCAAGAAAAGAGGAACCAGAATGACCAGAATGTTCAGTGGATTTCAGCCTAAGCAAGGGATGAAGGACAGAACATCAACATAGTTACCCGCGAAGGAGCTAAAACAGGCACCGACGCGGTTCGACAAGAACCAGCGTAGAACTAATGGGTAAAGAAGAACACCGAACCCAGGAAGCAGTTCGATGCATAGAAGGAAAAGGTGATCTTTAAAGAGGCTAGACAATAATTTCAGAAGGAGGGCACAGCGTTGACTTCAATTACGTAGCATAACAAGGAAGCACCAGAATACGAGATGCCTCCATCATTGAATCATACCAACGAAATGAATCCCACGGGACATGTAAGTATAATCAAAGGATTTTTGCAATCATGTGTAAAAATATTAAGTGATCCATCATCTATGAAAATATTGCAAAACATCCTAGAAAAGTGTAGCAATGAGACAAAAGAAAATCTAGAACCTAAAACAGTTAATCACCTACACACAAAAGGAAGAACAAGTAGGGAATTTTTACTAAATGATGACATTGGGGATTTCAATATGGGAGACATTATACTAGATCTAGGATCCGAAGTGAATGTATTACCAAAGAAGACATGGAAATGCATGGGAGATTCAACATTAGGATACTCACATGTTCAATTGAAATTAGAAAACAAGCATTCAGTCCTACCAATAGGTAGACTGAAAGGAGTGATAGTAGATCTTGATGGAGTGCGCACTAAAGCAGATTTTGAAGTCATTGAAATAGTAGATGATACAATACCTTACCCAACATTACTTGGTCTGGATTGGGCGTTTGACAACCAGACCATAATCAATTTGAAGACTAGAAAAATGACATTTGAGTCTGGAGAATATAGGATCATCACGCCATTACACCCATTAGAAGGGGAGATATTTGTAGAACCTACTTGCCTAGAATTAGAGGAAATCGTCTAGTTGTACAGAACAACTGCACACGATGAGGATTACATAAACCCAACTGCAGACGGGATACTCAGTTGGTGGAGCATTACTTCATGTGCAAAAGAATCAAACACCGGTTTGGAGAAATGGCAGCAAAGGCTACATGAAGTCTCCACAAGAATATGTGTGAGAATAGACCGTGCAGTAAGATAGGTCAGCACAAAAATTAGGGAACCACCTAGTTTCCATGGAATAAATGATTTGGAAACATTCTTGACATAGTAAGAATACGTAGTTTTAGACAACCAGATATTGTTAGCACTTGACTTAGCACTAAATGCCACACCGAAAAGATGGTGGGGTGAACACAAAGAGACAATCACAGACTGGTACCATTGTAAGCAGTTACTGTGCATAAGGTTCAGCGCAGAATAGAAAAACAACAAATAGAAGAAATATGAAGGACACGAAGCACCAGCAGAACACTTGGAGGCATGTATAACACTTTGGAAAATGACACCACCAGAGGAATGGCCTCATCACTTCATACATAATCTAGAGGGAATACCAGCGAATTGGTATACGGACCAGGAATTGCGCAAAGGAACTGCAACATGGACGACATTGCAACAGAATTTTTCAATCACTTTCTCATTCGAACATGAGAACCCCAACATAGATGTAGCCCTTAAATAGATAAGAGGAGTAATATTCATCAAAGAACCAAAAATATAATTGATCATAGAAGAAAAACAATGGAACAAATAGACAGACAAGGGACTGTTTTCATGTTACCATGTATAGGAGGAAGTATTGCATGAAGATGATCCATGCGATATTCAAATCAAAGAAGAAGAAGGAGAAATAGATGTGGAGGGACCACCCATAGAATCAGAAGTCATTGTTACGCCAAACAAAGTAAATAAAGTCAACATTGGGATAGCCGAGAATCCCAAAATGGCCAGCATTGGAGACTACTGGGATGAGAAAATAGTAGAAAGCATCACAGAGTTGTTGTGTGAATACAAGACTTGTTTCCTAAAACATTTATAGAGATGAAGGGGATATCCAGAGAGTTAGGTGAAATGAATATACCAGTCAGACCTGAAGCGAGACCTATTAGACAGTGACCATATAGAATGGACCCCATATACAAATAGAGAGTCAAAGCTGAGATCGAAAAGATGCTTGAAGCTGAAATCATAGAACTAGTTGAGGAGTCTGCATGGATAAGTCCAATGGTAGTACAGAACAAGAAACAAGGAGGGATCAAGATATGCGTCGAATTAAGGAAGTTGAACGATGCATGCCTACACGACCCATTCCCTACACCCTTCATGGATGAAGTGTTAGAGAATGTAGGAGGAAATGAAGCTTACTCATTCACAGATGGATTCTCAGGCTACCATCATATTAAGATAACACAGGAGGAAAGATACAAGACCATGTTTGCAATAGAATGGGGATCTTATCAGTACACAATCATGTCATTTGGACTGAAGAACACACCAGCAATACTCTCCAAAGTGGTCATCGTAACATTTAAGGAATTCATCCATCAGTTTATTGAAGTATACCTAGATGATTGGACAGTCTATAGCTTGTTGAAAAACCATGTGGAAGTTTTACGATTGATGTTAGAAAGATGTAGACAGTGCTAGATATCATTGAACATTAAAAAATTCATATTTGGAACATTGTTTTGGATACTATTAGGCCACATAGTATGCAAACAAGGTTTATTAGTATATTCGGCAAAGATCACGGTCATTGTTAACTTACCAGCACCGAAAACAGTCTATTAGCTAAGAGAAACGTTGGGACACAAAGGTTATTATAGGAAGTTTATCAAAGGATATGTGTAGATCACTGCAATGATGGAAAATTTTATAAGGAAGGATACAAAGTTTCAGTGGAACGACGAGTGTCAACACGGTCTAGATACCTTGAAGGAAAAGGTGGTTACCACGTTGATATTGGTATTTCTAGGATGGGAAAAGACATTCCATGTGCATGTAGATGCATCAGCCATAGCACTTGGAGCTATATTAGCATATCTAGGAGCGGGAGACTTGGATCATCCGATATAATTTGCAAGAAGAAAGTTATCAAACTCAGAATAGAACTATAACACGACAGAAAGAGAAGGCCTAGCCATGGTCTATGCACTGCAGAAATTCAGACATTACTTATTGGGGAAGCACTTTAAAATGTTCACAGATCACTTAGCCCTGAAATACCTAGTCAACAAGTTAGTGTTGGGGGGGGAGAATATGTCAATGGTTACTACTATTCCAAGAATTTGACTTTTAAGTAATAGTTAAACTAGGGAAATTGAATGCAGGACCTAACCACCTGTCGAGGGTCACAAATGGAGAAGAACCTACAAATTTAGAAGAAAAATTTCCAGATGCATGGTTATTCTCAGTACATATTGTTGATGAATGATTCACAGATATCATTCATTACTTGAGTACAGGTACTGTTCCGCAAGAATATAGCACTGTGCGGAAGAAAAACCTGGTAGTTTGCGCTACCGACTATCAATTGATTGCAGGACATTTATATAAAATGGGTGCAGATAGCATCTTGCGAAGATATGTGTTAGAGCACAAAATACCACAAGTCTTAGTAGAATCCCATGAAGGAATAGAAGGAGGGAATTATGAAGGTAAAAATACCACGCAAAAGGTATTGCGCACAGGACTATGGTGGCCAATGATTCACGGAGACTCGAAGGAGTACTATCAAAGATGTGATGTCTATCAAAGGGTAGGCAAACCCAACAAAAAGGATGAGATTCCATTACGACCATAAGTAACATTACAAGAATTTGAAAAGTGGGCAATAGACTTTGTGGGACCAATCAACCCATCGAAAAAAAGAACAAGGGCTAGGTATATTATCACTGCGACGGAATATTTAACAAGATGGGCGGAAGTCGCACTAGTAAAATATTGCAGCGCAGAAACAACAGCGCACTTTTTGTTTAAACAAGTAATCACTTGATTTGGGTGCCCAAGAGTTTTCATGAGTGACCAAGGCACGCACCTCATAAACAGTAACATCCGCATGATGACTGAATAATTTGAAGTCCACCACCAGAAGAGCACACCATATCATCCACGGGAAAATGGCATAATGAAAGCCTTCAACAAAATTATGGAGAACGCAATGACAAAGATTTGTAATGTCAACAGAGATGACTGGGACCTCAAAGTACTAGGAGTATTATGGGCATACAGGACTACATGAAAACAATTGATAGGGCACACACCATTTAAATTAGTTTATGGCCAAGAAGCAGTAGTGCCATCAGAGTTTTTAGTACCCAGCTTGCGCATAGTAGCTATCACACCGATGAGAGAACGAGGGGCATTACAGGAGAGACTGGATCAGTTAATAACCATGGAGGAAGACCGAATATTGGCAGGATTCCACCAACAAGTTCAGAAAGAAAGAGACAAATCTTAGCACGATAGACACATCAAGAAGAAAACGTTCAAGGAAGGATATCTAGTATTGGCGTATGATAGCAAATCGTTACAGCACCCAGGAAAGCTCAAAATGCATTGGTTAGTACCATACGAAGTAAAATCTGTCATAGATGGAGGAGTTGTACAGTTAAGGGATTTGTCAGGAACATAACTAAGAGGGGTGGTCAATGGGATTCGACTTAAGTTGTGCAAGGATAGTCGAACGCCCATCGCGTAGTAAAAAAAAAAAAAAACCAAAGAGAGCGCAGTGCGCCAAAAGTAGAAAGGCCATGCAAAGATAGAAACATAAACTCAGCGAGAAGAAAGAAAACAGTCACATCCAAAGGGAAATGAGTGGGAAAATCAGAGTCAGAAAAAGTAGGATGACAGGATAGCACTAGGCAGAATTAAAGGATGGCAAGGAACAATGGGACACCACATTAATCACGCTAACTAGAGAAGGCACAGAAGGAGTAATGCCAAGTATGAAACCACCAAAGATGCATTGAACCAGTGATCAAGGTGCATTAAACCCATAATCAAGGAAGCATCCTAACAAGCTTCATGGGAAATCCATACAACACACAGGTGAGGGAGCCAATAGTCTATTCATGAAGAGATAACAAACAGAGAGTGATAGAGGCGAAAGAACACAAAGAGAGTTCACAGAGACCACAAAGATCATTCGAACCCAGTAGACATTTGACATTCACCGCCATGGCACTTCCTAAGCAAGCTGAAATGATCCAGATCACCAGGCAAACCAAAGTTCAAACCAGGTCACGAGGACAGGCTGAAGAAGGTGAGCAGTAGTCATCAGAGGTCGTCAATGTCAATGAAATCCCATCCCCAGAGACGATACCGATACAAACCACACTGATACTGGAAGAAATTCAGTAGCCTGTAGCAGAGGCTACGAGTGTAGATACGATCATAGCGGCGCAGGAACCACAGAACCAGGAAACAGAAACCCTGAAGGAGGTGCAACTAGATAATACAGAAGTAGCTCCGAAATTTAATGGCAGGACATTGAATCCGACAGCAGCAATGGAGCCAGATGAGTCTCAAACGACCATCTCAGAACACCCAGTAGGGGAGACCTTTGAATATGTCTCGGCTTGGCCAGAATGGCATACAGAGTAACAACCAAAAGTCATTGGAACTTCAAGCCAGGCACCACAGCAACAAAAATACAAGATACATATACCAAGTTCAGCCCGCAAGAAACCTGCAGCATAAATGTTTTTACCACGCATACCAGTTGGATTACAGACAAGACCAGAGCTACTGGGTCATGTCGGGAAGCTCAAATATTCATCATGATGTAGAATATGATACCAAGTTCCTGTAACTTGTGAAGAGGGTCTTTTTACAGACTACGAGCACCAATCCATTCAGAGAACCGATTGATCAGCCGTATCAGTGAGCAACTGGGCTGGAAAAAAAGGGAATTTTAGGTCTGTTGGACCTACCATATTTTGGCAGAGGCTAGAATGCAACAGCATGCGTCAAGTAGTTGTTAGCAGTCACACATGGAGGGGACATATGGTTGGACAAGATCATCCCCATAATTATTGAGCTTATTGTGCAAATAACAGGGTTACCAATTCAGGGTATGGATCCCACATTGTTTCTGGATGACAAAACCAAGGAGAAAGCGCTAGCAGAAGAGATGAATAAGAAGTATGGAATCGCCAGGGGGATAAGAGGGATAATTATCAAGAGGATAAAAATTGTAGCCATGCAATTGGGCACAAAAATATTAGCCTGCAAGCTGCTAAGGAAATGTCGTAGGGAGGAAGCCCCAACTGGAGTTATTGCAGTTGCAACCCAGTGCGAAGAAGGCACCTCAATGAGTTGGGCTCCATACTTATTGAAATTGTTCCTAGAGGATTGCAAAGATGCATAGGATCTAGGCACATATTTCCACTACTCATGGTTGATTACCTTAATAGCCTTCATGGGATGGCGAGAACCAGGGTATGTGTCTTTTTGTACCATACCAAAGCCTGCGGGAGAGAGGTATCTATTGTTGAAAGCAGGGTTGAACGCCAGGAATAAGAGGGAGAACGGGATCATATTTCAATAATACCTACGAGACATGAAGGAATCCATCAGTCGAATGTGGAGAATAACACCAGAGATTGTCACGTGGTATGCCGACATCTCCAACTTCCAGGCCACACAAAAACCAATGTGGATACAGGAAAGGAAGGATCTGGATAAACAGTGGCTATAGATGAACTACTACATCACAGAGGGTGATATCGATATGGTCATTAGTGAATGGCCCAACGAATGGGGGATACCAGCCATTAACCGGGAAGTGTCGGAAAGAATAGTAGAGGAAGAGGCAGAGAAGGGAGCAACGTAGCCTCCATAAATCCAAGTGCCCAAGAGACCAAGAACGGGACAAGGCAAGACAACACAGAAATATGAAGGGCCAAAGAAGATAGGGACCCAAAAGGGGAAGAAAGAGAATACACAGCCAACCAGGGAACAACAGAAATAGGCTGAGGGAGCATAGGAAACCGCCCCAAATCCTAACACAGAGGAACCAGGGGGAGATAAGAGACCATCCATGCAGACAGGAGGCATGCACAAGAATTCAAAGGCACAACAAGCACCACCAAAATATACGATCACGGAAGACGATGGGTAAATGATTGCCAGAATGGTCCAGGATTGTCTAGTTGAGGACTTTGACCATGCAGCACACCACAGGGACAAACTGCAAAAAGAGCTAGCATAATTGGGGAAATTCCTCAAGAAATTTGGGGAAGTACAGATAGTAGGAAGAAGGAGGGGCATAGAGCCATCAACACCATAGACAGAAGGAAGGGTGAAAGAGGAAGAATGACAATCAGTCCAGGGGATACTGCAGCCACACGTAATATTCCATATCAACCCTAGTATGTTGCGCATGGAAACAATTGTGGGGCAGACACCTTTGAAATACTTAAACCAAATCCAACTTGTGTTGACAAGGGTACCATCAGGGGCATTACACAAGTTGCAGGTAAGCGTCAACCACGAGGTACAATCTTGCGCATGCAAATACTTAACCAAATTGAAGCAAGCAACAAAGAAGAGGGACACGCTAGAAATAGTCTATGAGAAGGCTAAATGTGAGACCGAGGAGGAAAGGAAGCACCAAAACGGATTGGAGTAGAAAGTGGCAGGAACTTATGAGAAGATTCCACAGGCCGCGTAGAGTGAGGAAATCATAGTGGCAGAAAATATTGATTGGATTGCGTAGGAAATTGATCAATATCAAAAGGAGATCGGGAATCTCTGAGAACATCTCACACCAACCACGCCACCAACAGTCAAGGAGAAAAGGAAATAGGAAGCAACAACATAGTTGTAGGAGATAGAGTAGTAGGTTAGCACGACAACTCACTTATTCGATAAAGAAGCAGAGGTTTGGACAAGGTTGGAGGAGGATCCACAGGTCCAACGGTGGGACAAGGAAGAGGAAAGGATCAATGCAGTGATCCAAACTCTCAAGTAGAAGAAGAATACCATGCCAATCCCAGAATGTGTCAAAGGGATGCAAGAGATTAAGAAATTGCAGGCAGAGCTAATCTCTGTGAAAACCCAAAAACAAGAGTGACAGGCTCAAATGGATCCATTACAGGAGTAGGTAGAAAAAGTCATGGCATAGGCAGAGGAAGCTAAGACACAGATAGCACAAACCTAGGAAGAATGTGCAGGATTAATCAACGACGAATTTGCAGTCCAGGTAGTGGAAAAAATCAAGGAGAAGACCGCACAGGCACTGACACAAGCAACACAATTCAAGGAAAAGTTCCAGATGATCACCAAGGAGATCGAGGAAGCTCAGAAGGATTGGGTGGCTCGGTACGAGCCACATGTCAGTGTTAGGGGCCTATTGGCAGTAGGCCGAAGTAGAAATAAGGATGATCATGCAGAAAGAAAGCATGTAGAAAGTAAAGCGACAACTGGAAGGAAACGCAACATCCGCGCATGCAATAAAGCGTGCACAAGGAGAGCGATGGCTGGAAGGAGGAGAAAAACAAGCACATGAGAGGAAGACCCAATGTCGGTAGGGTTAGGGTTTTCATAATGTATTTTAAATGGTTTAATAGCCTGAAATGTATAAATACAGATACGTAGGTATTGTAAGGGTTCCCCTTTTTTTTGGTAGGCATTATTGTTACATCATAGATATGTATGCATCGATGTGAATTGTAATGTTGTTATGTACTATTTTGTAAGTTGTTGAGATAGAGGAGAGGAGAGAAGGAAGATTTGAGGATTAAATCACAGGATGAGGAGCCTGGTGCGATCTAGTATGCCTCATATAGATCTTACCCATCTGAGGAGAATTGTAAGCGCGCGGTGTTGGATACGCAGAACTACCATAATAAAATAGACAAGAGCCAAATCTTTGTGGACATAGCCCAGGAGGGGGTGAACCACGGTAACATCTGTATGATGTGATGAATGCATACATATATTTATCATCTTTCCAGTATTTATTTGTTGTGCTCAGTGAATGAACGAGTTATTACATTATTTGTTTAAATGTTGTTGCGATATTGAGGGAATAAGCTATGAAGGTTACTTCATAATCGTGACTAATAGTAGGTTTCAATCACAATTTATAATAAATGGTTCAAAATACAAATCCCATATCTCATGCTCAATCCTAGGTTGTAAACACATGAGTCTTACAGCCACCCATTAAATCTATCTCGGGTGAGACTGCGCAACCCATTCTGTGTGTTGCATTGCCTTCTGGTTTACCAGGAGGGTCGATAGTTTTAGAGGATTTGTTGGAAACCCAAAAGACATGAACCCTAGGTCAATAAATCTAACTATAGATAAGGAAGAATAGAAACCCAACACCCTTCCATTTATAAGTGATCTAACGCCAATGTGAATGCATGCAAGGTTCAACCAAACCAATAGAGCTTGTTGTGGAGTGGGAGGAAATTATAACTACAATGTCAATATTTGGTGCGGAAGCATGAGGACTATCAATGGAAATCCTATGGAGGACAAAGCCTTCACCGATCTGGACTCATATATCATTTGGGATGGATTTCACTAGATCGATTATGCCAACACACTGATCACCAAAGCGATTCTAGGAGGCAAATACTTCGAACCTACATTCTCCATTGCAAGTCAATGTGATCTCCAACCATTTTGATAACCATTGAATTCATTAGTTTTAATAATAAAACCGCCAAGCGGAATTCAAAAATAAAATGATAAATTTAATACTGTAGTCGTATAATATCGCAAATCTTCCTTCATCCTCATTTGGTGACAGTAGACTGTGTTGCTTTTAAGCCAATATTGTGAGTATTTGTGTAATTTGTTTAATGATGTAACCATCGATTGTTTTAATTTTCACACATTTTGGATATCTAAGGATTTATATTGCTATGACATGCATTTCAGGATGATTAAGTGTGAATAGTAGAGGTTGTGCCTGCCATGGAGGTTTCTGATCAATCTCCACGATGTGTAGAGTAGGCTTTAAATTTGAATTTACATTAAATTTGAATTACATGGAATACAATCGGTGTTCTTAATTCAGTAATGAATTTTTTGCTTCAATAATGACTTACTCACAGTAGCTAAGTGGAGTTTTTTCAAGAGTTATGCTATATTTGTTTCTTCTATGGAGTTATGTACCATAGACTCATAAGTAATTACTTTACTGTTAGGCCTAGTTATTGTGGTATGGGGATTTCCAAATAACATCGTAAGGTCCGGTGTTCATGAACCTAATAAGTGGTGGAGGAAGGATAAGCTCATATATATATGAGTGTGGGACCCCGAGAAATGTTATGTGGTCAAATATCTTGTTTTTCATATAGATAGAGGAGAACATAGTTATGGAAAACAATGTGCTTTAACATCCACGAGTCAAAATAATAGAGACTGCCACCATCTATCAAAGAATATAGCATGGCCTCTCTATCTGTCAATTGCTCTTAGCTTAGGAAAGCATGCAAGCGACTTCATGAGATCGAAACTGCTCTAAGAAACCCGATCTTGTTTCCAAAACATTGTGTGAAACCTCCTTCTTCCACTAAAAGAATGTAGCTCCTCTACTAAGATATGCCCATTCAGGTGTGAGATCAATAGAACACACTAGATTTGGAATCGGGAGACAACTGAATATATAATTGTTGTTGGGTCTAAAAAAACTAGTGCAGCAAGTGGTGGTGGATAAGCTGGATCAAAATATTCATAAAAATAATAAAGGTTTTGTTAGAGATAGATAATAAACAATGTTTCGACTACATTATTTTGGCCTTGGCTTTTCTTCGACAGGGTTCATGTGTTGGAAACTGCGACTGGTGATTATGGTTCTGAATGAAGGGGTAAAACTAAAGAAATTAATGGTAGGGATTACTGCAGGAAAAGCAGCAGAAGAAAAGGTTCCCTTAGAGCCTTTGTCAATATATCTAGTTCCCCTACACAGATTCAATTAATTGGGTTTCACCCAGATAGCATCGTGTATGTAAATCCAAATTGGGAGGGAGGGTCTGGTTTTTCATCCATCACTTTTTTATTTGGTTCCTTTCTTTCTAGAAATAATAATGGGATTATTTTTTAGGTTTGATACTTCGTGACCGAGTGAAGGTGTATCCAATCGAATTAAGGGGAGTCAAATGAGGTAAGGTCTTCCTTTCGATTCCAGACCTTCGACATAAGTAAGTGAATTGTTTTTCTTATCTTTGTGGACATGCTTCCATCTATCTGATGTTGTGTTTTCATATTAATGGTAATTCAGTGGATGTTGTTATTTTTTTATACATACATGACTGATGTCTGGCATCATGATTTATGGTTAGTCTGTGTTGGATTTCAGGATAATAAGTGGTAGGATTTTACGAGGGCGTCATGTCAAACTTATGCAGTGCATTGTGAGGATTGGGGACTGCTACCTCACCACAATCACCCTTAAAAATGGCATACATACCACAAAAAGTAATAGAGGACAAATTTTGATGTTATGTGATGCATACCCCCTACTCTGCCTTGGCAGGGTCCACTGACCTCCTGGTCAAGGATCATTCTTCAATCTATCGAGTTGAAGCAGCTCTTTGATTCCTCACTGGAATCCTGTTATCTGATCCACGTGTCCTTATGAAACTCTGCCTATGCGACTAAGTGCCAAGAGCAAGCCTCACTTCCACGCACCCACAGGCTGTGACCGCACACCTACACAAAAGGCGCGTCGCGATTTCATGTTTTAGAACTTTACGAGTGATCCAATCCTGACACCCTGATTCTCGAAATCTCGAAAAGAGATTAACATTCCTTAGCTCCTCCCTTGGACTCCATCCATGTGACCATTCATCATGACCCAGGGCTCAACTCTTAAGCACGTCGGGATTTCGCGTATCAGGAATTTTCAATGCGAATAACCTCTGCTCTTCCAACTCCCGAAATGCCAAAATTTTGGAGATCCCAATCTGACGGTCTTGATTCATCCATGATCTGACAACTCAAATCACATCGAGGTTTCATGTATCATGAAGTAGAAATACCTTTCACTTCCATTCTGTCGATCCCCGAAATGCCAAAATTCTCCCTGGACAATCAACAGTCCAGATCGCTCCTTGATCAATGACTGTGATCTTTTCTCAAATTCACATTTCGCAAGTTTTCACAAACTTGGCCTTTGAATTATTCAAGTCACGAGTCAGCGAAATATTGATCGGATGCCACGCGTCCCTCCCGATGGATGGTTAGCATCATTGTGGATCTTCCCCTCAAAAATCTCTGACGTATGTGGATCTCTTCCACGCGTTATTTCCGATGGGCGGTCTCGATGATGTTGGGACTTCATGTATCGCGAAATCGGATCTCCTCTTGTGCACTCAAATGGAATAAACCTCATGTACCCCCTTCGGATGCAACGACTGTTGGTCCACATGCTTTCAGATCTGATGATAGATATTTGTTCCTCCTACGCTCACTTCTCATTTTCTGGACGTGGGTTCCAATGGTCCAGATCTTCCCTCTGCTTGATCCAACGGTAGTTGTGCTCCTCCTTCTGAGATTTGGCACCTTTCTTCCTAGACTTGGAAGATTTCGATGCTTCAAAGGTATCGACCTTTGCTTCCTCTGTGGTCCCTGTGACCTTGGGTCTCACCTACATTCTGGAAATTCTATCCCTCTTGAGATTTGTTTGAGGCTTGGAATTCGAAGAGTCTCGGTCTACTATTCCTTTATGTTGGGATTTTGTATGAAAAGGTACTATTCCTCTTGAGCTTACGAAATTTCTAATTTCTAAGGGACTTAGCCCCCTGCTTCCTTAGAAGACTTATGGTGCTCCTCCTGGCACACTTTGTGCTCGACCTCCTGAGATTTGGAACTTGAAAAAAGTTCACTCTGTGCGTTCTCCTTGCACTTCGACTAGCCTTCAGATGGATGTCTCTCAACACTTCGTCCAAGTGTTGGCCTGGTGCACGCCTTGCACATGTCTTCCTCCAGAGTGTTCATCAACTTTGTTTCCTTACGCTTCAACTGCTCAGACCTTGAAGGTCTCTGTCCCTTATGTCCCTCGAAGAGATACAAGTTCTCTCTTGGAAACTTCCTCTCAATCACTACTTGTTGAGCCTACAGAGTGTTCAGTAACTATGTAAGTGTCTTCTCCAACACATCCCTTATCTCTGAACTCAAAATAGATTTCTTCGCGTGCACTCTTTGCACTTTCTCAATGCCCACCTGGCAAAGCTTCACAGAACCCTCAGAAATTATGTTTTCTCTTTGTGCCTTCCTCTGCACAGCCTTACCTTCAAGGTATTCATCAACCTTGAGGCTTATCCCTTGAGTTTATGACTTCCTCTGGTGCACCCTCCTAGTATGTTCTTGCCTGAATTCCACAGAACTTAGATGTGCACACTTGCATTGGCTTACAGAGTCCTTAGCCCTCTATCATGAAACCCCTTGCATGAAATCACAAAGAACCTATACTGAAATCAGGACTCACAGACAGAGAAATTTTGTCTATCCCTGCAAATGGAACCTAACATACATCTACAGCATATACACATAAACATATAAGAGACATTCATTCAAATACACATAAATATATAAAGAATATCATGCAGGAAAAACTTCTCTTTTTATTAATCTCAGAATGCCTATTTAAAATGTGTACAAATCTCGGACTGCAACAGAGTCTTGACTCTCCTCTCTTCTCTCCAATCTTGCTTCTGCCTAATTAAATGAAAACGGATACAAAATATCTTTTTACAAAGAGGGGCTCCTCAAGCTCTTCCCTCCAAGCTACCTACCCTCATTAATTTGCATTGAATTACATTCAATGGTTGTCTAGTCCGAATCAGATCTAGATCTTATCATCCTGTTAACCATTAAAGGTGATCCTATATAAAGCCTTTACAAAGGAATGGTTTTGTCTCTTCCATCTTTTCAAACATTTAATTACATCTTAAAATTTAAAATGAGGGTTGACACCTCTCCCTTCCTTGAATGTGCAATGAATATGTTGGTTGGTTGGCACATTGCTGATGTGAAGTGATGCTCCTGCATTATTATGATATACAAGAACCTATAATAGCAGGATCCCTTACAGAAACATCAATCCCCCACCTCTGTACTCATGAATTCGTGGGATTGGATTGAAAAGGTTACATAAGTTGGGTGGCATGGGAAGCATTCCAAATTTGTGCCCATTGGGTGTGGTAGACAAGTTTTGCAGAAGGAATATGGGTGGACAACCATTCAAGGAGAAAGACAGCTATTCAAGGAGCATGGTCGACATATTTCTGGTAAGATATCTTACAGTTGCCACCTTTCTCCTTTTACCATAAATCTATACAAATTTAGTAAATGAGTCTATAATTTGGACATTACTAGGTAACATCGAAGCCTTAAGCCTTAGGTAACCTGGAAGCCCTATAGAAGCCTGAATCCTTTATAGCTATGGAAGCTCTTGTTTCCTTGGACTTCCTGAAAATATACCATGTGAGTTAAAATCATTGTATTTTTTTGTGATTTCCTGCAGTAAATATTTATGCACAAGAAGGCAATAAAAAAAATGAAATGAAAATTGTTGGCAATAGAAAAATGAAAATTGTTGGAAACGGAGAGTATAGGTTTGGAAGAGCACCATTTCCTCTCAGAAACCTACAATTGATTTCATTGTCTTGTTGACAAGTGCAATTGATCTCAATTGTCTTGTTGATAGCTTCAATTGATCTTCATCATCTTGTTAGTTGTAGTTGATATTCATCGTCTTGTTGACAATATCAGTAGTTGTGAAGAAGAAGAAGCTTGCAGAAACGTACTAGTTGAAGAATCGCTTGGCTACAAAAAAATCATTTTCAATGGATGGAAATCAGTTTAGAAAAATAGCTTCAAAAATTATACTTACAAGTGGCATGCAGGTGACCAAGTGGAAGCTGAAGAGCAGTTGACAAGTGGAACCTGAAGGGTAGCAAGTGGAAGCTGAAGGGAAGTTGGAAACTCACCAAGCCACGACCTCTCTACATTGCAATGGGTTATGAACTGTGGCTTATGCTTCCAATAACATTAAACATTTTATGTTTTGAATTAGTTAAAACTTAGCATCAATTCACCTTGAGATATATATACTCTAAATATATATCTCTTTACCTAAGTTTGAAGCCTCTTACCTTATCTCCTGCCTTCAGTATGAGGCCAAATAAGACCTCAAAAACTTTGATTGGTTAAGAAGACTTTTTGTGATTATTTAATAAGTCAATAAAAAGTGAAAATTGAAATGACCTTCCAAACTATGGGTTAAAAAGTATTGAAATGTGTGTGGTAGTATTCAAAAATGACCAAGCCATTACTATAATCCCTGGCCTAAAGGCAGGGACTAATAATAATAAAAGATCACATCCAAAACCCTTTGTACAATAACCTAAGCATAACCATTCATATTTTGACATAAACTAATGTTGTTATATTAAATGAAAGGTATCAAATTCTTGAGGTGTTAATCTCCAACTTGGAATGGAAGCACGATCATAAACTATATAGGAACCTAGGCAGGCATTGTAAAGTGAAACGCCCAGTAGACAAAGGTGTCATGCATACAGCCCAAGAGAGGCTGGAAATACTAACTAGCAAACAAATCCACCCAGAAATCAAGAGAAATGCCCAATGATCTAATGATGTTCCCAACAAACAAGGCTTTGACCATGTACAAGTGGCGACTGGAGCCAAAGAAATGTATAGACTCCAATATAATGCTTGTAAATGTTTGAATATGAAATTCTTGTAAATGTTTGAATATGAAAAAGGTGATTTTAGGACATGGTCAATGATAGACAGTGAGCAGATGAGTTTTGGTGTGCCCCATACATTCCACTATGTATTGGATATGCTCAAAAATTAGGGTCAGGGTTTCAACATGATACCCAACAAATGAAATGTATGTCGGTTTCTCCTGTTGTTAGGATTCACACTCAAAGATCTTGGGAAACAAAGGAAACCACTTGTGGTTCTCTCCTTGATTTGGGGTTCACGGGTAGAGCTTAGGAAACCAAGAGAAAATGCATGGGTTCTCCCCCAAGCTAGGTTTTCACATGTTGTGTGTTGATTAAGGTTGGTTGTCATTGATGTCAACCCTTGAAGAAAGACCAGTAGCACAAAGGTTTGGGTAATGGGCCCAATAGTGTTTGATGTAAATATGACTCATTATTGTTTTTTCATGGTTGATAAGAAGTAAATATGGATGAACTCCAAAGTGGTCCCCTTATGGTGAAAGCCTTCACGGGAAGACGCTTTGTGGAGTAATAGAACCCATGCTTAATTGTGGAATAATGAGATGAAGGAAAGTGAATTTGTTAGGGAAAATATCCTACATGGATAGTTCTTGTCGTGTCATTTCTGGTGGTATGTGGAATGTCACATAATTCCTCACGATTAGAGAGTTATGGCCATGAGAAGTTGGAGAACCCAGGTTTGGGTAATGGACCCAAGTTTGTTTGATGGCTAACGGTATGAGTTATGATATATTTTCAGATAATACTATTCTATATGGATAGTACATGTCATTCCATTTCTGGTGGTATGT
>JZKD02S1655223.1:1756877-1777842 GCA_000966675.3 Picea glauca
TTGAATCCTCCCCAAAAAGAGGTTATAGAAAGAATGGTAGACTTTATTCAATTCTGGTCTGTTCAGAAGACCCAACTTGTACAGCATGCCCCGCGCTCAATATTTAACATCTTATCCTGAAAATCGCACAAAAGAAACTAAAGTCCGTACTCTTTCTAATGGAAGTGGTCCCACTACATTTGGAGTCTGTATGAAAAAGTTATGACTTTTTTACCCAGGACACCTATTTATTGACTAGTTTCAGGACTGGTCACAAACCCTATATTCCACAGAGTGTATCTCCATAATTATAGCGAATGAAGAGCTGAACTTTTTACCAGAGGTACCTTGATATGTATTAGAAATACCGTAGCGATTTCACCATCTGAATCGTTCTATAAAGAAAGTTATAGAAAAAATGGTAAGATGACCTGAAAATAACATACCTTAGAACACATCACCAAAAGACTTCATCCTCCCTTGAAATCCGGCCTTCTTTTACTTATTCTTCCATCTGAAATTAGAATTGTATCAAATGAATGTATAATGATATTTATTTATACCATTTATGTCACTTCCTTTTAACATTAGGGCCGACCTGACACTTTCTTATTTTGTAATTATTTTCTTTAATTATTTTCAGGGCCTACATGTACTTCCTTTTTTAATTCACTTTGTCATATTCAAAAATTCATTTCTCCTCAACCATGAGGATCCATGTGACGTGCCACATACCACCGGAAACAACATGATGTATACTATCCATTCGTGGTTGTTGTATATGCATGTGCATTTTCATTCATGTCCAAATACCTTTATCAATCTTGCGGTCCAAAACCCAAGACTAGGGTTGACATCAATGACAACAATCAATATTCCAACACGTATCATAGAGAGAATGAGGAGACGGAGTTGTCGATTGAATAGATTTATAAACCAATTAGAACTCAAAGGCATTCATTCGTCATAACGAATACAATCATCAGAGCTAGGTACTATCCATGGGTCATAAGACTCATGGGTTTCACTAACAGAGGTCGATATCATGTTAATCGAGGCGACAAAAGGAGGAATATCGGGTGGTAGACAGGGATGATTTTAAGGATGGAAATTTATTTTAAAATGTATAAACCTTGGCGAATCTTACTAATCCTTCATATGCCCATTATAAATGTTTGGCAATATTTTTATAAAAAAAAATCAAATTTCTAAGGATTTTATATAGTTTGTATAAATTTTTGGCGATTTTTAAGGTAAAATAATTTTATCCTATAGAATTTGGGCGAATCATTTTTAGAATAGAGAATCCTTTTTTGGGAAAAACCATGGAAAATTATCCCATGAGAAAAATTTATCCCCTAAAATCATCCCTGAATAGGAAATGTACCCATTAACGATGAATCTTTTAAAAGACCCACACCGACATTCTCATATCCGCAAGGTGTTTTCACAATGAAAGGTACGTTGCTAGTATGTGAATCAAAATTAGAGAAGGTCAGTTGATCAACAGTGATGACTTTTCTGTGGTGCGAGAAACGTAACACACGGAAAAGAGTAGAAACAATTGCTCGCATGGAATCAATCCAACTATGGCCAAGTAGAAGGTTGTAATCAAGAGGTGCATCAAAGACCTCAACTTTAACATTAACCGCTTTACCTTCTAACGTAATAGACAACGAAGGAAGAACACCATAAGGTTTAACCCTGTACCATTAAAATCCTTGAGAGTATTGTGTGACTCGGTAAGGGCAGGAGAGCCAATGGATTTCCAATAGGTAAAGGACATGATGCAAGTCGAGGCTCCTTCATCAATAACGGTTCGATAAATATTCTTATTTTCCACAACAACTTGTATTTGAAACACTAATTGAGGAGGAAGCCTTGGAATATGATCTTCCAATTAAAATATTATCAAGTTCGTATCGGTAGGATCAATTCCACCAATATCCTTTAACATTGCCTTTCATTATTTAGGACAACTCTGAAGGACTTTGAGAACCGACATCGTTGAAGGTGTCTGCACGAGGTCTTCTACAATACTATAGTTTTGAGAAGCACGTGTGTGAGGATTAAATGATGACTTATGAACAATGCCCATAGGAGGAGGGAAAAGAATTGTATCTAGACTCAGTCGCTTGAGATGAAGAGGACCGTTGGGAGGTGAAGTCGATGGAGGAGATTGAACCAATGGAGGTGGTGAATCATCAACTTTCTCTTTTGAAGGAGAATAATCTTTGGCTCGAGTAGTGACTCCAACTTTGTTCTTCTTGGAGTCACTTTTACACATAAGTACATAAGATGTGGTAGAGAGAGAAGGTTGGTCATGAATGACCAATTGAGCCTACTGTTGAGAAGGAAAAGGTTGTGAAAAAATGGTAGATGTAGGAAGTGTCTCGGTCCCTTGTAGGAACTTAGTAACCTCAACACGTCGTGGACAATATTTCATATAATGATCCTCACCATAGATAAGACAAGGATAATGAGGTTTGTTCTTTTCTTTGTCATCAGCAGGTTGAGTCTTGGGTTTATTGGTTTGTTTATTATTATTTTTTTCCTCCTTATTCTTCCCCTTCCCTTTCTTTTTGATTTGATTTTTACTGGTAGGTGTAGATTGAACCGAATTAAGTTCATAAGTTTTATCGGGAGAAGGAGTCATAGGAGAATTATTTTGTACATTAGCATTAGTAGACTTGGGATTGGAATGACTGGCTTGTTTAGACTGAGTCTCAGCATGAAAAGTGCCAATCATTCCATCAGCAACATGAGAAGCTACTGGAGGTGTTTGGGTTGGAGTTGTAGACAGGCGAGGAGCATCAGGGATCAAATCATATAGTGTGCATGTTTGTGGATAAACGAGATCCAAGTATTGAGAACGACTAATCACATGTTATTCAGTGATGACACCACCCATGGTGACATCTCTAGCTATAGGACCAATGAGTGACTTGGTGAACCACTCGGCCAATAGTTGATCAGGAAGGGGAACTTTGATTAAGCATCTTCTCCTCCTCCACTCATGAATATGATAAAAAATGTGAATAGAAGAGGATTGTTTAAATGAACTCAAAATTTCAGTGCCTGTCTCATATCGTATTGGTAATTGATAATGCATTAAGAAAGCCATAGCTAAGGTGTTGAATTCATTAAAGAATCCTCGTGGAAATTCAATGTACCATTTGGTTGTCGAACATGTCAAAGTCCGTTGGAAAAAATGTAATCTAATGGATTCATCCATCAAGGAGTTGGATGAACACCAAAGATGTAAAGTCATGATGTGATTATTTGGGTCTTCTCTCGATCAGACGTCAAAATTAGGAATGTATGATCGTAATTTTGCAGGTATGACCAGCCAATAAGGAGAATGCAAGATAGGATCATTCAAAATACTAGATAAATCTGGTAAATCCAAAGTAGCAAGAAATGGCAATTGTTTGTTTACTTAAGGAAACTGGTAGTTTTGAGGAGGTAGTCCTGTAGGTATATGATGCAGCCCCCCTCCCCTCCTGGGGGTTCTACGACCTCCTGATCTAGGATCTTTCAAGATATTGAGTCGGATCGACTCTTCAGATTCTTGTTTGAACCCAAATCAACTTACATAGGTCGTGTTACCACCCTCATGGTTTCTATGTTCATGATCTAACCGTTATCGATTTGTTCATTGATCAACGGTTCAGAGCAATTGTGGGCCACCAATGTGCTCACCCTTTATAGGAGAGATATGTCCCCACAATCAGAAAAGTGCTCACCCAATCTCCTTTTGATCATGCTCTTTGATCTCCTGAATCGAAAAAAATCAACGACTCCGATGAATTGTGGGTTGTGAACTAGCATGTTCACTAATTTTGTCTCTGCTCCCTGTAATGATTCACTACCACTAATTTCCCTTCTCATATCGATGACCCTCGTTCACTTCGGGTCTCCAGCCTTCGGAAATCTCAACCTCTCATGCCCCGCAAGCCCCTTTTGCTAGACCCCTTCTTCCCATGTGCCCTCAGGTTGTGTCCTTACACAAACACGTGATTGTGGGGAAGCCTAAAGTGGTTTGAAACCACACCACGTTTCTCCCCACAATTCACCTCCAGCTGCCACGTATCCCTTTCCCAATACCGTGGTTTCAATTGTGGCCTCGTCTCAGATTTTTAATGTCTGAGCATGTTCTGTCAACGCAATCCAACTCAACTGTCGATATCTTGACCTCGATGGTGTTTCGTGATCAACGAATGAGATCTATTCTCTTTTTCTTCCTTCTCTTCGTCTTTCATGCACGATCCCAGATCTCCACTATATGTCGACACATATCCCCCTTTCAAATCAATGGCTATGGTTGATTTCTCCTTTTGGGATTCGAGAGTTTCAACTCTCAACTCTCTTCTTCCTCCACATGACAATCTTCCGAAGTGGAAGATCTCTTGAAACCTATCCCTTTCAATCAACGGTTTTAATTGATTTATCCCTTCGGGTTTCGGAGTTTTCAACTCTCAAACCTTACTTTCTCTGCAATGGTAGATCTCTTTCCATGTGTCCTCCTCAATCAACAGATCTGCCTCCACTTTGGGACTTTGTCCCTTTCAACCAGATCAACGATCCTTCAACCCTCTTCTCTATCAACGATCAAGATCTCCTCCAGGTCTTCAAACTCTAGAAATCTCAAATCTCAACTTTCTCTTTTCGTCAAAGTGTGTGGATTTTTGTTGCGTGTCCTCCTGAATCGGAAGGCTAAGATTCACTTCGGGTCTTCACCTGGAGTCCACGTTTTTTCACCATGTGTCCTCCTTAATATGACGGCTATGATTTACTTCAAGTCTTTACCCAGAGTTCACAGATTTCTACCACAGATCCCTATGGATCTGATGGTCTAGATTCACTTCAAACTTTGAGTTTTTGGAATTTCAATTCTCAACTGAATCCCACATGCTTTTATCTGAAGCTCGCGATCTGTCGCCACGTGTCCCTCTGGATCTAATGGTCCAGATTCACTTCAAACTTCAGATTTTGGGAGTTTCAACTCTCAACTAAAACACTCGAGTGATTTTTCTCGAAGCCTTTGATCTGTTGACACGTATCTCCTGGTGACCAACAGTCATGATCTACTTCGGGTATTTCACCTCCTCCTTGTCCACAAACTTTCAGATTTGTGGATCTTGCACCACATGTCCCCCTTGATGATGAGCAGTCCCAAATCTCTTCAGGACTTTGGGACTTTGTTATTTTTCTCTCCTCTGTGCACACAAAGGATTAAGGCTCGTGCACTTTACCTTGATCGGACAGTTGTCGATCTTCTGCGCTCAGATCCAACGGTTGGGATTTTTTCCTCCTCTACACTCTCCTCTTGCTTCCCTGGGCGTTGATCTAATGGTCTAGGCTTCTTTCAACAATAGATTTGAAATCTATTGTAACTCCTCCTCCTGAGATTTATATTTCCTTCCGACTTGGAAGAATTCATAAATATTCAAAGGCTATGACCTTTTTTCCTTCTACGAGCCCGACTACTTGGGTTTCGAATTTGCTCTTGAAAGAGCTATCGCTTCTAAGCTTTGGGACTTGGAATAATTATGTATCCTATGAACTCCTTGTTCTATCTCTTCTGAGCTTCTCAATTTACTCAGTCTCCTAAGGGTCTCGGCCCTTCTTCTCCCCTCAAAGGGTTCTTGTACCCTCTTGGAAATCTCTTGCTCAATGCATGCCTTGCAGAGCTCTTTCTTACAGATTTTTTTGTAACTCTGTCTCTCGGTGCCTTCTCTACATAGTTCCTCCTCTTTGGTATTCAACAACCTTGAGGTTCCTATTTAAGTCTTGTGATCACTCTGGTGTGCCCTCCTGGAACGTTCTTTTCTGACTCCACAAAGTTTGGAAGTGCACTCCTTGTGCTAGCTACAGAACCTCCATTGTTATGTTGTGCACTCCTTACACATCCTAAAGAACCCAGAACGATATTTTGAACTCAATGAAGATAAAGAAATATATCTTCCTACTACATATGAAACCTATCACACATCTACAGCATACGTAAACACATAGACAACATTCACAGAATATAGATCATTCATAAACACACCATGTGCAGGAAAAACTGATTTTATTCGTATTAAGATGAATGTTTGTTTACAAATGTGTACATAGACTGGACTACAACAGAGTCTCGGTTCTTTCTCTCCTACTCCTATTCCTGAGCTTCTGAGATTCTCAGGATCTTCTCTCATAATCCTCCGCTAACTCTCCTAACTCTCATAATTAAATCTGATACAAAGATCTCTTTACAAAAGAGGGGCTCTACGAGATTCTCCTCTCTATCGCCTTAGTGCCAACACTATCTCAGTTAAGACAACATACCCCTAAAGATTCTTACAATGAATGATGATCCAGACCTGACTCAGATCTAGACCTGCTTACAGTCAACCATTTAAGGAGACCCTATACACTACCTGTACAAAGGCATGGCTTGGATTTACTCAGCCTTGCAACACAAATCCCTATAGGATCAGATTTTGAATTTAAAAATGGGAGGGTCAGTGCCTCTCCTTTTCTCCAATGCGTGCCTATGTGTTGGCTTGCTGTCACATCTGTTGATTTGGAAGGATTCTACTACATCATACACCACTGTTGTGAAAAATTCATGAGCTCTCTAGCTTTGTTGAAATCCTCCTGGATCCCAAACTTCTCCTTGGAGTTTTCCATCTGCTCCTCTATTATGATGTTGTTGTTGCTTCTTCTTCTTCTTCCCTACTGCTATGGAAGGCTCTCCTTTTGTTCAGCCTCTTCTTGTTGAATGATTCTTCTGTTGATCTCATCATCAACCTTCTTATATCCTATATCACCTTGTCCAGCTAATTTATTGGCTGTCTCTTTTTATGCAATCTTCTCTGCTACATTTCCTCCTTAATAATGGGTAGATCATCTTGATCCCCCTTGATGTTTTCTTCTCCTGTGGCATTATCTTTCCACTATGCTGCAGACTTTGGTTCTATATTCTTATCACTAAGTTGTTGCTTAGCTTCCTCCTCTGAAAAATTATCTCATGTCATCTTCTCTTGTGTTGGTTCAACTCCAACTTCTTCCAGCTGTTCCTTGGGCTGGTATGATCCTCCATCTATCTCCAACCTGATCTGTTGGATGTGTTGGATTTACACTATCAACCTTCTCTCCAGGGATTCCAATTATTCATACATCTCAGCAAAATCCATATTGTTTTCTTCCTCTTCTGCTACAGGCTCCAATGTTGTAGTCATTCCTGTTCAGATTCCTAGCTGAAAATTTTGAGCAATTATGTTGAATGTTCTTCTCCTTCTGTTGGGACAAACATTAGTGTTTAATCCTTCTCCTCCACTATGACAATCTCTATTGGTTTTCCTTCTATTGTTGCACCTGCAACATTTATGCTAACCTCTGCTTGGCCTCTTGGCAGGAATTTTTTAATTCCCTCAATAATCATAATGCACCTATGATATTCCTCTTTGATGGTGGAAGTATTTAACTTCTCATCATATTCATTCACATGGTTTGAAAACCCACATGAATCTTCATCTATCAACAATCCTTGTTGATTATAACTTGCTTCTAAGTTCCAGAGACTTTAGGATAATATCATTCTAATTCCCTTGCCCCCCTGGAAATATGAATTTTTATCACTTCCCTCCTGGCATTCTATGAGATCCTCTAGTGATCGCATCTCATTTCCCATCTGGAAATTTAAAAATTCATCTATGCCCTCTTGGAATTTTATGAGAATATTAACTGATCTCCCTTCCTCGTCACTAAGGGTTTCTCCAAATTCTGGTGCATAGATGTAAACCACCTCCTCTTCTGTGTCACTAAGTTTTTCAACATGCCTCAGCCACCTCCTCAACTCTTGTTGTTGCTTTATGGACAACAAATTTTGAACAGGCCATTTTACCTTCCTGTTCAGAGGCCATTCGTACCTCCAGTGTACCTTTTCCTCCAGCTACATCTTCAATGCTAGCCTCTCCATTCTTTCCCTTATCTCAATGAGCTCTAGATCCATATCTGGATTTCTTTTTTTTTGTAGCCTTCTTCCCGACCACGTTCATGGTCGTCAGTAGCTATTTTCACCTTACCTCATCCCACCTGGTTGTCTACCATTTGATTCACAACTTGCAACAATCTTTACAGAGCATAACTATTCCACCTTCACCTTTACCAGTTGTCTACAAGAGAACTTATGCTTCTGATACTACTTGATGTAGCCAGACTATCTCCTTCACCTAAAATCTACAGAAAAAAATTTTGCTCTGATATCTCCTGATGGTATCAGACTATCTCATTTATCTCCTTTCCTCTTTTTCCTGTTGTCTACGAGCAAAAATCCGCTTCGATACCACCTTATGCAGCCCCCCTCCCCTCCTGGGGGTTCTGTGACCTCCCGGTCTAGGATCTTTAAGAATGTTGAGTCAAATCAACTCTTCAGATTCCTGTTTGAACCCAAATCAAATTACACAATCCCTATTACCACCCTCAAGGTTTCTATGGTCATGATCTGACCATTATTAATTTGTCCGTCGATCGACGGTTCACAGCAATTGGAAAAGTGCTCACCCAATCTCCTTTTGATCATGCTCGTTGATCTCCTAACCCAACGACATCAATGACTCCAGTGAATTGTGGGCTGTGAACTATCACATTCACTAATTTCATCTCTTCTCCTGGTAATGATTCCCTACCACTGATTTCCCTTCTCAAATCGACGGCCCTAGTTCACTTTGGGTCTCCGGCCTTCAGAAATATCAATCTCTTATGCCCTGCAAGATCCTTTTGCTAGAGCCCTTCTTCGCATGTGCCCTTGGGTTGTGTCCTTATGCAAACATGTTATTGTGGGGAGGCCTAAAGTGGTTTGAGACCACACCGCTTTTCTCCCCGCAATTCACCTCCAGTTTCCACGTATCCCTTTCCCACTACTGTGGTTTTAATTTTGGCCCTCTCTCAGATTTTTAACGTCTGAGCATGTTCTGGCCCCGCAACCCAACTCGGTCGTCAATCTCCTGACCTCAAATATGTTTCATGATCAATGGTTGCGATCTGTTCTCTTTTTCTTCCTTCTCTCCTTCGTTCACGCGTGATCCCAAATCTCTACTATATGTCGACACATATCCCCCTTTCAAATCAATGACTACGGTTGATTTCACCTTTCGGGCTTCGGGAGTTTCAAATATCAACTCTCTGCTTCCTTTGCATGACAATATTCTGAACTGGAATATCTTTTGACACCTGTCCCTTTCAACCAACAGTCGTAATTGATTTCTCCCTTCAGGTTTCGGACTTTTCAACTCTCAAACCTTACTTTCTCCGCAATGGTATATCTCTTGCCACATTTCCTCCTCAATCAACGGCTCTGCCTCTGCTTCGGAACTTTGGTCCTCTCAACCAGATCAACGATCTGTTGAGCACTCACCACACCCTAAAAATCATGTCATTTTATCACTTTTTGGGTACCACTTGGTTTTTTCAGTAGCTGAATTCGATTTTTCTCTTGAGAAATATTTTTTTTTCTTTTTCTATTCAGGTTTGTGTAACTCTATAAAACCCTATGAATTAAAAAGACTTAAAACTTAAATAAGGAATCAACATTCAAAACACATCACCTAATGTGCTCAAATAATTCGGCATCGGAAGAAATTAAAAGGTGAAAAGGAACCAGTCAGAAAACCTCAGTCGTCGAGCGTCGACCTTCACTAGTATCGGTGAAAGGGGGTTTTTGTTTCACGACAAATATCACATATGGAAATCACCAACATACGATCCCGATCGGTATCAGTAAAAGCATAAGAAAGTAATGTTTAGAAGGAAAGGAAATGATATCACCGATAGCTGATAACAAACACGCTTATCGGCATCGGAGAAAATGAAAACATGACAAACATTGCAGCCACGCTGAAGAGTTTTCCCCGATCATCGATTCTTGAAGCATTTCGGCATCGACAGTATTTTGAGGACGCTAACCCAAAGGAAAATACGTGATAGGTTTATCCCGAATCATCGATCCCCAATACCTTTTCATCATCGGTGATCCCAGGTTTAGTTTAAGAATGCACAACTTGAGGAAAGTCCCAACTCCGACTAATACTTGTGAGTTAAGTCATCGGCTTCCATTGCCACGCATCACAAGCTAGTTTTTCCACGTCGGCATCGTACGATGGAACTGATCGGCGTCAGATATTTTTCGCAGAAGGATATCAATGAAAACACCCGTAACACATTGTCAATTACCGATCCGCCCACTAGGAAACAGACATGATGGGACATTTTAGCACTAGATACGTTTAGATTCGGAGCATTTAATGGACTAATTAATTCCAAATATTTCATTAGTTGTTGCTTCATGTGGTAATCAAAAGGCCATTTGAAATTACCGAAAGAACACACCACCATCCGTGCCTCTTTCATCAACCCATGATGAATTAAATTGCAGAAATTCGGCGGTAGATTTGGTTGAATTTCACTCATCACCCAAATTAATTAGTTGATACGACCGGTAAGTTATTCCCTGTTTAAATTCTCTTGGGCCATTGTAAATGAGACCATTATGTGCAAAGGAGTTTCAGAGCATCTGTAGGAGCAAGACGAGCAATTCAAAATCTTTACCAAGCAAGCATTACAGGTATGTACCAGTCTGGATTTTCTGTGTTTTCACTTCATATATACATTCTTATCCAAATGTTTCTCTGTACACCGACCCTAAAGGATTGTTTCGATTGCAATAACAATGCCTCCAAGAAAACCAACCACCAGGTGTTCTCTGAGAGCGTCGAAGTTAAAGAAACCAAAGGTGGGAGAAGGCTCTTCCCCAACGGCTGTAAAACAACTAGAATTTGCCCCAAGGCTGGAACCAGTCAACAAGACATCCACCAAGAAGGTTTTCACTCAAACTCCAGCCTTTGGAGACACAGAAGCAAGCACAGGGACCAAGGAAGAACTCCCCCACTGGTGAGAACTCTTTAATAAGATCATTCAGGAAGAATTCCTGGAATATATCTAGCACAGCGACCTCGATATGAGAAAGCTTGATGATGATTTTTTATCGAACATTCAAAGATCATATTTGCACATGGTAGCAAGTAGAACTCCAATTTTCCCTTTCATAGAACTCCTAAATTGGATCATCCACCACACGGACACACAAAAATGTTTGATTAATGACATCAATGGAAAGTGTGTCAGGGTTTTCCTTCTAGTGGAGGTGCAGAGTTATCATAAGATTAGAGACTCGGAGGAGCAACTGAACATTGATTTCTTCGTAAACTTATACAAGTGCCATGACACTGGTCGGGTGATGGATTCATGGTGGAGAGAGGATAAACAATACACTAATCGGACATCTGGCTAGTACCAAACGGCCAACTTAAGGGAGCCATATATCTATATAATAGCCCTCATCTGCCGGTTGTATGGGGAGAAGGATTTTTCTAGGTTTTCAAAGGCATGGATGCCTCTAGATTACATAGTATCCATTTTGGGAAGAGAATTCAACTGGGGATCCATCATCTCAAAAAATCTGAGCATTTGCATCCAACAGGATCAGACGTCGAAAGAAGGAGAAGCTTCATCCTTCTACATTGCTTCTTATTTGTTGGATGTCATGTGCGCCATAAATGTCTTTGTCGGCATGAATTTGAGCTGGCATGCCTTAGAACTCTCAGTTCACGTTTACTTCATCATCCTATGGGAGAACATGTACAAAAAATCGTACTCCATCATATGCGATGAATTCATCGCACACATTCATTTCATTCTTTTCAAGAAAGAGTTTCCAAGACTATCAGTTGTGGCCAAAAAGGTGATAGAAAAATTCGATCACTAGTATCTGGATGAGCATGATACCTATATCAGGGTTTTCGAAGCCACCGGGGCACCACACCTTTTACCCATGCATGTTAATAATCGACTAGTGGTAGGGGAGATATGCTACCAAACTATCTTACAAGGCTACAATTCTACCCTGGTGAAAGATAAGAAACAAGCATTTATACCTTATGGATTCCATATAGGCTTCTACCTGGTAAAAGACACCACCCAAGCTAAGAAAGAAGGACTGATCCAATTAGAGTTTCGATTACAGACCGACCGTTTTCACAAACATGACCCAAGAGGTCTAGTCTTGAAACATGCATCCCAAGTATCGTCTGGCTATCCATATGCCCACGACAAGTTCGAAGACGAGGTCTTCACAGAAAATGCTCAGGATTGGGATGAAGTCATTGCAAGGATGGTCAACCCAAATATGAACAGGTTTAGATCCATGAGCCTGGATGAACAGACGAAAATCCTAGAAAAATCAGGTCAAGAGGCCCTTAGGGATAGAGAATAAATGATAGCAGTCGAAGTAGCAAAAGCCCCCCAAGTAACAGTCAAAACAACAGACATTCCCCAGGTAATCCCGATGAAAGATAGAGGTTCCCCCGAGGCTCAAGACATGTGGGAGAGGGGGTTACTCATGTTATAACATGCGCAAAAGATAATTGATCATCTACAACATGACCCAAACGTCATAAATATGCCAAGGTTCCCTGTCGACAACCCGGAAAAAATTCAGATGGGACCAAGCGGCCCTGAATTCATAGACCTTGATGAAATTACACAATTAGACGACCCGAATTCACAACACCACCAATCGGATCGCCGACAGGCCTTTCAACTCAGCCAGGGATCGTCAAAGAATCATAGAGGACCAATGTGTCAAACCCCTTAAGTGAGATGATAAATATATATGACAATGATGAGAGCCCAGAGGTATCTCTTGTGACCCCTGTACATATCGAAGAAGAAAAGGGACCTGAGAAGACATCTTCTCCTATTCCCGACGTCCAAATCCAAGAGGTCCCACAGAAATAAAAAGAATCCAAGAGTGTCTTAGACACTAAGTTGCTCGATGTGTCGGAGACCCAAGAAGACAATCTGAAGGATGCGCCGAGGTCGTACAAGCCAAAGGAAGGAGCCTCGCAGCAGAAAATCAACGTCTCAATGGCCGATGAACAAGTAAGTATCGAGTCTATCCCTGATGCCTCTATTTCAATCGGTACTCAAACCTTCGATGAGTGACAAGCAGAACCCGATCCTTCAGACCACAACAAGGAAGTTCAAGAACCCAATCTTGAAAAAGTATATACCACCAGAAGTATGGGAAATACACTCATTTGGGGAGATCAGCAAATCCTCGAACCTGTGGATGAAGTAGCTGACATACATGCCATATCTTATGATAGTAAAAGGAAGGCTATTGTTCAGAGGACCACCAAGAAGAGGAGGATCACTTTATATTGCTCCATCCTCATCACTACAGAGGAACATCTTATCAACACAGAACATGCTAAGATGTCTGAGCCCATCAGCGTAGGGATGGAAATCACAGATTCCACCCTAGACAGAGCTAAAAGAGATTAAAAGAAGTTGGTTGCCGCTCTGAAGGAACTAGAACATTTGTGCCACTTGGCTAAGTACTATGAGGATGCCACACAGGCCACGGTGTACCTAAGGAGTGAATTCAAGGAGGCCTATAGCAAGTTCATAGATGAACAACACCTATTCACTAGAAGGATATTCGAGCTTTAGGAAGATACCCTCATGGCACTTGTGACATGAAAATACATGGAGAGGTGGCATGAGAAAGCACAATAGGCCGTGGAAATAATAGATTATATAAGCACAATGCAAAAGGGCTGAGACGTCGAAGATCATAGCATCCAGGTATTAAGGGAAAGAAGCATTGACCGCATCCATTTTTCGGTTGAGTATTGGGAAAGAATGGCTCAGGAGCCTCATCGAGAGATTCAAGAAAAATGGGCCAAGTGCGAGAAGAGTTGGGTCAAAATCAACAAGGCAATGAAGGATATCATACTCCCTGAGTTTGGCACACCTGATGACTTCATCGACTTGCACGGCATAGTAAAATCGCACACCGAGAAAGATTCATCATGGGTCGAAGAACTAGAAAAGGTGATAGACACGACGCCAGGTCAAGTGCAACAGTTTATGGAACACTCAATCAAATCTTGGGTTGTGATGCAATAGTTATGTGTCAATATAGTCAAGTATCAGCTACATGTGGTATAGATAAGAGAGATCCACTTGGCCCCAATGGAAAAGCATAGATTCCCATATGCCAATACCTACGAGGATCTGTTCATCCAATGGTCGGAGTACAATAAGAGTCATCCCCTTAAGTGATATATTGAGATGACTCATAGAAAACGCATAGGAGAGAATGCCATGTGGCGAATTCTGTTTTGCGTATCTGCACTTAGTTGTTATTTTTAGTTAATTTTATGTTATAAATAAGGGCATCGATCGATTAGTAAAGGGTCAATGGTTGTTGCAAGAAACTCTCATTTTTGGTTTTGTTAAGAATTATTTTGGAGCTGCCTTTAATTGAGAAGTCCTTTTGGACCAGAGACAAGTTTATGTTTTCATCAAATGTGTTTATGATTGGATGTGGAGAAGAACTATTTCGTATCTCGTCTCATGAATGAATGTTGTAACGAGTAAGAGCTATTAAATCTATTGATAAGTTATTTGATGCATGGTTTTACAATTCTTTCTTTAATGATGAAAATGAATCTTTGTGTTGTTATGGGATTGATGATTAGAGTTGAGTGAATTATTTTACTTGCTATCGTTTATCACATGCATGTTTTATTTCAATAATGTGTATATCAATCAGTAATTGGAATACTCACACGGTTAATGTATTAGTACTAGGCCTGTGGTAGACGATCATTGCATGCATGCTAGAGTAAAGGGTTATCCCAAACTCAGCCTCTTCTCTAGTAGTTTATCTTGTTCCCACTTTGTCACCTAGTTGGTTTATACCGTCTTTATCTTATATCATTCCTACCTAAGACAAAATACAGAAAAGAGAACGTCCAAACTAAAGGAGAAAACCTTCACAAGAAAACGTAAATCCCATAGATTATTTCGGTCTGAACGCAAGATCTAGAGAACCATTACACCATTAAATGTTGCAGAGTCTAATTGGGCCTCGGTGGCGGGTTTGGTTCTTGTTTTTGAGTTAAAGGGATTTAATACCCATCAACAAAATTGGTGCTAGAAGGAGGGCTTGAAGAATGAATGGTTGAATACATATTTCACATAATATTTTAGACAGCTTGTAGATTCAAAATAGCCCACATGCATGGCTAGTCATTCCCAAGACAACCCACACACACTGAGTACTCCTAAAATGAGTAACTCACCCCAGCCTGAGGAATAATTCTTGTTCCTTGATATACCTTACGATTTTCCTCAAGAGGAATTAAATCATATCAAAAGAATCACAAGAGCATACGCCCGTCAGATCAGAGTGTTGTTCTTAGCTCTGATACTTCCTCGAAGACAAAAAATAAGTAGACTAGTGGTCGACATCCTGGACGAGGTTTTTGTGCACACAGTAGAAGACCTAATAGATTTTTCAATCACTGAAATCAAACATCCTCTTAATCTAATCCCTGGAACGCTTGTCGACAACGTCTTTGAGCCGGATGATTTTTCAGAAGAGGAAGAGTTTAACTCGGGATCTAATGATATGGAAGACAACAATGATCATGATGAATAAAGGGGAAACCCACCTTAGAACAATCAACCTTGGTTGGCCAGAGATGCTTTGGCCATCCCAGGGTGAGTCCATAACCTTCCCCGACATCCAGAGAAGTTACTTCCTAAGTTTGACCCCGAGACCTCAGGATTTCCTGAAGTTCGTATCAAGAAATTCATACTAGCAATCCGACTCGTGAATGTCCAACATGAAGACATAGTATGCAGGCTATTCCCATACACTTTTGAGAATTTGGCTTCCACATGGTATTTTAACTTACCCGTAGGATCCATAACTAGTTGGATGAAGTTTCAGAAAGATGTTTTAGATAAATTTGCAGAAAAAACTACTATGGGAGCTATGATGGTTGAGTTGTTCGCTGCCACCATGAGTTCTAAGGAAAGGATCAAAGAATTTAATCAAATATTTACCACCATATTAAACAAATTCCATACCGAAGCTAAACCTACCCAAGAGTTACAAATCGAAGTATACGCTAATTCCCTCCCAGCTTCGATTTCCATGTTTGTGAAGAGGGTTGCCAAACTAACCCTAGCTGAGAATTTTGAAGAAGCCAAAATGATAGAGTTCCAAATGAAAGGTTGTAAAGAAGGCTGGATCTCATTGGTTAAGAAATAAGTTCAACCTCCTCCCAGGAGAGGGCTATTTCTTACTAGACCCACAGGGAAAAAAATAGAACAAGGTCCTTAAAAGAGTAATGGAGACATATAAGACCTACAACGCATGGTTAAGAAGTTATCAAACAAAATCATAGAAATGAAAAGAAGTGCAGGGGAGGGAAACCAAGGCCAAAGGCCCTATAAGATTTTCTTTAAAAGGAACCCACCATTCAAAGCAATCGAACCTCCCCCAGCTAACTTAAATATCGATCAGATAAATGTAGCATCTGATTCTTTCTATACTTATCACTAGGAAAACCACTCTAAAAGGGACTTCCCTCAATGGATGCATGCCATGAATTTGATGGCCAACCGATTTCTAGACGAAGTATCCTTGACTGAACAATCAAGCGGATCTAGTATGAATATCGCCCATCAGGAAGAAATCACTCCACCAGAAGAAACAACCATGTTGATATGGGATCCTGACCTAGCCATGCCTTCTGATGACCTGTTTGAGGTTCAAGAGCCACCCGCTGAAGTATTGGTTGTGAAAACACAAAGTAGGGCTTAACCTGTCTCAAATGACCTTACTATTACCCAAACTTCAGGAGGAAGATCAACTCCCGATCACCCAAAAGCACCTTTTTCTCCTTGTAAGAACCCTATAAACATCCATACACGAGAATCACCAAAGATGGATTACAACATAGTAGAAGATTTGAAGAAGTTGAAGGCTAATATTTCAGTTAAGGACATATGTAGAATCCATTAGAAAAAAGACTTCCTGTTACAAGCTTTGAAATCAGTAGAAAATCATATGACAAGGAATGATCAGGGAAGAAATATAACTCCCACGGATCTAGAAAATAAACCAACTGTGAACGCATGTTCTGAAGATAAGAAGGGAAAACCTTTTGTTCCACCATTCCTATTAACATTTGAAGTCTTCAACTGAAACCTCCATAATTGTTTGGTCGATTCAAGAGCATCCTCTAATGTTATTCCATTATCTATCTGAAAAAAACTAAATGCAGTCCCTCTCAAAAGTGACAAACATATACAACTAGACAAAACCTAGGTCAAGGTCATGGGAGAACTCAAAGATGTGATGATCATAATAGAGACACATCCTAAGTTTGTGCAAGTGATTGACATCATTGTAGTAGATATCCTGGAATCTTATGGGCTATTATTATTTCGAGATTGGTCTAAGAAGTTAAACAGATACTTTAGTACAGACTGGGCGCACCTTTGGCTACCATTAAAGGGACACAAAAATATGATCATAATTGATACGGAAAGATATCTGAAACATACTTTCACTGATCTAGAAACCCCAAAAGAACCCTCATCGACAGATTTCCCTGTGTTAGGCAATTATTCATGTGATTCCTACTTCAATAACTTCTCCCCTCTCTCATCTAATGTCCCTCTTACCCAAAATTCCGAAATGATTTTTCGAGATGAATTGTCGATGGCAGTAGAGGAAACCCTCTTCTGCCAAGAACCTACGTTAGAAATCACAGAACTCATAGGGAGAAAAGAGGAAAGTAACATAAAAGAGGAATATGACAAATTTCACCGACAAGTTTGTACCTTATACTTTGATGGCTCCAAATCGCAAGAAGGATCTAGAGCAGGGTGTATCCTCATTAATCTAAAAGGAAAATGACATTTCCTGTCTTCTAGACTAGAATTTGAATGCACGAATAACATCGTTGAGTATGAAGCTCTAGTATAGGGGTCAAACAAATCCATAGACTCAAACGTCAAAGAATTGAAGGTTTTCGACGATTCTGAAATCATTGTTAGACAAGTAAGGAATACAATACATTGTAATTCTCCGCACCTAAATAACTACAAATAGGAAGTGCACAAGCTAATAGAACATTTTGAAGCTTTGAAAATTTTGGTGATTCCCAGAGCAAAGAACATTCTTGTTGATTCTCTGGCCACCACTGCTTCAAGGTTTTCACCTCTAGAAGATTATGAAGCTTCCTGGTTTACTATGGAATTGCTCTACAAACCATTGATGCCCAACAATATTTCTAATTGGAAGGTCTTTGAAGGAGATGAATATATCATAAACTTTTTGACTAACCAATATAATTTTAAGGACTTGGCTATTGACGATGAAGTATTATGAGAATATTCGATGGAAACCGACCTTCATACAGATCGATCAACTGACAAATCAAAGTCTCACACGATACCGAAGGGGATAGCCAACTTAGAAAACATTTTTGATCTAAAGGAATGATTTAAGGGGTTAAAAAATGTGAAGTCTGGTAGTTCATGTCCCATGCATTGTTGAAGTGTTGAACCTCGGGTCTGCCCCTGTGCCAACAAATGGTTCCATTCTCGGGACTTGAAACTGTGATTTCTGGGAACTGAAGAAAAGAGAGAGCTTTGTGTGTAGATCTATTGCCCTAGTGTGTAGTACTCTACCTGACTTATGAAGCTCTGTGCTAAGAAGAAAAGTTTGATCTGAAGAAAAGAGCTAAGATCTTAAAATATTTGTGCTATGATAAAGGTAAGATAAGTGAAAAAATGTGTTTCAAAAAAATGGATCTAGGTATGTTTAGATTTTGTCCTAGTCTAAAAACTAGGGCACAGCTCGAACAAAGAAGATATGATATGAATAGATCTGATAGAAATAATGAAAAATATGTTATTCCTATGCATAGAAAGAATTTTTGGACTAACAAGTGGATGCAAGATCCTAGAGAGAATTTTTTATAGATCCATCATTGTGATCCCAGTGCGCAGTACAGGAAATGTTGGGGATCGTTCAAGAGAAAGAGAGGATTGACTCTTTGTTATAGTTTTAGAAGACCGGGACATCTTTCTAAGAAATGCCCTTGTAGAGGTCCTATTTGGCTTTGTTGTAAATCTATTGGACATGAAGTTTTGGATTTCCCTAGAATGATTTCTAAAGTTGAAAAGATGAACATGACACAAGAAAACCCTGAGGAAGGCCAAGAGACTAAGAATATGCTAAAAAACCAAAAAGAATCAGAGGCTATATTATTGCAGATGAAAGAAACACTGGATGATCATAGAGACACCTCTTTATCATAGATCTTAAAAGAGAAAGAGTTCATAGAAACAAGAATAGAAGACTTCGACATAGACTATGTATTGGATGCAGAAACATAGGTGAACATTATGATAGAAAGTGCTTGGGAAATATTAGGAAATCCTGCTATGGTTCCTTCATTGGGAGGAATAGGATTGTTTAAAGGAAAGTTGATAACCCTATGTGGAAGACTTTCCCATGTACCTATGATCGCTCATGGAACATCGACAGAAGAAGAATTCGAGGTCATTAAATTTGTTGAGAACTGCATCCCCTTTTCACTTTTGCTAGGGAGGACTTAGATTGAGAAAGATCAGATCCATAGGAAAGAAGAAGAGGAAGCTATAGAACAGAACAAGAAATAATTAAGGGATTTCATGGCTAGAAAAATAACGTGCTTAATAGAAGAACATGAGGCCAAGTCAAAGAAAATGAGGGCCATAGACTTAGCTGTCGAAGTGGAAAGAACGCAAGAAGGATTAAAGAACCTATCCATGCAGGAGAGTAGATCACCTACCCCAGAAAAATTAAGAGAAGACCACACTTCAGCAGACATCAGGACGTTAACGCATGCGTTAAACTCCTCCTATCATTCTACCATGGTGGTTACTTGTGGTTGGACAGGCACATCATAGTAGATCTGGCTCTAATCCACTAGATCACTGGATTAAGCATGCAAGGACTGGATCTGCGGGATTTTTACCCAAGGAAAGTTGAAAACCGTGCCCTGGGGCAACGAATAAAAGACACCTATGGCGATGTGGAGAAAGGGAAGCAAATAAAAGACACCTAAAGTTAGTTGAGGTACTAGAGGCATCTCATCCCTTATAGAAGGCTTCCTTATTCTTTAACATACATCGCAGGCTCTATAGTATTCCTAGCATCCTTGTGTAAAGTGGGCCACCAGAGGCCAGCTCTAAGAACCTTTTGTGTTGTTTCTTTCCCTGCATAATTTCCTATTGTGATGCCTTCATGTGCTTCTGCAAGGATCAATGGTCTTTCAGACTCTATAACACATCTTCTCAAGATCTCATCTGGTCTGATCTTGTATAATTGTCCAGCTATAAGTTGAAAATATGCAACACGGACTACCAATTGTTTCTTCTGAATGATTGTATACTCGCGAGGTGTCATTCATGTGGATAGGAACTAGACTATTTCAGTGAAGTGATCATCAATTTTTCTGATGACCAATAGTTGTGCATCTGTTAGTGTATCCTCTTGACTGGTAGGTTCCTCACCATGTTATAACATGGATAAGTGATCAGGTCATTTATTCATTCTTCCTAGCTTGACCACAATCTCAACTTCATACTCCTATAATAATAGTAACCATCTACATATTCTTCCCCCCAACACTAGCTTGTTGACTAAGTACTTCAATGCAGAATGATCAGTGAACATCTTAAAATTCCCTCCCAACAAGTAGTGTCTAAAATTTTGTAGTGCATATACCATAGCTAAGCCTTCTCTATCAGTGGTAGTATAATTCCTTTCAGATGTAGAAAGCTTCATGCTAGCAAAGGCTATAGGGTGTGCAATGTCTCCTGGTCCTAGCTGTGCTAAGACTGCTCCTAATGCAATGGACAAAGAATCGACATGAACATTGAACTCCTTTGATCCAGGTGGATATTGGTGGCCACCCACCTTTTTCGACTGGCCCAAAACAGTTTTCTGGCAATTTTGGCAATTTACTATTTTTAGCAGGTTTTAACTTCCGGGGCCATTTTGAGGGCCTAAATGAAGGTT
>JZKD02S1655223.1:1782087-1833090 GCA_000966675.3 Picea glauca
TCTGTAAGCATATTTCAGTCATTTGTGATTAATGAAATAAAGTCTTATTTCCGCTGCATCTCTGCGTTTATGTGTATTTCTGTATTTCATTGTGTTCCTACATAAATCCGAATCATCCTTACTCCAATCTGGAAAAACCAATATAGGCGCAGTGACCATTTTTTTCTTTAGTGTGTCAAAGCTCTGCTGGCATTCTTCTAGACATTGAAACTTACTATCCTTCTTTAATAGATTCTCCATAGGTGTTGTGATCTATGTGTATCCCTTAATAAAATTTATGTAATATCCAGTGTGTCCTAATGCAATGCACAGCTATCTAACCAAAGCAGGAGGAGGTAGATCAACAATGATAGCAATCTTGGAAGGATCTACCAACAACCCCTATTTTCACACAATGTGTCCTAACATCACTCCAAAGGGTGAAAATAAAATACACTTCTTCAAATTCAGGGCAATCTGATATTTCCTGCACTTATCTAACATTAATCTCACACATTCAATATGATCTTTCAATAGACTAAAAATGGTCTAGTACGCTACCAAAATATTGTGTAAAAAGTCCTTAAATGCTTCGACCACCACTCTAGAAAATATGGCTGGTGCATTCTTCAAACCAAAAGGAATCACAGTGTACTAAAAAGAACCCCATTATGTTGCAAATGTAGTCTTATGTCTGTCTTCCTTAGCAATTATAATTTGGTGATAGCCTGAAAATCCATTTGTGAATGAATAAACCTCTTGTCCTCCTACATTATCTAGAACTTCATCAGTAAAAGGTGTAGGGAATGGGTCATGTAAACATGCATCATTCAATTTCCTTAGATCCACACAAATTTTGATTGCTCTTGAATTCTTATCTTGGACCACCATAGGGTTGATCCATTCAAATTCTTCAACTCGTTCTATGATTCCTTCTTCCAACATTATATCTAATTAAACCTTAACTTTCTATTTGTACTTGGGATTCAGCCTATAAGGCCTCTTCTTGATAGGTCTTTCATCTGCTCTCAAAGGGGTCTTCATTTCTCCCATGGGCCCTTTAATGCCCTTCATGTCTGTGAACTTGGTTGGAAACAAGTCCTGGCACTCATGCAATAATTATGTAATCTTACTAATAGTAGCATCGTCCCAATAGTCTCCAACATTTGCTAGCTTAGGTTCTTGTTCTGTTCCAATGTTAACTTTATTAATTTTAATAGGCTTCTCTACAAAAGGTAATTCAATCCCTAGCCCTTCTATATCTCTTTGTCCTTCAGTTTCTGAAATTTTCATGTTCCTAGGGTCATCATCTTCATCAGCATTAATATTATAACAACCATGTAACCGTTGAAGAGGCGCAGTCCATTCATCTTCTTCTTGTTCAAAAGGGGAGTTAGGTTCCTCCTCAAATACCTTATGTCTTATGATTTGTAAAGCCTGGTCTATTGTGGGGTAGTGACTTTCAAATATGAATGTAACTATAAAGTTATGGGTCATACCATACCAATCTGTAGTGTCTAAGCGCAGTTCTTCTTGAAGATACCAGTTGATAGGCGTAGTATCTAAGGTGTTAATGAACTTATGTACCCATTGTTCCTTGGGAATGTTGCTCCAGGTTTCCTCACAACTTCGTACATGGTCCTTAAGAAAACTATGACCTGTGTATCAAACTTCGCAACCTTCATCTTGGTCTGAAAAGCACACTTTCAATAAGGTGCAACATTGCACCCACTATGTGATGTTCTTCTTGTGTGTTCCCCACCATCTAGCTAGTGTTGCTTTCAAGACTTCATCTAGTGCCAACATCCTCTATTGTACTAATACAATTCTCTCAAATTCATCTAGAAATGTATCTAAATGATTCAATCCATCAGATGTAGGAATATTACTTACTTCTGTGTCAATCTAGCGAACTACCTTGGTCAATCTAGCACACCTCCGCGTAGAGACTTCATACATTCTATTCTTCCAATTTTCCAATGCTTCTTCTGAATATGACGAGCATGCACTCTCACTTCGCCAACTTAGATTTCCATTTGTTGTAGGGTTAATATAATCATGTTGTCTTGCTGCCAGTTTATATATTTTATCTAGTTCGTAGGCGTGGTATTCTTCTCTTATAGGTTCTGTGTATCTGTGACCTTCATCAGGATCAAGAGTTGCAATGACCTTAAGTCCATTACCCTTGAATGTCATTCTTCTCTTTTTTAGGTCAACAACAGTTAGATTGTTGAAATCCCAATCAATTCCTAACAGTGTAGGATAGGGACAACTATCATCAACAATATCGATCACTTCAAAATGTGAAAATTTCCCCACTTCGACGATGTCTATAGGGATATTCTCTAATATTCCAAAGGGGCTTACCGCATGTTGGCTAGCCATCCTGAACCTAATAGGAGAGTAAATCAATTTAGGTTTTCCCATAAGTGCCTAAGTCTTCTTCATCATAACATTTACTTATGGTCCTAGGTCGAGGACCACATAGTCCATGTCTTAGTCTCCAAACTAAGCACTAAGATGCAATTCCTTGCATGTCCTCCTTTTCCCAGATACTTGATTCACAGCTCTTCTCAGGAGAGGATCTACTCTTCCAATCTCATACTGTCTTATTAGGTGTTGTAGCTCCTGCACAACTCTTTCATATTTAATCAAATTGATACAAATATATAAGAAATCCATAAGATTTCTTACCTCTTTTCCTTTCCTAAGTGGGACATATTAATCGAATGCTGGAGGAATTTCACATTCCTTTACTTCTAGTTGTGCCCTAGATGAAGAATCTTGTTCTCCTACAAATTCTCTCCTTGCTTCTTCAAAAGTGTGTTTTTCCTTCCTTGGGTCAAAAAAGGGCGCCTTCTCTGAAGCTCCCCTGATCCCTGATCCATCTGTAGTCTTTCCTAGAGTCACCCTATCTTCTCCTATGACAATGCATCCTCTAGTAATAACAGTGACTCTAGGTTCCAAACCGCGAAATTCGGTTGAAATTAATTGGACTTGTTGGTTTTCTCCTCATCTTTCCTGAAGTTTGGCTAGCAATACTGGACAATATTCAATGACATGATCAAATGAATTACAGTATTTTAAAGTAGTATAAGGGTTCTGAAAGACCCTTTCCAAACGACCTAGCTGGGCGCAGTTATAGAAAATAATTTGACCTCGACCTCAACCCATGCCTCCTCCTCGTCCTCTTCCTCTAAACCCACCACAAGGATTGAAGTTTCCTCTTCCTAGGGAATTGAACTGCACATTATTTCCTTCTGACTGTAATTATCCTTGAATTCTATATGTATCCCTTGACCTTTCATGCATGAGCTCGTAATCCCTACAATCTTTTTCATCATGCCCCACAGATTTGCAAAATGTACAATAAATATTGGTGGGTGTCTGGACATATTTCTGCATATAATAACATTCACCAGGGTTGTTGAAACAGACCTTGAATTTTTAATCTTAATAATAAAAATTATTGTATCTTTGAGTCTTTACATCATATAAATTTCGAAAGCAAAAAAATGCATATCCAATGAAGTCACAATGCCTTTATGGTTCGTTGTTTGAACAAAGAATAATTAAGAACCCAAATGAATATAAGTTTTCCAATACCTTTCAAAATAATATTTTAAAACGGACATTGATTCAAAGCTTAAGGTATATCAATTTACATCGAGACATCGGGATTCGGAGTTTTGAACGAACAAATGTTCAACACAAATATAATAGCGAAACCCTGATTCCCGATATTCCGATACATTAATCCTTAATTAAAAAACATCATTTACTTAAATCCGTTTTAAGAGGGGGTTTAAACTCTAAGATAGTCTCATCGCAAAATCGGGATTCGCGATTTTGTGAGAGCAAAGAAAATCGTCATCGTTTTCTCCGATTCCCCGATCCCCGATCTTAATTAATTCTTAAGTGAAGTTTGAAAGTAATCCAATTACTGTTAAGTATAATTAAGAGTGACTAATTATATCGGGAAATCGCGATTCGAGATTTTGTGAGCAACAATTTTCATATCATTGAATTTCCCGATTCCCCGATCCCCGATTTCCCGATTTCCGAGCTCTTGATTAATGAAATACCGAAAAGGTAATCTGGATTAATTATGATAATAAAATGTTTGACTTAAATAATAGATCGAGATTTCTGCAATCGGTGTTTTGCGATGATTTATCTTCTTGACATCTAAAGTTCTGAAACCCCGATGGAAGCATCTTCAAACTTAAGTTAAGATTAACGATAATTAATCATTCTTAGAAACGAGATTTAAGGTTTCAAACTTTTAATAAATGATCTGTATACGGCAGGTTTCTATTATATTTGAAAATATTGGAAAATCTCAGGTACAAACATTAAAAGAAATTTATCGGGAATATCTTTGCATTTATTTCATAATAGATGAACAAATCTCGAAGATTTTACGATATATTCGAAATAATTTTTCGAAACGTTTACATTATTTCAAAGCTGAATTCTGCTTCGTTTCATGTTTTCAAGTGAACACAGAGTTTTTCTCTTCTTCTGAGCTGCTCCACCATTGACAGTTTTGTTCGCTTCGGAATCTTGCTGCTAAGTTATGGCGCCCAAAAAGGCTTCGAAGAAAACTGAAGAACGGCCGGAAGGCGATATCATTTCAGATACTACTGCAGCTGGAATAATACACAATGTTAAATCATGGGCTGCAATTGCAGAGAAACTGGAAGATGAACTTTCATATTCGGATAATGGTACAGACAACCATCTCCGAGACATAGCCGAAACAGGTCTTCATAAGTTTGCAGCACGTCCGCGACTGGTTTCATATACAGATATGGTTGCTTGGGCACTGGATAAGGTGGACGTTACGACAAGGAGTATCTTGAACGAGCAAGGAGCAGTTATTGGCTCATTCAGACCCGAACATGTCCAAAGATGAAAACAAATTTAGGGCCGATTTACATGGGATATATGCCACTGCTTCGTTGAATGATTATATGAGGTATTTAGCAATGATGTTATGCAGACTATATGGGAAAAAGGACTCTAATCACTTTAGTGCAGAATGGACACCCCTCCTAGAAGAGGTTTCAGAGGGAAGAAGTTTCAATTGGCATAAGATTTTATCAGACAATATCGGTACAGAGGTTATGAAGTATCAAACAGCTAGGTCAAAGGGACAAACAGTTGCCTTTTACATGTCAGCCTATATAATAGATGCTATATGTTTTAGGACTCCGTTCCCTTTGATGAATTGGAGTTGGGATCCTTCTTGTACAGAGCCTGTTCACAAATATCATTCAGCTCTGTGGGAAGACAATGCAAAAAACAATTTTTATGAGGTGTGTCATTTTGTAATCATTCCGCTGCACAAAATATTCTTTGGTTATGAACCTCCTCGAATTTCACATACCATTATAGAAAATCTTAAGACAGTTTCTGATTGGTTCATTGAAGAAAATTTCCCATATGTTAGAGTTTATGGATGTTCTATTCCACCACATGCCCTTCCAAAAGTACTCCCAGATAGGTTAATTTGCAGAGAAGTGGCTTACCAGTTGGTAAATGGGGGTATTGGACTATAACTAAAAGCTCAGCAGAAGAAGTCATGGCCATCTTTTCCCGTTTATCTTGGGAAATTTTCTTTATTAAACTTTGTTCATTCCAAGTCAGAAGCAGAATCATTGAGTGAAGTAAAATTATTAGATATAGAACACAAGAAACATGATCCATATCAAATTGTCAATCGGCATGTTACACAGTGTGGGTTGAAAGCATATGAACATGAAGATTCATTTTATGATGACATTTTCAGAAATGCTAAGTCATATGAGGAGATCCGGAGCAGAGTGCAAACCTTGTCACCTGATGCATAGGTGGGGTTTGCATCCTTTCAAAGAAATAGGAGACAGTGTCTGCCCAAGATTTTGTAGGGCGAAGTATCAACCTCAGAGAAAGAACAAGAAACCATGCCTCCAGGTTTTGAAACTATTATTCAGTATGATACAAGCGATAAAGGAAAAGTGAAAGATTCTGAGATCCCTACTCAGAATACAGAAAGTTACCAGATCAAGGAAACACAAACAGAAAAAGGGAAAGGAGCAGACACAAATGCAATCAACCTTGATGACATTCCAGAAAAAGTTGGGGGAAAAGCCTCACAGGAACTTGGGAGTCCCATTACAGCGTTAACTCCACTGCAGGCTACTTTCGGGAATCCTCGTGAAGGAGTGTTGTACGTGAATGACTTAGAACCAATTAGCAGAGATGAAATACCTCCATTAGATTATTTCTTCAGTAAAAAATGGAGAGTTGTGTTGAAACAGGAATTACATCCTGTAGGAGAGAGAACAGTTAAAAAACACAAAATTATTATTGATGGGAAAAAGCTAAAAGAAAGTGAATTTGCTACAGAGTTGGCAGGGACTATGGGGGCCATAGCATCAACCAATATGTACTCTGTAGGTAACTTAATCTCTATGATAGAGCAGAAGGATCAAGAAATTTCACAACTACAGGTCAGGCTAAAGGATAATGAACAAAGGATTGGATGGGGAATACAAAAAGGCCTGGAACAGGCCAGACTTAAGGATATACAAGACATCCAAAAGTTAAATGAAAACTTAACTGAAGAAAAACAGATGATTCAAGATACCCAAGAAAAAGTGCAGGAGCTGGGAAGCGAAAATAAATCTCTGCAAGACAAAATCGTTTCAATTACTAACCAAGTGATTGAAGTAGATCAGTTCAAGAATAAAGCATCAGAGATATATACGCAAATACAGGAAGAACAACAGAAGGTAGTCTGCAATCTGGAAGTTATCCAGGATTATTGTCAAGAATCTAAAAAGTCTATGGAACAGGCAGTGCTAAAAGAAAAGGAAGCAAAAGCAGCAAGAAGTTCTTTCCAGAAAATCATAACTTCTTTACAAAAAGAAGAAGTTGGAAAATCTCAGAAGTTATCTGTTTCAGAGAAGTTAAAGGGAGATGTAATGATGAAGGTCTGGGAAACAAAATTGGAGGGATATAAAAGATTGACAAAATGAGTCATCGAAGATTGTCAAAAGATCTTCGATTCCATTGAAAAAGATTCAATACAGGTCGGTACTGATGGCTTTTCTGAGCCATTAGAAGAAATTAACATCAATAGGCATCAGCTGAAAATCAAAGAGGAACTCGAAGAAAAGAAAGGAGAAATCTCGAACATCAAAGCAGTCAGCATTACAGAAATCGAGAGATGGATGATGACTTCAAGTTCGAAATTAGAGAAAATCAGGTTCACAGAGAAAACAATTGCAATGCAGTTGCCAAATATGCAAAGAAGTTTCTTCTCGTTCGAAGCAAACGAAATACCAGAAGCTCCTAAGGCCTTAGTGAACTTTTTAGAGAAACATGTTCATGAAGTTGAAGCAGATAAAGAAGGTTCTATAATTCAGAATTAAAACTTCGTACATATTTCTATTTTTAGTATTTTGTAATAAATAGTTAACGGTTGGCAATAGCTTATGCAACCGAAAGATAAGGAAGTTGGTTATTTAACCAACGGAAGTTTTGGGACAGAAATGTATAAATATAATTTCGAAAAGCTGAAACAAGGCTTCTGAAATTAGGAAAAAAGACAATTAGGTGCGATCAGCTTTAAAGTTTATCAAGAATATCATTCACACCAAGATTCTGGATCTTGTCATTCAGTGACTATGTTTCTTCCCCTGTCTACTTTCAATTGTTAAATCTTCTTCTTAATGTACATTTCTGACAAGTGAATCAATTTGGAATTATATGCAATTGTTGTTTATGATATTAGATTGATTTGGATGTTGAATGTGTTACAGTTTTTCCTCTGGAATTATTTCAATAATTTTAAGACCTGTAACCTTTTGTTCCTTGATATTTTCCTTTTGTTAAGAAATCCCCTGTCTCATTCATTATTGTTAATGGAAGTATAAGATTCTTCTCAGACTGAAACCTTATATTTCTCTGTGTTATGTTTTATCATTTACAATTTCATAATTGTCACTGAACCAAGAAACGGCCTTGATTGTGTCTTTACTTTTTGTTTTAAGTTTTAAAGTTGTTGTATCAATATCTTCCCTGAATGTCTGAAGTAACAAATCTATAAAAACCCCTTTAACAAACATATATAAACAATACTTATGACAGTCTCTAACGGTAGACAACCCAACGTAGAACCCGGTTTACAAGATCAAACCAGCATTGCGTTGAACCTATTTAATACCATCTTACAAACTGCAACAAATAGAACCGAGTTAGAACAATCGTGGGCAGCGATTGAACGCAACATAACCATCCAGGAACAACGGGAAGCAAGACAGAGACAGTTGAGAGACTGAATCTGATCAAGTTTTCTTTGCTTCTTTGTTTTAAAAGTATTATCATATTTGGATGCCTAGACGGTGTGTTTTATAGCCTTAAAACACAAACTCTGGAACAACAGGGGCGATGTCTAGTTCTACACACCTCGCACCATGGTAAAGTAGCATGCTTCAAAGGGTTAGGGGCTCCAGAGGCTAAGTATTCATTAAATAAGGGACAATGCTCTTTGTCATGGCCCTATGATTTACATCAGATACACCAGATGTATTATCTTTTCTCTTTTCCTTTATCTTTCTTCATGTCTTCGACCTGTAAAGATAAACTAGTTAATTGATTCAAAATATGACTCATACCTGGACTGGATTATCCTATAGGGGTTGCTTCTAGTTTCATGGCAATCTTTAATGCTTCAGCCTGCGAAGTGACTTTCTGTTGCATCATAGGAACTCTAATGTGTGGTAGGAGGGCAGCAATGAGCCATTCCTTATGTTGTTCATCCGGAATCTGGAAACTTAAATGGCCTGTTAGGGTCTTAAACCTCTGATCAAACTCCCAAATAGGTTCAGTCACCTTCTGCTTGATTTCCTTCAAATTTGTAATGCACTGTGACTCCGACTTAGGTTTCTTGAACTCCGCACTCAACGCAATCATAATGTCATTCAGTGGTTTAGGTTGTACAGATTCTGAAACAAACTTCATATACCATCTCAATGCACAATCCCTCAAGGTAGTACTAAACTGATCTCTCTTAACAGCTTCATCAGTGACTTGCTTAATGCTCCATACAGCTTCGCACAAGAACCAGTGCTAGTCAGGACCCTCAAATTTGTCTTCTCTGAAGATGGGTAACCTCATTTCATCTTCCATAGATATTCCTTGGTTTCTCTACTGAGTATGTACTAAACTGCTTGTAATAGTACTCTGATTGCTCTGATTACTTTGGTTACTCTGGTTACTTAATGTTGCTAAAACAATAGGAGGAGTAATAATACTTACTTCGATAGTAAGCGCAGTCCCTGAAGTTTTTGTTTCTTCTTGGTGAAGTTCCTCAGTCTCTACTTCCTCTGCCCTCACGAACTCTGAATAGTCTTCATCTGATCGCCCTGCCTCTTCTCCACTATAGAAGTATTTGTCTTTTTCCAATGGCCCGTAGCTCTGCTTAAATAGGTTCGCAAGAGGAACCTTTCTAAATGATCTCCCATTGCGCGTGTGTCCAGCCTCAACGACATTGTCATTGTTTGAATTCTTGAACATTAGCTTTTAAAATCCGACTGATTACTGTATCTTCAAGATATTCTTCTCATGCAATAGCATATTAATCTTTATCTTTAAAAAGTGTAGAAACTCTCCTCTAGGTCCCTTGAAGAAATATCTCTCTGCTTGACTATATGATTCTACTTTGTCAATAGCAAACTCAATAATGTACCATCCAATAGTGCTATCAAACCAGAGATCCACCGCTGTAGACACAACATTATCAACTCTCTTGACTTTCTTAATCAACATCGTTGTCCAAACCACAGGTGGCCTAGATCTGATCTCAAACTAAGTGTCTGCTAACCTGACTAGCCACTCATACAACTCCTTGTGAACTCCTCCAAAGAAAATCTCGTGTACGTCAGTAAAGATGTACCTACCCAATCAGTCTTTTGTACTAATGCTAAGGTTCTTGTTCTGAGCTTTGGCGAAGTCCCTTTCTTGTTCTTCTATCCACTTTTGAGTCTATGTCTTTGATGGAAACCACCTTGACATTCCCTCAAGAAGATCCTAGTCCTGAAAATGGAACCACTTGTTGGCACAGGGGAAGACCCAGGGTTCAAATCTAACAACGCACCAACAAACCCTAACTACTGGCCCTTTCGGAAACACCTGTGAAGCAGATGAAGTCTCACCCGAAGTAGCAATAGGGGGTTGCAGGACACAAGTGTCTACAACCATGGGAAGTGCAAGATGATTTCAGAATAACAACGCCAGGTTAACCTAGAGATTCTTTAAAAGTCTTATACTTAGCTTTGCGAAGTTAGTTTAGGTCTCTTATCTTTAATGGTGAAAACAACCATGCAATAACAGTATAACAGATAGAAAATAACACAACATCAACCACAAAGAACAACAAGATTTACATGGTTCACCCTCTCCCTAGGGCTACGTCCACAGAACTGTGTTTCTTGATATAATAGATGAAAACATACAGTTCTATCTGTGAACTTAGTTGCAGATCCTTCTCTTTCTTCCTCTTTATTTCCCCCTCCATGCGCACCCAGTTGCAGGGTTGACCTTCACACCCAGTTGAAGATCCACAATACAAGAACAAAACATGTATATCTCTCAATATTGCTATCATCAACAACCACAATAACAAAAACAACCCTCTCCACTCTTTTGGACCTCTATTTATCCTTCTATGACTCTTAGGAACACTAGACCAAAGTCCAGGTGCCAAAACCCTAGGTCCACATAACCCACCTTTTAAGGACTTTTCCAACTTGTCCTTCCTTCTCTTCCGCAAGGTGCTCCAAAGCACCTCTTGGCATCCTCTTCCACTTGTTGACTCATCCACAATCTATCCTCTTTGTTTCTTTGTCTTCCATGATCTTCTCCTTTAACAGCTCACTTTTCCTTTACCTCTCTCCTTCTTTTCTGCTTCTTTAACCACTTCGACCCCTCCTCGATTTGTGTGCTTCTCGCGCACTTTGTACTTTGTCTTTCTTCTTCTTTAATATTTACTTTCTTCCTTGATACATGACCAAGGGCTAACAATCAACCTACTTGGGTTGGATAGAAGGTGCTTGGGCCGAGGCTGTAGTGGTTGCAGTATCCTTCTGTTCACCTTTTGAACAGATTGTGAAGAAGTTGAATTTGGTAGTATGAGATACTACCTTGTGGAATTGTTTAGGTGGGACAGTAGTTGGAACTACCTCTGGTATCCTGTAGAGATGACCCCCCAGAGTAACAATGACACTACGTGGTCAAGACTCATAAATAGCTTTGTGCTTCCACATATATGGATGGCCCAAGAGAACATCACAAACATATAGTGGGGCAACATCACATAATACCTCATCCTTGAAAGGTTGGATGTCGTATGAAAATCGACACTGTTGGCTGACATGAAGATCTCGTCCCTGGTGAAGCCACCCGATGTTGTATGGTTGTGGGTGTGGTGTTGTCGACAATCCCAATTGTTTGACGACCTCTACTAATATGAAGTTCTTCTGGCTTCCACTATCAACAATGAAATGCAGTGGGGTCCCCTTCACCCACATCCATGAATGAAAAAGGCTATCCCCCTCTTCAATATCTGTGGGTTTTTCTGGTTGAATTGTTGTGGTCGCAACAATAGCAGTGGGTCCTGCGTTGATGATCTGTCTTCTATTAGTATTTTTGAATCAGATTCTGAATTAGGTTTCGGCTACTTGTCTTTGATATCGGCCACCAATGATTGTTTTGAGAGACATTCATCGATGTTGTGCCAAGGTCTTTTGTGGAAATCGCACCATTTTCCAATGTCCTTCTTCGTCTTCCCATGACCCTTCTTTTCCTATGTCTTAGACTGGTTTTCAGGAAGTTGTTTGTTAGGGTTGTCTTTCTCATACTTTAGTTGTTGCATATTTGTAGATCTGAACTCCCAATTGTTCTAGTGCCTAAATTTTTGCTCGATTTTAACAGCATATCGATACGCAGCACCGAGTGATGAGATGTCTAGAAAATCCATTTCAGATTGGATGTATCTGTGTAGAGCCCCACAGTATTTCAAAACCAAATGTCACTCGGAGTCTTTGATACCCGTCCTGGTGTGCAAGGTATGGAAGGTATTGGTGAACTCTGGCACTGCTTGGCCTCTCTCTTTCCACAGTGTGGTCCATCTCATGTACTGGTCTTCATAGTTTCCAACAGGGTAATATTGTTCCTTGACCGCATGCACACAAAAAATCCCAAGTGGGATCGACCCCATATATTCCGGACTCCTCTGTGGAACTTTTCTCCCAGTAAATTTCCCACCAATGTTTGACATGGGGGAGAGCCTGGAGAGCCTTAAGGAGTGCAAAGGTGATCTTTTCCCTGTCAGAAAAATGGTGAACAGAGAAATACCCTTCTTGCACATTTAACCATTTGTCTAGGGCATCTGCATCTGCATATATCTGACCTTCAAATACGGGAATATCAATATTAACATGTACCTTGAAAGGAGAGTTGTCTGCAAAGTGGTCGCTTGATGAAGACGTGCATGTTGTTATCGGCAAGTGTTGAAGGATGTGGGAAAAATTCTCCATCATTTCATCCCTTTGTCGCATGAGAGCTTGCTCAAGCAACAGATTAATAGAATATTATGCTCTGTCGTTTTTCTTTTCTTCTGCCATGGAGTGTTTCTTGGGCGTGCAAGAGAAATTTTCCTTAAGAGAGACAAGCTCGAGACCCAACTTGCTATACTCGGACCTCATCGAGGACATGCACTAAAAAATTATCAAGAGCAGCCTGTTATGATACCATTGATCCGGATTATTTTTTAGAAAGAAATGAAAGTAGAGATACATCAATGAACTACACATAAATATTGCCAGAAATAGAGAAATACAGTAATACATGATTTCTATTAATGAAAAAAATGTACAGAGACTATAAAAATATAGAATGAAAGACTTACTAGAATGGTGGCAGCTTATGTCTTAGAAGAGATGTGATGGCTACTCTCATTCGCAAGAAGATGATTGTTACAATGAGGCTCCAAAGGCCTTTTTAACATAAGTAAAATCCAAAACCCTAACCCCGGAAGATGAAAAGCCAAAAGGTTTGCGAGCCCCGATGGGGGTAGTTGATACGTCAACTTCCTGGGGGTGTAACTTTTGCATACGATCTCTGTTTGGGGCGCTCGATACACCGTTGGAAAGGTATAACTGAGAAGAACGACTTTCGATTGGCCCATGTCAATGTATTTAATAGTAACTTGGGCCCCAAATCCCCAAAATAATGTCGTTTAGGGCCTCAAAACGGCCCTGGAAGTTTGGAACCCGAAAAACTGTTGAAAATTTGCCAAGATGGAAAATTGTTTTTCGAGCCCGCGGAATAGGTGGGTGGCCACCAATATCCACCTGGATCAATTTGTGTATTAGAAATTGTAATCTCTAGTCATACTCCCAAGCAGTTTCTCTCATAATCTACTTAATTCTCTTTATCTTAGCAAAAATATATTGTTCTACCTTTGGCTTTCAGAACTCAACTATGAATGTTTGTCCTAATTCATTAAATGTTTCCCGTCGAGGTAGTCTAGACATATTTTATGTATCTTTGCAAGGACTAGCCCCACAATATTGTTTGAAAATTAAATAGCTTTGCATCAGAGGTTGCATCAATTTTAGCGCTCTATATGGCTTCGTACAAGAACCAATGATGTTCCATGCCACGATCACCTTTTCATGAAAATTGAGGGAATTGTAGTGTAGAATCAACATGTGCACTACCCACTCTGACAACTGGTGCCAAGAAAAAATCAAATCCTTGTAGGCCTGGCTACCTTAGAAAAGTCTAAGCAAGGCCAATATTTTTATCACTATTTCTAGTTCACTAGAACCCAACCACCTCCTTTTACAACTCATCAAGTATCCTAACACCTTTGAATTGATAGGTTGCACTACTATATTAAGATTACCAAAATACACACAAGTTACCTCACTTGAAGAGATATGCACAAGAGGTATGGTCTACATTGGATTGACTTTTCTACCCTCAAGATGCACCATACCCACCTCTTTTTCTTCATCCTAGTCAAACAACTAGAACTCATCCAACAACACCTCTTTAGGGGGCACCTTTTTAGTCAAGTTTCATTTATTTGGCCCATCATGATTTTCTCTGAATGCAACCCCTTGGTGCAACATCTACAACTCATGTTGTGGTGGCTCCTCGTCATCTTATACTATATATATCCAACATGTCCATTGGATCCCAAGGATTATCCTCTACTTCCTTCCCACCTAGCTAGGATTCCCTTCATCATCAACCCTCTTTCCTTCAATTATTGACTAACCATTTATTCTTTCTTCCTCAAATTCTATAGCTCCCTTAGTCACAACTTGTTACTCCTTTCATTACTCATTTCCTTTGGAAATGCTTCATTGTGGTCCTGCATAATGTTCTTTTTGTTTAGCCACCACTAGTTGTTTATTACAACATGCCACTAGGCTTGTTCGTCTCGCTTTCTAGGTTTGGATTCTTCCATGGTACCCTCTTCCTTCAATCTATCATCCTCACTAGTCCCATCCAAGACTATCCCTTAACACAAGGCTTTATGTTTCCATGTGTATGGAAGTGAAGGGAAACATCTCCCCTTCTACCAAAAACATCTTCACCCCAGTGAAAATTTATTTCATTAGCCTTCCCTATAAACCTCAACTTGTGAAAATGACTTACTCATTTTATCGTTGTCTCTACCTAATAATCTATAACTCTTGAAATTAGATCATCACATTACTACAACTCTACTATATTAGATTCTAAACATGTTAGATGATAGTTCTTCCTTCTCTCTAGACTCTCCTCTAGTCCACAAAACTATGTGTTCATGTAGGTCAAGGAAGGGGCAATAGGGTAATGTTTGAGTGGAATGTGATGTTGGGAGACATGAATGGATGGAAAGCACCACTTGGCCCTATGTGTCTAATATATAATAGAGTATATTCTCTATAACAATGAACGTTGATATTATTGATGTGGTATACATCTCTCTTTAATTTAAATAAGAGAAAGATTCGGTAGGAAACTTGACTAGAAGTATGTTGAAAGTACCAAAGTGAGTGTACATTCCATTCCCATATTGGCATCATTCTACTGAATTTCAATAAAAGAGATATTCGTTAATATATTTCAATAGAAGTATGTTGAAGGGACCCACCATCGATTCCATTCCGAATCGTAGCATATGTTATTCGTGAAGAATAGATGCAAACCACCCTTCATCCCATGAAAGCACGGGGAAGGGAACTACGGAATAACGTGATTTGCATGCATTATTCATTGTATTTGCAGGCATTGTCCACTCCATAATTTTTCCAACGAATCCCCATTGTGGCGTATAGAATTCCAAGCCCGATATGATTCTTCCTTTCCTTCAACGCCACTAGTCATATTCTCTCAAGTTTGGCCCCACTCCTTCATATATTATATAATAAATAATATTATAATAGTTTTCACTTTTATTATTAGTATGTGAGATGAGGAATTTTAGTTATTTCTATTTATATAATAAATAATATTATAATAGTTTTAACTTTTATTATTAGTATGTGATATGAGGAATTTTAGTTATTTCTATAATTGTAGAAGAATATGATATAATATATAATTGTTTATTAAATTTATGTGGTTGATTATAATGGTTATATGTGGAACGGAAATAAAGTATGATATCAAATTGTTTTTTGATTGGTTAAGATATTTTTTATTTTTTTTGAAGATAAAGAATTAAATTCAAATATAAAATTCAAAAATATTTAGCAAATATTGAAATTTGTTTAAGAAGAAGGTTTTTTCAAGTGGCCAAATTTAATATTGTAAGTTTTTTTCACCTAAAAAATAAGAGAAGATTTTGCAAATAGTGTGGGTCATTGTTATGTTTTTCCAACATAAAATGTCTCGTTATATTATATTATAAAATTGTGCTCAAGGCAAAAAATACATCCAAGACCACTCCAGACCAGTGATAAAATAGTATGAAACTAGCACGCAGGTTGAAGCATAGAGGCAAGAAGCCCCAAACCCAAAATTGTCCCCACTAAAAAGGCCAACCCCAAAATCCATCCTAGAGTCATCACCTAAGACTATTGAAAGACAGAAAAGACCAAAAAAGTGTAAAAAAAATTCTCTGATAGAAAATTAAAAGAGGTTTAAGAACAAAGTGGGGCCCTCATTTCCATCTTCCCAGTGATTGTAACCTATCTTTCCTTCTTGCATCAGAAGTGCTTGCTTGGATAATAGATCTGCCTCCTTGTTATAATCTTTGTAAATGTGAGAAAATTTGATAGTGTTGAATGTTTTATTGAGATCTCTAATTCTATCCTTCCATCAATCCAGAGAGATAACCTGCAATTTCCCTTTGTTGTTTATCCAGTCGATGACAATTCTTGAATCTCTGAAAATTGTAATTCTGTGATATATAACCGAGATGTCAGAATTAGAGTTTCCCAAACACCCAATAGTGTTGCCCTAGTGTTAGTACCTGGTCCACAGTTGAAAGTCCACTTATATATTGTATGATCATTGATCCTTAGCACCCCTCCAACACCACTTTGTTGACCATTTATTTGAGTTGCTCCATCGAACCATCCTGTCGTCAAAAAGTCTTTGGATAGAGACTTAGTGGGTATGATAGCTTGTACTTTCTTCTTTTCAGTGTGTCTGCCATCTCCTCCAAGAGACCTGCAAATTATCGATTGAAAAGAAGGGCTTCCATTTTCGAATATGACTTTGTTGTGTTCCAACCAAACTTGCAAACTGATAATGGCGAGCAGAGAAGGATACATGGAATCATGTTTGTTCCAACTATCAAAGCTGTAATGTTCCTAACTTGTCTAGTCTAAGAAATGTTGCTAATGTGTGTGTAGGATCAATGCTTTACAACATATACATGATCGTACAAATAACAAATGTGACAAAGACTGCAAAGTTTATATTATGATATCTCTACGGAGTACAAATGTCGAATGCGGTTGAATAAAATGAATCACTCGGCTAGATCAAATGAAAAAAGTATCTTAGACGGAATACAATAATCAAATTAAAAGATAATGCCCGATAATAGATGAGTAATGCGGGGTCAATGGATGAGTTGGAACTGTGGCAGCTCACACGGTAACTGTTGAAAGTCCGGAAAGTTCACCCTGGTGGCTAAACTTCTCGGAATGGCCTGGAAATTGTCCCAAATGGTGTGCCCTTCTCTAGCTCTCAGTCCTGTTGACTGAACAGACCCTCTGTTGGTGTGTCTGGACCCCGGATGCATCCCCCTGGGGGAACACCCATCTCTCACTGGAAAAATACACCCTAGTGATTCCAACGTCGGAATCGGGTGAGATGAATCTCAAAATGATCTCCTTGGCCTAGTGAGAAATGGGTCGGAAGGGTTTCCCTAGATCTTATCTGATGATCGCTTGGGAACCCTGAATGTGACCGCCAAGAGTGTCGCACTCCCAACTCTAGAAAATTCACCCCAGATGATTCCTTCATCGAAATCTAACGAGGAACCAAGCAAAAGATGTGCCTTGCCTTCCTCTCAACTGGGTCGGAGGGGAATCTTTGAACTCTCCCTGGATGGGACAAGTCAATCCACTGAACCTCCTCAGGAGTTGCACCCTCACCCTAGATAAGTGCACCCTTGCTATTGGAACCTGTGTAATTATTGTTGAACAATGATGGAAGACCTGTGTGATCTTCCTGGTGACTAGGGTGTGCCTCTCAACACCGAAATTAGCCAACTGGTGTCTTCCTCCTGGAATCCACTAAACTATCTCTCCTGAGATGCGCCTCTCTCCTCAATGATAAGTCATAATCTGCATAATGATGAATTAGGTCACTGACCCTTCTCTTATAGCTTTCCTAAACCCTAATTCACTGTTGAAACCCTAATTCGATGTTGACTTCTAATTTTAGCTCGGTTGTTCTATTTTTAGCTCATAATGGCTTAAAAGCGCTTTTAACCACTTTTATCTCAATGTCACTTTCTGAACATAACACCTTTGACTGGAGTGACCTCTAGTAACCCTGTTTACCCCTTTTATGGCCTTGGTTATAGTTTAATAGGGCAGTTTAGACCATTAAGGCTCATCTCTGGAGCTCCTAATTGGAAAGGGACTTTACATTCCTCCCTTCCAGAAATTGCTTGTCCTCAAGCAATACCAATACAGGGTGTTGCAACACCTGCTCACTCTCCCAAGTAGCGTCCTCTACTAGAATCCCTCTCCATCTGATCAAACACTCTTTGATGACCCTTCTCCTCAGTTTCCACTCCCAGGACTCCAAAACCTTCTCCGGAACCAACTCCAACTGTCCCTCCTCATCCAAAGGGGGAAGCTCCTCTGATGTGCTAATGAATTTTTCCATTTCCTTTTGGAGGCAAGATACGTGGAACACGTTATGAATCTTTCTCCCCTCTGGAAGATTTACCTCATAAGCAACCTCTCCTACTTGGCGCATGATCTTGTAAGGCCCATAAAATCTGGTCTTGAGCTTCTCGGCCCCAGTCTTCTTCAGAGAAGATTGTCTGTAAGGTTGGAGTCTCAAGAAAACCAAATCCCCAACCTCAAAGTTGCTCTCTATCATGTGCCTGTCCGCACTCATATTCTGTTGGTTCTGTGTCATCTGTAGGTTTTCTTTCAGCAACTTGAGAATCTCTTGACTCTATATGATCCAATCCTTGGCCTTGGGAGCTTTGCACTCCCCAAAAACCAAGTCTACCAAAGTGGGAGCATCATATCTGTACAATGCTCAGAAGGGTATCATACCAATGGACATATGGAAATTGGTGTTGTAGCAATGCTCTCCTAAAGGTATCCACTTTACCCATGTTCCATATTGTCCACCTACATAGTTCCTCAAATATCCTTCAACCCACTTGTTGAAAATCTCGATCTGCCCATCTGTCTAAGGGTGATAGCTAGTGTTGGGTGTCATCTCTGTCCCCACCAACCGAAACAACTCTCTCCATAATTTCCCCATGAACTAACTGTCCCTGTCACTGATGATGTTCCTTGGCAACCCATGAAGTCTGAAGATCTCCCTAAAGAATAGCTCAGCTACCTGAACTGTGTTGTACTCTGTCGGTATGGCATAGAATTGAGAAAACTTGGTCAATTTATCAACCACTACATAGATACAATCCTTACCCTGGACCTTGGGTAGGCCTGTGATGAATTCCACCGATATACACTCCCATTTCTGCTCTGGAATGGGAAGTGGTTGAAGTAGCACTGCTGGAAGAGCATGCTCTGACGTGTTTTGTTGGCAAGTCACACACTCACCGACGTGTATCATAACGTCCCGTTTGAGACCCTTCCATGAGAACCTCTCCATGATCTGTCTGTAGGTTTTGAAAAAACCTTGATTGCCTGATAGTGTTGAATCATGAACTGTTGTGAGGATCTTCTTCTTGAGCCCCGAATATGGCACCAAGTAGACTTTGTCCTTGTATAATATGACATCGTCAATGACCCTATACTTGTCATCTTGTATCTTCCCATCCATAACCTCACAAGCAAACTTGTTCTTGGAATATTCCACTAACAAGTGGGATTTTCAATCTGTTGAAATATCCATCAAAGAACATGTCCCAGGTATCCTCGATAGTGCATTAGCCACAATGTTCTTCTTCCCCTTGAAATACTCTATGTCGAAGTTGAATGCATGTACCTTCGTCACCCATTTTTTCTGGCGCTCACTGAGGTCCTTCTACTCAAGGAAATACTTCAAGCTGTTGTGATCTGTCTTGACCACGAATTTCTTGCCCACCAAATATTGCCTGAATTTGGCCAAGGCATGCATGATTCCTAGCATTTCCTTGTCATAAATGGAGTACAACCTCTCAAGTTGACTGAGCTTCCTGCTCTCGAATACAATGAGGTGTCCTCCCTGCATCAAAACTGCCCCGATACCCTCATCGGATGCGTCACACTCTAGTACAAAATGCAAGGTGAAGTCTGGTAATGCCAACACTGGACAAGTGCCCATGACTTCCTCCATGTGATCAAAGGCTTTCTGTGACTCCTCAGTCCAGATGAAAGCCCCATGCTTGGTAATATCCGTCAGTGGTTCTCCAAGCTGAGAAAAACCCTGGACGAACCACCAATAATAGCTACACAACCCAAATAAAATCCTCAACTCTGTCACATTCCTAGCCATTGGCCAATCCAGAATGGCCCTAATCTTCTCCTGGTGCACCTATACCCCCTGTGCATCGATGATGTGGCCCAATTAAAGCATCTTCGTCATACCGAAATCAAACTTGGACTCTTTGGCATATAATGATTGTGCCTCCATGATGCTCAATACCTCATCCAGGTGCCTCATGTGCTCTAGCCATGTCTTGTTGTAGACCAAGATGTCGTTGAAGAAAACCAAGACTAATTTCCTTTACTAATCCTTGAATATGTGGTTCATGCAAGACTAGAATGTGGCGGGTGCATTGGTTAGCCCAAATGGCATAACCACGAACTCGAAATGTCCAAAGTGACATCAAAATGTCGTCTTCTCTATGTCATGCTCTCGGATGTTGATCTGATGATACACAGAGCATAGATCAATCTTTGAGAAGAATAATTCCCCATGCATTTCATCCATCAATTCGTCAATGCACGGGATATGATATCGGTTCTTGATGGTTTTCTTGTTCAAGTCCCGATAATCAATGCACATCCTCATGGTTCCATCCTTCTTCATAACTAAGACAACTAACGAGGCGAATAGGTTATTTCTCGGTCTCATGTGTCCCATCGCTAGCAATTTCTTGATTGCTTTCTCTATCTCATCCTTGAACCTCCTAGGATGACGATAGGGGGGTGTGATCATAGGTTTGACCCCCTCCTCTAAGTCAATGGTGTGATCAAACCCCTTGTCAGGTGGTCTCCCTAGTGGAATCGACCCAAAAACCTGTTGATGTTGTCCCAACAAATTCCTTATCTTTGTATGATACTTTTGTCGACCCTCATAATCCTTCCGCGTAGTGATCAAGCACTTTCTGGCATATGATACCTCCCTATGTATGAATATCCTCTCCATCCTATTGGCTGAAATCGTCCTAGGTTCTCCTATCGACATACCTCTCAGAACAACCTTCCTCCCATCACGGTCTCTGAACCCCATCTCCAAGGTTTGGTAATTGCTGGTGATTTTTCCCAAGGTGATCATTCACTGGACTCCCAACACCACATCTGTTTTAGATAGTTCAACCACATAAAATGTGTCTCTCAATGTGTAGTTTCCTGACTGTATCTCCAAGTTTGGAACTCTGTCTAGAGACTCCATTGTCTGGCCATCTGCTACTGTAACATCAAACCCCTCAAACTCCTCTTTCTGAAGTTCTTGTCTCGATACCAATGAAGAATCAATGAGTTATGGGTGGCCCCACCATCTATCAGGGTGATTTCTCGTTTCCCCTAAATAGTCCCTCTGATTCGGAGGGTATCATACCTGGGAACACTAGAAAGGGTCTCTATGACTCCTCCCTTTGTTGGTTTCCATATTTTAGCATGCTTAGGTGGTTGTGGAACTACCAGAGGGTGGGTTCTTTCCAGTGTCGGTGGTCTACGAGGAGGCTTCTCCTATGCCTGTGTTGACTCCTCCTATGAGCTAGTGGATCCACTATCCTTCTCCTCCTCCTCACTATCCACATTGTCTATTGCCACCTCAATATAATGAATCTCACCCTTGCCCATCAACCTGTGGCCTGGGACCCAAGGGTGTTTGCAGTTGAAGTAAAGCTTCTTCCTCATAAGCTCTCACCTCGTCTCATTATCCGGCTTCTCCTTCCCCTTCCATTCTCTTTGGAATGGCTTCCTATCTCAATCCTTCTGGGTATGAAGGGTTTGGAAAAGATTTTAGTCTTTGGCACTGAGTCTACCAAATATCAAGTGCGTAGGATGGCATCCTACAAGGTGGGTGGTTTGTATGCCTTCACTGATCCTCTCAAAGGCTTTGTGATCCTCTATGTGAATAGCATGATCAGCCTAGGATATGATATATCTGTCACTTCCACAGCTACCCGATGAAACTCTGTGATGAACACCTCTGTTGTGCTAGTTTGTCTCAACTGGGCTAGATCCCTAAAATGGATCTTGGATCCCTCCTGTCAAACATTTCCATGAGTCTTGTTGTGAACTCCCTATAGGTGGTGATGCGACTATGACCCCATGTCACCAATCCATGATGCCACCATTCATGTGCCTCACCCTCCAAGTGTAAGGTAGCAAAACTGATGGCCTATGTCTCGGTCATATGGTTGAGGTTGTAGTATGTGTCTAGCTTTTGTACCCAAGCTCTGTTGGTGCATTTGGATGATCCGTCGAAAGACGGTATGGTGAGTTTACCAAATTTCTAGATGAAATTAATGTTATGCCCCTGTTGTTGCTGTGGTCCTCCTCTATGTGGCTCTCTGGAGTGGTTCCTGAGTCTGAGCCCACTATTGGCACAGGGGTAGACCCGGGTTTCACTCCAAGAGCGCACCAACAAGCCCTAGCTACTGGCCCTTTCGACAACACCTGCGAAGCAGATGCAGTCTCACCTGAAGCATCTAAGAGGGGGGTTGCAGGAAAGAGGTGTCTACAACCAGGGGAATATCAAGTGGAACTAATACAACAATAATGCATCATTCATATATCTCTTATTAGCTAGATCTATTATGCGCAACTATACATCTGATCTAACACAATAATGCAAATAACAGTATAACAATGACAAAGATCCAGGCATCAATCACACATACAACACAAAATATGCGTGGTTCACCCTCTCTCCAGGGATACGTCTACAGAACTATGCTTATGATATATTAAGGTAAAGCTTACAGTTCTGATCTGCACTCTTAGCAGATCTTCTCTCTCTTCTTCTCTCTATCTCCCACCTTCATGCGCACCCAGTTGTAGGACTTGATCTTCGCACCCAGCTGAATATCTTACAATACCAGAAGGCTCTCACTCTCAACACTCCTCTCTCTCACAGTACAATAATCTCTCAATCAATATCAATACCCAACCTTAGTATCGACCCGACCTAGGTCCTCTCGACCTCTATTTATACATTATAGTCCCTCACCGACAGCCTTAGGTCGAACCCTAGGTGTCAAAACCCTAATTACCCAAAAACCTAGGTGTCTAAAACCCTAGATCAACTTGATGTGAATTTTCAGGGCTTCGCCAACCTACCTTTCCTCCCTTCTCACGTGATGCTCCAAAGCATCCAATGGTGTCTTTCTCTACTTGTTGAGTTGTCTACGATTATCTCTCTGGATTGAGATCTCTAATTCTATCCTTCCAACAATCCAGAGAGATAACCTGCAATTTCCCTTTGTTGTTTAACCAGTCGATGACAATTCTTGAATGTCTAAAAACTTGCAATTCTGTGATATATAACCAAGATGTCAGAATTAGAGTTTCCCAAAAACCCAATAGTGTTGCCCTAGTGTTAGTACCTGGTCCACAGTTCAAAGTCCACTTATATATTGTATGATCATTGATCCTTAGCACCCCTCCAACACCACTTTTTTGACTATTTATTTGAGTTGCTCCATCGAACCATCATGTTGTCAAAAAGTCTTTGGATAGAGACTTAGTGGGTATGATAGCTTGTACTTTCTTCTTTTTAGTGTGTCTGCCATCTCCTCCAAGAGACCTGCAAATTATCGATTGAAAAGAAGGGCTTCTATTTTCGAATATGACTTTGTTGTGTTCCAACCAAACTTGCCAACTGATAATGGTGGGCAGAGAAGGATACATGGAATCATGTTTGTTCCAACTATCAAAGTTGTAATGTTCCTAACTTGTCTAGTCTAGGAAATGTTGCTAATGTGTGTGTAGGATCAATGCTTTATAGCATATAAATGATCGTACAAATAACAAATGTGACAAAGACTGCAAAGTTTATATTATGATATCTTTGCGGAGTACAAATGTCGAATGCGGGTGAATAAAATGAATCACTCGGCTAGATCAAATGACAAAAGTATCTTATCTAGAATACAATAATCAAATTAAAAGATAATGCCCGATAATAGATGAGTAATGCGGGGTCAATGAATGAGTTGGAACTGTGGCAACTCGCACGGTAACTGTTGAAATTCTAAAAAGTTCGCCATGGTGGCTAAACTTCTCGGAATGGACTGGAAATTGTCCCAAATGGTGCGCCCTGCTCTAGCTCTCAGTCTTGTTGACTGAACGGACCCTCTATTGGTGTGTTTGGACCCTGGATGGATCCCCCTGGGGGAATGTGCCCATCTCTCACTGGAAAAATACACCCTAGTGATTCCACTGTTGGAATCGGCTGAGATGAATCTCAAAATGATATCCTTGGCCTAGTGAGAAATGGGTTGGAAGGGTTTCCCTAGAACTGATCTAATGATTGCTCAGGAACCCTAAATGTGTCTGCCAAAAGTGTCGCACTCCCAACTCTAGAAAATGCGCCCCAGATGATTCCTCCGAAGGAATCTGATGAGGAACCAAGAAAAAGATGTGCCTTGCCTTCCTCTCAACTGGGTTGGAGGGGAATCTTTGAACTCTCCCTGGATGGGACAAGTTGATCCACTAAACCTCCTTAGGAGTTACGCCCTCACCCTGGATAAGTGCACCCTTGCTATTGGACCCTGTGTAATTGTTGTTGAACAATGATGGAAGACCTCTGTGATCTTCCTAGTGACTAGGGTGTGTCTCTCAACACCGAAATTAGCCAACTGGTGTCTTCCTCCTGGAATCCACTAAATTATCTCTCCTGAGATGCGCCTCTCTCCTTAATGACAATTCATAATCTGCATAATGATGAATTAGGTCACTGACCCTTCTCTTATAGATTTCCTAAACCCTAATTCACTGTTGAAACCTTAATTCGATGTTGACTTCTAATTTTAGCTCGGTTGTTCTATTTTTAGCTCATAATGGCTTAAAAGTGCTTTTAACCACTTTTATCTAAATGTCACTTTCTAAACATAACACCTTTGACTGGAGTGACCTATAGTAACCATGTTTACCCCTTTTATGGCCCTGGTTATAGTTTAACGGGGAAGTTTAGACCATTAAGCCTCATCTCTGGAGATCCTAATTGGAAAGGGACATTACATTCCCCCCTTCCCGAAATTGCTTGTCCTCAAGCAATACCAATACAGGGTGTTGCAATGTCTGCTCGCTCTCCCAAGTAGCGTCCTCTACTAGAATCCCTTTCCATCTGATCAAACACTCTCTGATGACCCTTCTCCTTAGTTTCCACTCCTAGGACTCCAAAACCTTCTTCGAAACCAACTCCAACTGTCCCTCCTCATCCAAAGGGGGAAGCTCCTTTGATGTGCTAATGAATTGTCCCACTACCTTTTTGAGGCAAGATACGTGGAACACATTATGAATCTTTCTCCCCTCTGGAAGATTTAGCTCATAAGCAACCTCTCCTACTTGGTGCATGATCCTGTAAGGCCCATAAAATCCGGTCTTGGGCTTCTCAGCCCCAGTCTTCTTCAAAGAAGACTGTCTGTAAGGTTGGAGTCTCAAGAAAACCAAATCCCCAACCTCAAATCTACGCTCTATCATGTGCCTGTCTGCACTCATATTCTGTTGGTTCTATGTCATCTACAGGTTCTCTTTCAGCAACTTGAGAATCTCTTGACTCTATATGATCCAATCCTTGGCCTTGGGAGCTCTGCTCTCCCCAAAAACCAAGTGTACCAAAGTGGGAGCATCATATCCGTACAATGCTCAGAAGGGTGTCATACCAATGGACATATGGAAATTGGTGTTGTAGAAATGCTCTCCTAAATGTATCCACTTTACCCATGTTCCATGTTGTCCACCTACATAGTTCCTCAAATATCCTTCAACCCACTTGTTGAAAATCTCGATCTGCCCATCTGTTTGAGGGTGATAGCTGGTGTTGGGTGTCAGCTTTGTTCCCACCAACCGAAACAACTCTCTCCAGAATTTCCCCATGAACCGACTGTCCCTGTCACTGATGATGTTCCTTGGCAACCCATGAAGTCTGAAGACCTCCCTGAAGAATAGCTCGGCTACCTGAACTATGTTGTACTCTTTCGGACCTCGGTATGGCATAGAAGTGAGAAAATTTGCTCAATTTTTCAACCACTACATAGATATGGTCCTTACCCTGGACCTTGGGTAGGCCTATGATGAATTCCACCGATATACTCTCCCATTTCTGCTCTGGAATGGGGAGTGGTTGAAGTAGACGTGCTGGAAGAGCATGCTCTGACTTGTTTTGTTGGCAAGTCACACACTCACTAACGTGTCTCATAATGTCCCGTTTGAGGCCCTTCCATGAGAACCTCTCCCTGATCTGTCTATAGGTTTTGAAAAACCCCTGATGGCCTGATAGTGGTGAATCAAGAACTATTGTAAGGATCTTCTTCTTGAGCCTCAAATGTGGCACCAAGTAGAATCTATCCTTGTATAATATGACATCATCAATGACCCTATACCAATCATCTTGTATATTCCCATCCATAACCTCACAAGCGAACTTGTTCTTGAAATATTCCACTAACAAGTGGGATTTCCAATCTGCTGAAATCTCCATCAAAGAACATGTCGCAGGTCTCATTGATAGTGCATCGGCCACAATCTTCTTCTTCCCCTTGAAATACTCTATGTCAAAGTTGAATGCATGTACCTTCGTCACCCATTTTTTTTGGCACTCATTGAGGTCCTTCTGCTCAAGGAAATACTTCAAGTTGTTGTGATCTGTCTTGACCATGAATTTGTTGCCCACCAAATATTGTCTGAATTTGGCCAAGGCATGCATGCTTCCTAGCATTTCCTTGTCATAAATGGAGTACAACCTCTCAAGCTGACTGAGCTTCCTGCTCTTGAATACAATGAGGTGTCCTCCCTGCATCAAAATTGCCTCGATACCCTCATCATATGTGTCACACTCTAGTACAAAATGCAAGGTGAAGTCTGGTAATGCCAACACTGGACAAGTGCCCATGACTTCCTCTATGTGATCAAAGGCTTTTTGTGACTCCTTAGTCCAGATGAAAGCCCCATTCTTGGTAATATCCATCATCGGTGCTCCAAGCTGAGAAAAACCCTAGATGAACCTCCAATAATAGTTGCATAACCCAAATAAACTCCTCAACTATGTCATGTTCCTGGGTGTTGGCCAATCCAGAATGGCCCTGATCTTCTCCTGGTGCACCTCTACCCCCTGTGCATCGATGATGTGGCCCAATTAAAGAATCTATGTCATATCGAAATCAAACTTGGACTCTTTGGCATATAATGATTGTGCCTCCATGATGCTCAATACCTCATCCAGGTGCCTCATGTGCTTTAGCCATGTCTTGTTGTAGACCAAGATGTCGTCGAAGAAAACCAAGACTAATTTCCTTTATTGATCCCTGAATATGTGGTTCATGCAAGACTGGAATGTGGCGGGTGCATTGGTTAGACCAAAGGGCATAACCACGAACTCAAAATGTCCAAAGTGACATCGAAATCTAATTTTCTCTATGTCTTGCTCTGGGATGTTGATCTGATGATACACAGAGCGTAGATCAATCTTTGAAAAGAAAAATTCCCCATGCAGTTCATCCATTAATTCGACAATGCACAGGATAGGATATCAGTTCTTGATGGTTTTCTTGTTCAAGTCTCGATAATCAATGCACATCCTCATGGTGCCATCCTTCTTCATAACTAAGACAACTGACGAGGTGAATAGGTTGTTTCTCAGTCTGATGTGTCCCATTGCTAGAAATTCCTTGATTGCTTTCTCTATCTCATCCTTGAACCTCCTAGGATGACGATAGGGGGGTGTGATCATAGGTTTGACCCCCTCCTCTAACTCAATGGTGTGCTCAAACCCCTTGTCAAGTGGTCTCCCTGGTGGAATTGACCCAAAAACCTGTTGATGTCGTCCCAACAAATTCCTTATCTTTGTATGATACTTTTGTCGACCCTCAAAATCCTTTTGCGTAGTGATCAAGCACTTTGTGGCATATGATACCTCCCCATGTATGAATATCCTCTCCATCCTCTTGGTTGAAACTGTCCTAGGTTCTCCTATCGACATACCTCTCAGAACAACCTTCTTCCCATCATGGTCTCTAAACCCCGTCTCCAAGGTTTGGTAATTGCTAGTGATTTTTCCCAAGGTGATCATTCACTGGATTCCCAACACCACATCTATTTCAGATAGTTCAACCACATAAAATGTGTCTCCCAATGTGTATTTTCCTAATTGTATCTCCAAGTCTGGAACTCTATCTAAACACTCCATTGTCTGGCCATCTACTACTGCAACATCAAACCATTCAAACTCCTCTTTCTGAAGTTCTCCTCTCAATACCAATGAAGAATCAATGAAGTTGTGGGTGCCCCCACCATCTATCAGGGTGATTTTTCGTTGCCCCTAAATAATCCCTCTGATACAGAGGGTATCATACCTGGGACCACCAGAAATGGTCTTTATGACTCCTCCCTTTGTTGGTTTCCATATGTTAGCTTGCTCAGGTGGTTTTGGAACTACCAGAGGGTGGCTTCCTGCCAGTGTCGGTGGTCTACGAGGAGGCTGCTCCTCTACCTATGTTGACTCCTCCTCTAAGATAGTGGATCCACTGTCCTGCTCCTCCTCCTCACTGTCCACATTATCTGTTGCCACCTCAATATAATGAATCTCTCCCTTGCCCATGAACTTGTGGCCTAGGACCCAAGGGTCTCTAGAGTTGAAGCAAACCTTCTTCCTCATAAGCTCTCACCTCATCTCATCATCTAGATTCTCCTTCCCCTTCCATTCTCTCTGGAATGGCTTCCTGTCTCAATCCTTCTAGGTATGAAGGGTTTGGAAAAGGGTATAGTCTTTGGCACTGAGTCTGCCAAATATCAAGTGTGTAGGATGGAATCCTACAAGGTGGGTGGCCTATATGCCTTCACTGATCCTCTCAAAGGCTTTGTGATCCCCTATGTGAATAGCATGATCATCCTGGGATATCACAGCCACAGCTACCTGCTGAAAATCCGTGATGAATGCCTCTGTTGTGCTAGTTTGTCTCAACTGGGCTAGATCCCTGAAATGGATCTCAGGATCCCTCCTGTCAAACATTTCCATGAGTCTCTTTGTGAATTACCTATAGGAGGTGATGCTATTGTGACCCAATATCACCAATCCATGACACCACCATTTGTGTGCCTCACCCTACAAGTGTAAGGTAGCGAAACTGATGGCATGTGTCTCTTTCATCTGGTTGAGCTTGTAGTATGTGTCTATCTTTTGTACCCAAGCTCTGGTGGTGCATTTGGATGATCCGTCGAAAGAAGGTATGGTGAGTTTACCAAATTTCTGGATGAAATCAATGTTATGCCACTGTTGTTGTTGCATTCCTCCTCTATGTGGCTCTTTGGGGCAGTTCTTGAGTCTGAGCCCACTGTTGGCATAGGGGCAGACCCGAGGTTCACTCTAAGAGTGCACCAACAAGCCCTAGATACTGGCCCTTTCGGAAACACCTGCGAAGCAGATGCAGTCTCACTCGAAGAAGCTAAGAGGGGGGTTGCAGTACAGAGGTGTCTACAACCAAGGGAATATCAAGTGGAACTAATACAACAATAATGCATCATTCATATATCTCTTATCAGCTAGATCTATTATGCACATCTATACATCTGATCTAACACAATAATGCAAATAACAGTATAACAATGACAAAGATCCAAGCATCAATCACACATACAACACAAAATATATGTGGTTCACCCTCTCTCTAGGGATACGTCCACAGAACTGTGCTTATGATATACTAAGGTAAATCTTACAGTTCTAATCTGCACTCTTAGTCAGCATATCTTCTCTCTCTTCTTCTCTTTGTCTCCCACCTTCCTGCGCACCCAGCTGCAGGACTTGATCTTCGCACCCAGCTGAAGATTTTACAATACCAGAAGGCTCTAACTCTCAGCACTCCTCTCTCTCACAATACAATAATCTCTCAATCAATATCAATACCCAACCTTAGTACCGACCCGACCTAGGTCCTCTCGACCTCTATTTATACATTATAGTCCCTCACCAACAACCTTGGGTCAAACCCTAGGTGTCAAAACCTTAATTACCCAAAACCCTAGGTGTCTAAAACCCTAGGTCAACTTGACCCACGTTTTTAGGGCTTCACCAGCCTATCTTTCCTCCCTTCTCGCGCGGTGCTCCAAAGCATCCAATGGTGTCTTTCTTTGCTTGTTGAGTTGTCTACGATTCTTTTCTCTTGTTGATCTTTCATCCATGATCTTCTCTTCCAACGACTTGCTTTTCTGTACTTTGCTCCATCCTTCCTGCTCTTTTGCTCACTTCGACTTAGTAACAGTTATTGTGTCTCCTGCGAAGCTCTCTTTTTACCTTTCCTTCTTTGTTCTTCGCTTCCTTCCTTAACTAAGGGCCAATAGGCCCCCAACAATCACCTATGACTCATCCCGAGGCACTTCAGTTCTGATCCTTCCATGTCACTTTAATTTTGGACTGTAGAGTGCAACCCTTGCTTTCTGGTCCATGTCTCCTTCCCATCCTTGTGTAGATTATATTTTTTGTGTCTAGTACCCAGTTTCAACTGCACCTGGTACCTAGACCCTTTTCTCCTTTGATTTTACTATGAGCTACGAGGAAGTTGGTTGTCATAGTATCACTTTAGTCGATTCCCATTTACTAATCCCTCTTTCCATGCTCCCTTCAATGTCTTCAGTTGCACAGCTCCTCCTTCTGTAACATAGGCAACATCATATGGTCCAAGCTAATGCGTTCTGAACTTCCCTGGATGTCTTATAAATTTACCTCCATACACCAGTACTAAATCACCTTGCTTAAATTCCTTCTTCTTGATGTGCCTGTCATGATAGGCCTTCTCTCTTTCCTTCTGTACCTGCTGATGGAATCCTACCATAAATATGTCTTCTTTGAGTTCAACCAGTTGGGCAATCCTCTCACGAACAGTGCCATTGTCATCCATGTCTATAAATGCAGCAATTCTTAAGCTCGATACCAAGTACTCCATTGAGACAACAGCTTCAAGACCATAAACCAACTTGAAAGGGGTTTGTGTTGTTTATTTTTTACAAGTGATTCTATAAACCCAGAGTATTACTGGTACTCTTAAATCCCATTCATCCCTGTTCACACTGCAAATATTTGTCAATGTTGTCTCCAAGATTTTGTTGAATGCTTCAACCATTTCGTTTTCTTGTGGATGGTAAGGTGTACTCTTCTGATGGTGGATTGCAAATTATTCAATCAGGGCTTCCACTATATCATTGATGAAGTGTGTACCTTGACCACTCATAAGGGTCTTAGGGCATCCAAACCTGGTTATTATGTCATCAAATATAAAAACATGTGGTTGTAGTTGCACTACAGTCCTTGACTGCTCTAGCTTCCGCCCATCTAGTCAAGTATTCGGTCGTAGTAATAATGTACCTTTCTCCTGTGCGCTTCCCTGGTGGGTTTATAGGTCCCACGAAGTCAATGGCCCATTTTTCAAATGCTTGTAGGGTCGTCTGCGGTGCTAGGGGCATTTCGTCTCTTCTGGATGGTTTTCCAACTCTCTGGCATACATCACAGGCTCTGGTATAGTATTTAGCATCTTTGTGTAAAGTAGGCCACCAAAGGCCAGCTTGTATAACTTTTCACACAGTTGCTTTTCCTGCATAATGTCCTCCAGTGATGCCTTCATGAGATTCTACGAGGATCAGTGGGCGCTTTGCCTCCATCACACATATTCTTAGTATCTCATTGGGTCCCATCTTATATAGATAACCAGCTATTAGTGAAAAGTCTACAACGCGCACCACTAGTTGTTTCTTCTGGGAAATTGTATACTCACTTGGATCCATTCCCGTTGACAGGAATTGGAATATGTCTACGAAGTGGTCATCCATCTTCCTAATGGCGAGCAACTATGCATCTGGTAGTGTATCCTCCAGACTGGTGGGTTCTTCGCCATGTTCCAAACTCGATAGGTGGTCAGGTCCCTTGTTCATTCTTCTTGGCTTAACTATGATCTCAAAATCATATTATTGAAATAGGAGAAGCCATTGGCATATTCACCCCCCCAACACTGGCTTGTTGACCAAATACTTCAGCGCAGAGTGGTCAGTAAACATTTTAAAGTGTTTTCCTAGTAGGTAATGGTAGAATTTTTGCAGCTCGTACACCATGGCTAATCCTTCTCTCTCTGTAGTAGTGTAATTGATTTCAGTTGTAGATAGATTTATGTTGGCAAATGATAATGGATGATCGATGTCCCCTTCTCCAAGTTGTACCAGTACTTCTCCTAATGCAATAGAAGATTCATCGACATGCACATGAAATTCCTTTATCCAATCTGGAAAGACCAGAATAGGCGTAGTCACCATCTTTTGTTTCAGTGTATCTAAGCTCTATTGGTATTCTTCTGTCCAACCAAACTGATAGTATTTCTTTAATAACTTCTCCATTGGCACAGTAATCTGAGCATATCCTTTGATAAATTTCATGTAATATCCAGTATCTCCTAGCGTAGTGCACAGTTGTTTGACTAAGGTAGGAGGTGGCAAATCAACTATAATTGCAATTTTGGATGGATCCACCAATAATCCTTTCTTGCATACAATATGACCTAATAATACTCCAAATGGTGAGAAGAATATGCACTTCTTCAAATTCAAAGCAATTTGACATTGCCTACATTTATCCAACATTATCCTTAGACATTCAACATGATTTTTCAGCAAACTAAAAACAGTCTAGTCATCAAAATAGGCTTCTAAAAACTTATGCAAAAATTCTTTGAACGCTTCGACCACCACCATAGAAAAGATGGTTGGGGCATTCTTCAGTCCAAATGGCATCATAGTGTATTGGTAGGATCCCCATTCTATGGAAAATGTGGTCTTGTGGCGGTCCTCCTTGGCAATCCAGATCTGATGGTATCCTAAAAACCCGTCTGTAAAAGAATATACCTCCTAGCCTCCCACATTGTCTAATACTTCATCTGTGAATGGTGCAAGGAAGGGGTCATTAAACAGGCATCATTCAAATTTCTGAGATCCACACATATTTTGATCTTGCCTGTCTTCTTGTCTTGTACTACCATAGGGCTGATCCACTCTAACTCCTCGACAGGTTCAATAATCCCTGCTTCCAGCATTCTGTCGAGCTCAATCTTCACTTTTTCCTTATACTTCGAGTTCAATCTGTAGGGTATTTGCTTGACTGGATTTTCATATGGTTTCAAAAGTATTCTCATTTCTCCCATGGGTCCTTTGATACCTTTCATATCAGTGAACTTGGTCAGAAATAAGTCATGATTCTCATGCAGTAATTATGTAATTTTTTCAATGGTAGTAGCATCCTAGTAATCTCCAACATTGGCAAGTTTTGGTGTCTCCTCTGTCCCAATATTAACTTTCGTTATCTTGATCGGTTGTCCAATGAATGGTAATTAAACTCCTGGTCCTTCCACATCCCTGTGACCTTCTGTCTCAACAATGTTTACCTTCCTCGGATCATCATCTTTGTCGGCATTAATGTTGTAACATCCTTGTAATTTTTGGAATGGCGTAGTCCATTCATCCTCTTGTTGCTCCAAAGGGAGGCTAGATGACTCTTTAAATACTTTCTACCTCACATTCTTTAATGCTTGATCTACTAAGGGGAATTCACTTTCAAATAAAAAGGTGGTTACAAAATTCTGAAGCATACCTTCCCAATCTACAGTGATAAGACACAACTTTGCTTGAAGGTACCAGTTAATAGGGGTCGTGTCTAGCATGTTAATGAATCTGTGTACCCATTTTTCTTGAGGAATGTCACTCCAGGCCTCTTTGCAGCTTCGTACATGGTCCTTTGGGAAGCTTCGACCTATGTACCTCACTTCGCAGCTTCCTACTTGTGTTGAAAACCGTGTTGTCATCAAGGTTTGACATTGTGTCCAGTCTATGATATTGCTTTTATGTGTTCCCCACCATCTTGTTGGTGTAGCCTTCAAAGCCTCGTCCATAGCCAATAGCCTTTGTTGTGTTGGTGCAATTGTTTCAAAGTCCATCAAGAAGGATTCTAAATGATTCAGACCATCAAAGGTAGGTAAGTTACTTGTTGTGGTACCAATCCAGCGAACTTCTCTGGTCAGTCGAGCACATATCCTTGTGGATACTTCATACATCTGGTTCTGCCAGTTCTCCAATGCTTCTTTTGAATCTAATGAACACGCATTGTCACTTTTCCAGCTTAGATTCCCATCGGCATTAGGGTTAATGTAATCTTGTTGTCTGGTTGTTAATTTGTAGATGTTTTCCAACTCATATGCGTAGTATTCTTCTCTGATGGGCTCTGTATATTGTGATCCTTCATCTGGATATAAGGGTGCAATGACCCTAAGGCCATCTCCATCAAATGTCATGTGTATTTTCTTTAAATCAACCATAGTCGAATTTTTGAAGGCCCAATCAATTCCTAGTAATGCAAGGTAAGGGAAGCTATCATCAACAATTTCAATTACCTCGAAGTCTGCAAAGGTCCTAACTTCGTCGATGTCCACGGGGACATGCTCCAATCATCCAAATGGGCTGACATCTTGTTGATTAGCCATGCAAAGCCTGATAAGGGAATATATCATCTTGGGTTTTCCCATCAGTGCCTAAGTTTTCTTCATCATGGCATTGACCTCTGACCCTAAGTTGAGGACCACATAGTCTATATCATACTCTCCTATTTGAGCATTCAAATGTAATTCTTTGTTTGTTCTTCTCTTCTTAGCAATCTAGTGTACTTCCCTGTTCAGCAAGGGTTCTATATTTCCTAGCTTACACTGCCTGATTAGGTTTTGTAACTCTTGTATAGCTTTCTCATCCTGAAATAATTTAAGACAATTTTACAAAAATTTGATGAGTGTACTTACCTCTTTTCCTTCTTTATGCGCAGCCAATTGATCAAATGCCTAAGGCATTCCATACTCTTTTACTTATGGTTGTGCTCTAGATGAATATACTTGGTTCCTCTTGAAATCTTGTCTTACTTCCTGAAAGGTTCGTCTTTCTTTCTTCGCATCAAAAGCCTGAGTCTTCTCCTCAGCTTTCCTGATACATGACTCTTATGTGATCTTTCTTTGGGTTGTTCTATCCTCTCCTGTAGCAGTGCCTCCTCAGGTAATGACATCGACTCTAGGTTCGGTTCCACGAGGTTCATCATATATCAGTTGTACTTGTGGGTTCTTCTAGGTTCCTCGTCTTTCCTGAAGCTTAGCCAGTAGCACAGGGAATTCTTCTATGATGTGCTCGAAAGAGTTACAATAACTGTAGGTTGTGTAAGGGTTCTGACAATCCCTTTCTAAGTGTCTTCACCACACGCAGTTATAACAGATTATTTATCCTCGGCCTCGGCCCATACCTTCTCCTCGTCCTCGTCCTTTGTATCCTCCGCGAGGAGTGAAATTTCCTGTCCCTGAAGAGTTGTACTGCGGAGTATTTCGCCCTGAATCTTGTATATGTCTCTCGACCTTTCATGTAGGATATTGTAAGCTCTATAATATCGATCATCATGACCTACTGATTTACACAATGTGCAGTACAAGTTAGTGAGTGTTTGAACATACTTATGCATGTAATAGCACTCACCTGGGTGATGCCTATTTCTGCACACATCACACCAGGGCAAGTTAACATGCTCCAAGGGGATCAGTGCTAATGAGGCCAAATACTCATGGAATAAGGGACAGTGTTCCTTATCATGACCTTTTGATCTGCATCTCACACACCAGACATATTCCCTTGTGTCTTTTTGCTTATCTTTCTTCATATCCTTAACCTGTAAGGACAAACTAGTTAGCTGACTCAAGATCTAGCTCATGCCTGAGATTGATTCTCCCATAGGTGTTGATTCAATCTTCATGGAAATTTCCAAAGCCTTTACTTGCGATGTAATCTTCTCTTGGATCAGAGGGACTCTGATGTGTGGTAACACTGCAGCGATGAACCATTCTTTGTTCTATTCATTAGGGATCTGAAAAGTTTATCGGTCTGTTAGGGTATTGAATCTCTGGTTGAAATCCCAAATAGGTTCTACTACCTTTTGTTTGATATCCTTTAGCTCTGTAATACATTGTGACTCTGACTTAGGTGTAATGTCCCCACTTTGGGACATCATCACAGTGTAAAGGTTTATGATGACCAAAGTAGCTAGATGGATGTTATAGAGAATATAGGGGTTATTAAGAGGTATTGTGGGGTCCATCTTGCATTGTTCATCATATTCCATCATTATGAGACATTCCGCACAGGCTGGATTTGGTTCTGTTGCATTCTGACGATTTCCATGATTTTGACTATTTTGAGCTATAAGTTAATTAAATTCATTGAATAGGTCATTTTGGGGAGGAACCTCTCAGTGTAATAGCTCATTGGAATCGAGAGAAGCAACACTACAATATGGGATGGTGAGAAGTGACTTTCAGTGGCCAGGGAAGCCACAAGGAGAGATAAGGTGTTTTTCATAGGTAAAAAAGTTAATTAATTAATTAAAGTGATTTAATTAATTAATTAAATATTAATAAAATTAAAGTCATTTTGGAGGGACAAGGAGAGAAAAAAGTATAAAGTAAAGGCAAGGGCCTCTACTCATTCATTCATGTATGATCATCTTTTGATATCTCGCTTTTAGCTAGTGAGCCCAACATTGGGGGTTTTGAGGGTTTTGACTTAACAAACCCTAGAGGATGATTCGGTGGTGAAATATTCCACCTAGCTTGTCCCAAGCTTGGTCTCGGAGATGAAATACGCTCCCACACCAGTATAGTTCCAGATCTACTCAATTGCAGGAGGATTCTACATCAGTTACATGTGCAGATAGAGAGAGGGCACACCAGTTGAGGGTTTCCAGCAAGAGGGGTGCACCATCTATTGAGGGAGGATTCATTCTAGCTGAGGAGAAGACATTTCAGGAATTCCAGGTATTGGGTTTTCCTTGCAGGTATCTTGGAATCATTCTTGGTTGTTTCCGAAGGAATTTCAACGGAGGGTTTATTTGTATTGAGATTGGGACGATTTCCCTAGAGGAGGGCACACCATTTCTTGGAGGGTGGCTAGATCCAAGGGTTTAGCAGGTCCTTTGATGATTTGAGCACTTGGGTTTCCATTGCAGCATCTCGATCTATCCTTCTAGCTGATTTGTGGAGTCATTGGAGGTCTCTAGGAGAGAGGCCGAATTATTAGGGTTTTAGCCATCCAGGAGGGCGCACCACACATTGGAGGAGATTCACATCCATAGGATTTGAGAGGGATCTTGGAGATTTGGGCACTTGGGTTGTTCTTGCCATCACCCGGTCTATTGTTTGGCATCTTTCTTGGGGTGATTGGACACATTTGGCAGTAGGGATGAATTGTTGAGGAGCTTCAGCATTCCAACAGGACGTGGCATCATCTAGTTAGGGTTTCTGCACTTCATATGGCCATATCTACCTTGGAATTGGTCTTAATCTCTTAGCTAGCCTTTGGAGGCTTATTTTGTATTGTCGGGATCTTTTTGTAGTAGCTCATACTTTTATCTTGGAGCCATCTGTTGAGCATTCCATATTGGCATCTTCATTGTAGTAGGTTCCTCTATTTCATGAATAAAATCATATTTGGGATGTTTTGGCTTGTCTATCATATTGCATATGGTTGAGGTATGTTCCATGATTGTATCTTCTTGTTATTTGTTGCAACACATATACAAACACATCAATAAAACCCTAAATGTAATTGTAAGAAAAGTGTTTGATGAAATACCTCACTAGGAAAAAGTTTTAAAGACACCCAAAACCGTGATGATCCTAGCATAATGGTTTGGGATCATTACAGTGGTATCAAAGCTTAGATTCCTGCCAACTAATGGGAATTAGCACATGCATACAGATCCATAAGGAGAGATGGATAGGATGTGCCTTGAGATATCATGTTTGGAGATCATTTATCACGGCCTTAGCGAGGAAACTAGGGCTATAATAACCTTCCCACAGTATGCAGCCTATAGAAATCCCCATTGGAGCAAAAAGGATATTTTACATGGGATCATCATAGCAGATAAAAACAGAAAAGAAGTAGCTATATGGTGGGAAGAACAGAGAAACCCCACGCCCATTAGGAGCACACAACCTTGCCACTATTGCAAGGGGTTGTGGGAACCAGATCATAGGTGGAGGGGTAAGGATCAGAAGCACACTATTGAGGCACACTATGATAGTGATGATGAGATGTGTGAGGATGGAGTGATAGATGCTGATTTGGGACAATCTGATGATGAGAGTGACTCTTGCATAGAGGCTAGTGATAGTGACTATTGCATAGAAGATGATGCTACTAACATGCTTGAGGAGGATGATGAACCTTGTGTAGTGGATAGGCAGCTAGATGGATAGGATGATAGCACCAGTGTCTCAGAATCCATATCACATACCATTGATGACCTTACGCCTCAGCAGAGTGGTGACGCTAGTGAGGATTCACACGTGTTAGCACCTAGAGATGATGAGCTTCCTATGATGGTCGTGACACATATGTCATCCTTCTAGATACCCCTAATAGCCACGTCACAGGAGGAGGTCAGTGACATGTCAGATATGATTGAGGAGCCTTATGTGAGGGATGCACACCATAGACATGTAGATCCACCGATCTAGGAGGAGATACAGGAAGTACAGACAGTTGACCCTACACATACAGATCAACATGAGGAGATTCAGTCACAGATTTTGGAGACTCCATTAGTTGAGTAGATGGTGGAGACTGACAGGTTGATGGAGCATTTAATTCCAGAATCGGCCTGCATTGACGAGGATGCACTCTTTAGTATTCAGGATGACCATAGCACGTATTTGGACACAACTATATGGGATCCAGGCACAGATGATAGTAATAGGGTGAGTGCACAGGAGGATACAACTGCTCATACAAGATACGGGGTGATTCAGAGGGAGATAGCAACTAGTGATGGAGTGCAATGGCATACAGGAGAATCCAATAGCACAGTAGACAGTGGGTAGTTCAGCACATAATCTTATGCAGAGAGTGTCCTTGGGGACTCCAGAGTTGACACTAGAAGGACTGACAGTAGCAGTGAGGGATATGAGATGGCACCTCAGCGTGACCATGATCAGGAGTCACACCACTTAGCAGCACAGTTGAGAGTTAGTGAGGATATGATCATGGAATCCACTAGGTGTAGTGATGACGTGTATGCAATGATGGAAGATTACTGTTGGAGAGCGTCAGTGGCACATGGTAGTTCAAATGAGAGATTTTCCATGGATGACTTTCATACTCTCAGGGAGAGAGTATCTATGATGAGGACCGATTACCAGTAGTTATTGATTAACAAGGACTACCTATTGAGGATTGGTGAGATGTATCATGAGGCTCTTAGGGAGTAGGAGTTGGAGATCACTTAAGGATTCTTGAGACACACACAAACAACCCTTCAAGAATCAAAGACTAGATCAGATGATTCGCTTCAGGAGATTCGTCAGAGACCCGCTTCATCTGTCTTAGTGGACACTCAAATGTATCAGTCAGTCATGTTGATAGAGGATGTTGGTGATCTAGCAGAGGAGCACCAATTGATGGAGAACACTTCCATTTGTGTTCTAAGAGAAGTTGACCTCCATGTAGAGGTTGATCCAGCAGTATGCCCAGGATCTATCATGCAGCATGAGTCTACGGTAGATGACATGAGTATGTCGGAGCATACAGTGATGAGTGATAGCTCACAGGTACATGCCGAGATGTATGGTGGGACTTAGAGGGGTGCACTCCCTTGCAGGGAGGAGACACACTTAGGGGAGCATGAAAATGCCACTCCTTTGCAACAGCATATGGTTATGAGATCTCACCTTCACCATTGCATCAGTTGCATGGGTTCTGGGAGATGGAGATTGGTATACCAGCAGTTGGAGGAGTTACTTCTAGTTTTACTTGATGGTTGGGGCTTTGTGATAGCTATAGGCGAGCAGTTATCAGGGATACAGGTAGACGTGGTCTTGGCTGAGTCCTTGGGATTGACCGAGGTAGGTGATATTTTTTAGCCCTACAGTCAGCTACAGACATCTATGTTACCTTTTCCTGACGCTTTTATCATGGATAGTAGCATGAGGAGAGATAGGCAATGGCAGAGGGCATGGGGAGTGCCTAGGCCAAGGTCACCTTACATAAGTATCTTTAAGGCATCTAGCCGGATAGAGATGGATCGTCATAGGAAGTCAGTTGAGACTTGGTCTGTGATAGAGAGAATCATGGGCCAGGTGATAGAAGATGAGCACATAGGGCTTCTAATAGTGATTAGTCTCACACAAGAGCAGTTAGAGGATATTGGAAGTGATAAACTTCCAAGTTTTCCATGGGACCCGGGAGTTCATTTTGTTAGCAGGTTGTTCATGTTGACCCAGGTTACGCCAGGGAGTCACACACTCTACCTTGGTTTGGTTTGGAGTGGACCTGCAGGTACTTGTCCTATGGGGCGAGACCGTTTCTTTCACTTGATCATCATGATAGGGCATGGAGATGTTTGGACAGGTACTTTTTCTATAGAGGTGTCTTCACTATTATAGTTTCTGGACAATAGGTCCAATGTCACAGGTATTTCAATTGGAGGACTTAGGAGAGGAGGATTCAATATGTATGCAGGGTGCAGACAATCATGGTCAGAGTAGTGAAGGTCCAACATGATGATCTTCGATAGAGATTAGCATGGGACCTAGGGATTGCAAGATTGAGTATTTCACTAACTCACAGGGGAGAGTGGACCATTGCAGGGGAAAGTTATTCTAACTTTCCATTGAGCTTCAATGTTGAGAAGAGCACACTGCTTGTGGGTGTCTCATGGAGGTCTTGTAGCACCTCATTCGGGAATCAGCATGAGCAGTTGATGGAGGCCATATGGATCTTGGTAGAGACTTGGAGGATGGATTCATTCCGGGATGAGGCCATGCAAGAGACTCCCAGAGTTGGTATATTTCAGGGTTATGCTTCCCAGGGGACAACAGTTGTTCATGACTTTTTTGGGACCCAGGGGGTAGAGTGCATGAGTGTTCATCTTTGGATGGGTTCTAATTTTTATCCCATAGGTGGACATGAGATCCTAGTATTTTATTTGACGGGATTTGGTTATTGATTGAGGACAAAAAAATTTCGAGCAAGGAGGATTGTAATGTCCCCACTTTCAGACATCATCATAGTGCAGAGGTTTATGATGACCAAAGTAGCCAGATGGATGTTATAGTGAGTACATGGGTTATTGAGAGGCATCGTGGGTTCCGTCTTTCATTTCTCATCATATTCCATCATTATGAGCCATTCCGCACATGATGGCTTTGGTTATGTTGCATTCCGACGATTTCCATGATTTTGACTATTTTGAGCTATAAGTTAATTAAATTCACTGAAGAGGTCATTTTAGGGAGGAACCTCTCAGTGTAATAACTCATTGGAATTGGGAGAAGCAACAATACAATATGGGATGGTGAGAAGTGACTTTTAGTGTCCAGGGAAGCCACAAGGAGAGATAAACTATTTTTCAGAGGTAAAAAAGTTAATTAATTAACTAAAGTGATTTAATTAATTAATTAAATATTAATAAAATGAAAGTCACTTTGGAGGGAAAAGGAGAGAAAAAAGTATAAATTAAATGCAAGGGCCTCTACTCATTCATTCATGTATGATCATCTTTTGTTATCTCGCTTTTAGCTAGTGAGCCCAGCATTAGGGGTTTTGAGGGTTTTGACTTAAAAAACCCTAGAGGATAATTCGATGGTGAAATATTCCACCTATCTTGTCCCAATATTGGTCTCGGAGATGCAATACGCTCCCACACCATTCCAATTCCAGATCTACTCAATTGTAAGAGGATTCTACATCAGTTACATGTGCAGATAGAGAGAGGGCACACCAGTTGAGGGTTTCCAGCAAGAGGGGTCACCATCCGTTGAGGGAGGATTCATTCTAGCTGAGGAGAAGATATTTCGGGAATTCCAGGTATTGGGTTTTCCTTGCAAGTGTCTTGGCATCATTCTTGGTTGTTTCCGGAGGCATTTCAGCATATGGTTGATTTATATTGAGATTGGGACGATTTCCCAATAGGAGGGCGCACCATTTCTTGGAGGGTGGCTAGATCCAAGGGTCTAGCAGGTCCTTTGATGATTTGAGCACTTGGGTTTCTATTGTAGCATCCCGATCTATCATTCTATCTGATTTGTGGAGCCATTGGAGGTCTCTAGGAGAGAGGCTGAATTATTAGGGTTTCATCCATCCAGGAGGGCACACCACACATTAGAGGAGATTCAGATCCATAGGGTTTGAGAGGGACCTTGGAGATTCAGGCACCTAGTTTGTTCTTGACATCACCCGATATATTGTTTGGCATCTTTCTTGGGGTGATTGGACACATTTGACAGTAGGGCTGAATTGTTGAGGAGCTTCAGCATTCCAATAGGACGTGGCATCATCCAGTTAGGGTTTCTGCACTTCATACGGCCAGATCTACCTTGGCATTGGTCTTCATCTCTTATCTAGCCTTTGGAGGCTTATTTTGTATTGTCGGGATATTTTTGTAGCAGCTCATACTTCTATCTTGGAGCCATATGTTGATCATTCTAGATCGGCATCTTCATTGTAGCAGGTTCCTCTATTTCATGAATAAAATCATATTTGGGATGTTTTGGCTTGTCTATCATATTGCATATGGTTGAGGTATGTTCCATGATTGTATCTTCTTGTTATTTTCTGCAACACACATATAAACACATCAGTAAAACCCTAAACATAACTATAAGCAAAGTGTTTGACAAAATACCTCACTCGGAAAAAGTTTTAAAGACACACAAAACCGTGATGATCCTAGCATAATGGCTTGGGATCATTACATTAGGTTTCTTAAACTCTGTAATCAGCGCATTCTTGATCTCATTTAGTGTCTTAGGCTGGGCCAGTCCTTGGACAAGCTTCATGTACCAGATCAGTGCGTGGTCCCTTAGCGTAGTGTTGAACTGGGTTCTTTTGATGGCTTTGTCGGTGATACTTTTAATATTCCATACGGCTTCACATAGAAACCAATGTTGATCTGGATCTTTAGATCCATCTCCCCTAAAGATAGGGAGCCTCATTTCATCTTCCATAGAGTTGACTAGGATTTTTTTCTAAGTAGATGCTAAGCTACAAGTAATAGTGCTCTGAGGACTCTGGTGGTTCTGACTATTCTGACCGCTAAGTATTGTTGAGACAATAGGAAGATTAATGTTACTTACTTCAATGGTCCATGCAGTTCCTGAGGTCTTTGGCTCACTCTGGAAAAGTTCTTTAGCTTCCCCTTCTTCTGTTCTGGTGGGCTTTGAATGTTTTTAGTCAGTTAGATCTACCTCTTATCCACTGTAGAAACCCTCTTCTCTATTGTTTTGTTTAAACAAGTTCTCAAGGTGAACCCCTTAGAATACTTTCCCACTGCGCATATGTCCTGCTTATGTGTCACTGTCGTTGTCTGAGATCTTGAACATTAGTCTTTTCGGGTCTAATCAATCTATTGTATCTTCAAGATGTGGTTTTCATGCAATAACATCTTGATCCTCAGCTTCAGAAAGTGAAAAAAATTTCCTCTAGGTCCTTTGAAAAAGTATCTCTCGGCTTGGCTATACAATTTTGTTCTATCAACAGCAAACTCAGTGATATACCCTCCAATGGTACTATTGAACCAGTGATCTACTTCTCTGGATACAATGTTGTCAACTCTCTTGACCTTTTGGATCAGTGTCGGCGTCCAAACCACAAGAGTTCTAGATCTAATCTCAAATTGGGTATCGGCTAACCTAGCCAACCATTCAAACAACTCCTGGTGGATTCCCCCAAAGAAGATCTTGTGAATGTCGGTGAAGATGTATCTTTGTATCCAATCTTCAGTATTAAGTTTAGGGTTCTTTTTCTAGGCTTCAGTGAAGTCCCTCTCTTGATCCTCTATCCACTTTTGAATCTCAGCCTTTGATGGGAACCACCTTGACATTCCCTTGAACAGATTCCTGTCCCGGCAACGGAACCATTTGTTGGAACAAGGGTAGACCCTGGGTTCACTCCAAGAATACACCAACAAGCCCTAGTTACTATCCCTTTCGGCAACACCTACGAAGCAGATGCATTCTCACTCGAAGCAGCTAAGAGGGGGGTTGCAGGATAGAGGTGTCTACAACCATGAGAATATCAAGTGGAACTAATACAACAATAATGCAACATTCATATATCTCTTATCAGCTAGATATATTATGCGCAGCTATACATCTAATCTAACACAATAATGCAAAGAACAATATAACAATGACAAAGATCCAGGAATCAATCACACATACAACACAAAATATACATGGTTCACCCTCTCTCTAGGGCTACATCCACAAAACTGTGCTTATAATATACTAAGGTAAATCTTACAGTTCTTATATGCGCTCTTAGTCAGCAGATCTTCTCTCTCTTCTTCTCTCTGTCTCCCACCTTCCTGCGCACCTAGCTACAGGACTTGATCTTTGGACCTTGCTAAAGATCTTAAAATACCATAAGGCTCTCACTCTCAACACTCCTCTCTCTCACAGTACAATAATCTCTCAATCAATATCAATACCCAACCTTAGTACCGACCCGAACCAGGTCCTCTCAACCTCTATTTATACATTATAGTCCTTCACCAATAGCCTTAGGTCGAACCCTAGGTGTCAAAACCCTAATTAGCCAAAACCCTAGGTGTCTAAAACCATAGGTCAACTTGACCCATTTTTTCAGGGCTTCGCCAGCTTGTCTTTCCCCCCTTCTCGTGCGGTGCTCCAAAGCATCCAATGGTGGATTTCTCTGCTTGTTGAGTTGTCTATTATTCTTTTCTCTTACTGATCTGTCATCCCTAATCTTCTCGTTCAATGAATTTCTTTTCCATACTTCGCTCCATCCTTCCTGCTCCTTTTCTCACTTCGACTCAGTAACATTTATTATGTCTCCCGCGAAGCTCACTTTTTACCTTTTCTTCCTTATTCTTCGCTTCCTTCTTTAACCAAGGGCCAACACCCACAATACTTGACTAGGGTCATGTTCTGATGGAATTCAAAGCCCAATGTTTCATACTCCCTCCTGTACTCTGCAATGTCCTCTGCATGAGTGGGAAACCTTTGTGCTATCGGTAATTGTGTTGCTACTGGGGGTGCCCTCTAGAAACTAGAAAAAAAAGTTATGTGAATCCTAATCGAAGAGGTGTATGTGAAAGTAGGAGACTGGGGTCTACTGTCTGCCCCTGAGTTCCCATGTGCTTCATGTGGGGCTTGTGTTCCTGAGGTGCCCACTATAGCCAATCTATCATCCATCTATGCCAAGGACTGAGTCATGGCCCGCTGACTAGCTACCATATCATTGATAACCTGCATGAAGGTTGCCTCTGGCTCCATGGGGGCCTTACCACTGCCCTCTTGTCACTCATATCTATCTCCTAGAATACTCTTTTCCTTGCTCTCAGCCTCACGCTCTACCCTTCTCTCTAATTCCATGTGTGCATCTTCCTCTTCCTCTAAGTTGGGAGGGAAAGGAGGAAAGTCATGCCTAGACCTTTGTTCATTACGCCTATTGTAAGTGACATATTCATCGCCTACGTGCTCAAGGCCCTCTAGGTATTCTATTTCACTCATCATCTTTAGTCACAGGCTGGCAGGACTAAAGCTCTGATACCACTGTAATGTTCCTAACTTGGATAGTCTAGGAAATGTTGCTAATGTATGTGTAGGATCAATGGTTTACAACATATAAATGATCGTACAAATAAAAAATGTGACAAAGACTCCAAAGTTTATATTATGATATCTTTGCGGAGTACAAATGTTGAATGTGGATGAATAAAATGAATCACTCAGCTAGATCAAATGACAAAAGGATCTTAGCCAGAATACAATAAGAAAATTAAAATATAATACCCGATAATAAATGAGTATTGTGGGGTCAATGGATGAGCTAGAACTGTGGCAACTCGCACAGTAACTGTTGAAAGTCCAGAAAGTTCTCTCTAGTGGATGAACTTCTCATAATGGCCTGGAAACTGTCCCAAATGGTGCACCCTTCTCTACCTCTCAGTCCTGTTGACTGACCGGCCCCTCTGCTGGTGTGTTTGGACCCCAGATGGATCCCCCTGGGGAATGTGCCCCTCTCTCACTAGAAAAATGTGCCCTAGTGATTCCATCGTTGGAATCGGCTGAGATGTATCTCAAAATTATTGCCTTGGCCTATTGGGAAATGGGTCAGAAGGTTTTCCCTAGATCTGATTTGATGATCGCTCGGGAACCCTGAATGTGTCTGCCAAAGGTGTCGCACTCCCAACTCTAGAAAATGTGCCCTAGATGATTCCCCTGTTGGAATCTAACAAGGAACCAGGTAAAATATGCGACTTTCCTTCCTCTCAACTGGGTCAGAGGGGAATCTCTGAACTCTCCTTGGATGGGATAAGTCGATCCACTGAACCTCCTCAGGAGCTGCGCCCTCACCCTGGATAAGTGTGCCCTTGTTGTTGGAACTTGGACCCTATGTAACTACTACTGAAGAATGATGGAAGACCTATGTGATCTTCCTGGTGACTAGGGTGTGTCTCTTAACACCGAACACATCCAACTGGTGTCTTCCTCCTAGAATCCATTGAACTATCTCTCTTGTGATGCGCCTCTCTCCTCAATGACAAGTTATAATCTGCATAATGATGAATTAGCTCATTGACCCTTCTCATATAGATTTCCTAAACCCTAATTCACTGCTAAAACCCTAATTCATTGTTGACTTCTAATTTTAGATCATATGTTCTATTTTTAGCTCATAACGGCTTAAAAGATATTTTAACCACTTTTATCTCAATGTCACTTTCCGAACATAACACCTTTGGCTGGAGTGACCTCTAGTAACCCTGTTTACCCCTTTTTTGGCCCTGGATATAGTCTAACGAGGTGGTTTATACCATTAAGCCTCCTCTCTGGAGCTCCTATTTAGAAAGGGGCATTACAAAAGAAATCAATCAATGTGGATCCCTCTAAAACAAAAGTAAAGTTTAGAGCTCTTTTAATCCTAGACCACACTTGTTTAGTGAAAGATAAATTTACCAACAGATGCTTAATAGTATATGACTTCTTTAAACACAAAAGGAAAATATTGGGCCCAAACCAACCTTTGTGTTGTAAATTATCCAAAGTAAGAATTTTATTTTCCACAGATAACCAAATGAAAATTTTTATTTTGAGTGCACAGTCCTAGGTCCACAATTTTTTCTGCCATCCACCAATGGACTAGTGCCAAAGTTTTGAAGCTAAGGCGCAGTAAAAAAAAATTACAGTTAGTGTGCATGAATTGTCAGCCCTGGTCCATTTCAACTCATTTGATTTGTCTTGTAATTGTACACCAAAGCCAATCAGGGCCCTACATAAAATATCCCATTTTGTGGCTTGTCCTCCCATGAGACCAAGATCAACACTTTCTATCCAGTAAGAGAAAATCGTTCTCGACCGTAAGATTCTACTAACCTCATAAAGATAGTGGATATTTATATGATTTAGAGAGGCTAAGATTTCTTGTGAAAGAAAAGAGACTTTACCCATACCTAGAATCATGTCCTTGCTATTAAAATCGAATGACCAGAACCAAGACTCCATGTTAACCAATGAGTTAAAAGATGTAATGACTTTAGAATATTTCTCCAAGTCTGGGAAGCCAAAGTCATTTTTTTGTGGCCAATATAAGCCAAGTAGACACCGAGCAGAAAGGGAGATATTTATATTTAATGACCTGGTTTCATATTCCTTCCTTCATCATAACTCACCATAGAGTGTTTTCCACCAACGATCTATTGAAAAAATGAATGTTCCTTAAACCTCAGCCATCGAAAAGCTTGGGTTTAGTAATGTTCTCCCAACTGCAAAGGTGATGGTGTTGTTTTTAATTACTGCCCGACCAAAGGAAAGTGAAAACCAATTGTCTGATCCGGTTGAGAATTGGTGCCAGAATATTTGCCAAGGCCATCCAATAAACAGGCTAGTTCTCAAGGACAACTTTAATGAGGACATCACGACCACCTAGGGAGAGCCAACAGTTACACCACTGACTAATTATTTTCTCAAATTTTGATATTAGCCAACGCCAATCTTCAACCTTGTAATTATCATGCTTTAGGAAGTAGCCAAGATACCTATGTTAGAGAAATTTCTATTTTCGACACACTAGTTCAGTGGCAGTTAACTGACTAGTTCTATTTTAGACTTTCTATTATTACCATCACTATTATGCATGCATTCCTAAGGAAAGATAATTGCTTGATTGTTTTTCTTAATTATGGAATGTCTTGCCCTATATATGAGTGTATTCCACTCATTCATTATATCATATTGATCATGATCCATGTATCAATCATCAGCTCATTGGAGTAGTGTGAATATATTTGCTCATTCTTCCATATTGAATCTCTCTTATTTTCTTGATAATATTTGTTTGTACTTGCTTTAGCTAGATCTCCCGTGCAGGTTTCCATGAAACACTGACATGGTATCAGGGCTATGTTTCTTGGAGCAAGTTAGACAAGCCAAAGAATAAGGAAAATCAGGGTTTCAGAGAGTTGAATCTGTGGTCATGCCTTTCAGCATTTATTCCTCCCAAAATATTACGTTTTGGAGGAAACGAATTGCGAAGAAAGTAAATCGGCCCATTTTGGAAGTGGGTTTTCAACCGTTTGGCGAGATTTCTCATCGTTTGCTCAGAAAGTAAGCTGCAAGATAGCCTCCTGAAACTAATATGAATCTGTGGTCGTACCTTTCTACATTCATTGCTCCCAAAATATTACATTTTGGAGGAAACATCCTGCAATGAAAGTAAATAGGCCCATTTTGGAAGTGGGTTTTCAACCATTTGGAAAGATTCTTCAATGTTTTCTCATAAAGTAAGTCACGAGATCATATCATGAAACTGATACGAATTTTCACTTAAAGTGCCCTTTCTACCGTGATTTCTTACTTTTTCACTTGTAGATTGAGATTAATTTTTAGGGGTTCTTAGAAATAGTGAGAGAGATGGATATGAAAATTATTATACCATCAAACTTGGTGGTAATCCTCACAGCATACAATTATTTTGATTGGAATCCAAAGGTGACATTCCAACTCAAAAGAAAAGGACTGTATAATTTGACGATGGCGACAGAAACAGAACCTACATCATCGATTGGGAAGATGAGATGGGAGAACCGTAAGGATGAGGCCATAGGACTACTTCTTGAGTTAATCTCCACTGATCTATGGTTTCATGTTTCCACAAGAAAGACTTCAAACGAGATCTGGACCACCTTGGAAAGACTCTTTGGAAAGCAGGATGAGATTCGAGGTCATATGCCTGAGGTAGAGTAGAATACCTTAGACCCTAAAAGTTATATTTTTTTACTAAATTTAAATCTTTGTTATTAATCTTGGATGAATGTGGTATTGATAAGTCTACACAAGAGAAACAACTTATTCTAACAATCTTGGCCAAGATAGGACCAGAATGTGGTGTATATGTCTCCAATTTTCATTTTGGCAAATGTCTTTTTGGAACAAATTGGAAAATGCCTACGTTGGCTCGGTTCATTAAGTCTCTTACACAAGACAGGCAAAACTCATATAGATGGGCCTCATGAAAGATCCCAAAGAACATGCACTCACCATGCATGATGGAAAAGGGTCATCCAAATAGAATGGGAAGGAGGGATATTCCAAACCCTTCAATGATTCTTCAGGTTCCAGAGACTCAGGGAAAGCAATGCACTTACTGCAATAAACTGAATGATGAAGAATCCACATGCATTAAGAAACAGATCGATCTTATGGCACAGGCACTTCAGCAAAACAACCTTGGAAACTTCATTCCAGAGGGAGTGAAGAAGCAGAAGGAAGAAGATCCTGCTCCTAAGAAAGGTAATCATCATGCTCTGGTTGCAATTAATTCCTCATCTGATTCATGGATTATAGATTTTGGTGCATGCCATCATATGGCAGGGAAAGAGGAAGTTTTATCTTCCTTGAGTCCATGCTCAAGACCCCCTATTCTCATGGGGGATGATAATCCATTAGCAGTAGCAAGAGAAGGGAGAGTGGAACTCCACAATGGCAGTTTTGAGAATGTTTTACATGTTCCAAAGATTTCTATGAATCTGCTCTCACTTTATCAGATCACTCAGAAAGGTAAAAGGGTTGAATTTACATTAGATTCAGTTTCAGTAATTGACATTCATGACAATTCCATCACTGCAATTGGTGAGGTGGATCACAAGTCAAGGTTGTATAAATTCGCTAAGTTTTATGATGATGACTCCTCTATTCTACTTACACATGAGAGTAGTTTGCATGCACCTCCAGTGCAACATGCATAAAGTCTTGTTCTTCCATCAGTTTCAAACATTAAAGATGATTCCATACACTCATATTTTGTACATGGAAATAAGCAGGTAGTACATCTAGATAATAAGCCAACGTCGAAGCTTTAGCAGATGCCCAAGAAGGCATAGACCACACTTCAGGTAGCAGACAACCTTATAGTAAATACATTGGATTCGAGGATGACTCGATCTCAGCATGAAGAGCCTTCTCATGTACTTTCAGCTTCAAAACCTACAATGCCCATGCATTTCTATATTGTTCAATCTATTGATCCACAGACCTACAATAGGGTTGTGGGAAATCCATTATGGAAAGAAACCATGCAGAGGGAGTATGACTCACTCCTATAGAATCAGAATTCGCATCTGGTTCCACTTCCACCAGAAAGGAATATTTTCAGGTGCATATGGGTCCACGGGATCAAGAGGTACAAGGCTCGATAGGTTGCCAAAGGACTTCATCAGATCCATAAATATTTCTACATCTTCACGAAGAATTTCAGTGAGCAAAAGTTTTAGACTTTGCGGAATCGTCTTGCAGTGAAGAACACAGTTGCCTAGCAGCTGTCATTTTCTTCTTTTGATACATTATCTTTTGAGGGG
>JZKD02S1655223.1:1845943-1870103 GCA_000966675.3 Picea glauca
TTTTCCACAATTAAGCATGGGTTCTCTTACTCTGCAAAGCATCTTCCCATGAGGGATTTCACCATAAGGGGACCACTTTGGAGTCCATCCATCTTTTCTTCTTATCAACCATGAAAAGACAATAATGATTCATCTTTACATAAAACAATCTTGGGTACATTACCCAAAACTTTGTGATGCGGGGCTTTCTTCAAGGGTTGACATCAATAACAACCAACCTTAATCAACATCTCATTCCTACCATTTCGCCATGTAGGAACCACATCAATAGGTAAAATGTCAAATAGCCATTTTTTTTTGAAAAATGCCTTTCAAATACCCCTCCAGCGGATCCAGATGTGTTGTGTCACCCCAAACCTCTCCAACACTGATAGTAAAATTTAAATCCCCTGCTACAATCATATTTGTGTAGGCTAACATGCCCCTACTGTCCACCTTGTCCCAGAAAGTTTTTCTCTCTATGCAAGGGTTGTAAACATTTAAAAGAGATAGTGGCCTTTTATCTTCTAAATGTGTACCTGTAACAAAAACACCACCACAGCTTAAGTAAGGAGAAAAATCAAACTTTTTAGGATCCCAAGTCACTAAAAGTCCCCAGACTTCCCAACAGAGCTAGCAGCACATATCAACCAAGAAGGATCAAGAGTGTTCATGAAGAGTCTAGCATTCTTCTCATCTACCAACGTTTCTTGAAGAAAAACATTATATGGGTGGGTTCTAGAAATAAATCTACAAAGGGAAGCATATTTCAGGGTCCCTCCCACCCCTCTGATGTTTAAGGAGAGAAGAATCATGATTTGTCCCTGGCTATGGAATTCATGCCTCTAAGCACCCCAATATCAGAGATGTTGGAAAAATGTTGTGCAAAATTATTGTAGTTGGTTCCTTATTTCTTGCGAGCACTCCTTGTTTTAATAGGAGAGAACTCATACCCTAGTCCCCTCGACCAAGAAAAATTATTTCCAGTTTCCTCCCCACTCCTTAATGCCAACCCGGTTTCACAACTAAGCTCGCCTCTACAAAAAACATTCCTCCCCTGATTAGTAGGTAAGGGTATAGGGCTCGTAGTCTCTCTGTAGGAGAGAACTAGAGTGTTAAGCACTGTATATAATGAGCATTCTTCGTATTTGGGTTCCTTGTAGCAAGGTAATATGCATCTTTCCCCTACTGGCTCACAAGAAGGTCCCCCTTCATCCCCCAACTCCGAAATAGGGGTAGATGTGTTATGTACCCCCACCCCACTGCCAAAGGATTATAACCTCTCTTGGGTCGGCTTGGTACCATCCCCAAAAAGGGAATTAGGTATTGTCTCTACTTCCAACAAAGTAGAAGGATCCAGTTGATCACGTTCCCATGCTGAAAAGGAAAAAAAAAGAGATATGCAGCATTTTTTTAACTTACCTTCAAAAGTAGCATGAGTCATATCTGTGCTAGCCTCCACCGTCATTGTAGTGTAATATCTAATCTCCTTTCCCATAATAATCCACCCCTGGAGAAAAATAGTCAGTTGTCTTTCTGAGCATAGTAGCCTATGATTCCTCCTCCTCCTCAGTACCCTAACAATCCCTTCTTAAGTGTCCAATCCTTTGACAAAGATAACATCTGAAAGGGACACCTAGATAGTCCAATATTTGTCCCAATATGTGTCCCCTCTAGTCTATCTCTAATGCCTCCAATAAAACTGCATGAATATCATTTTCTACAAGAACCTTCCCCATTCGTTTATCATGAGCCATTAGGGAAAGTTCATCCACTTTAATAAAATGACCAAGTTCATTTTCAATAACCTCTAGAGCCTTTGCATTCCAAATTTGCAAAGGCAAGCCTGGTAGAAGTACCCAAAGATAGAGATAACAAAAATATTCAGTTGCAGGATTAAAACAAACCCGCCAGCACTTAAGCATCAGAGTGTTTCCATCAATGACCCACATATTCTATAAAACTAATACGGTATCTTATAGAATTTTGAAAATGAACCCAAACCAACCCCTCGAAAATGTCAAAACTTCTGGGGTGTACCCTAGCAAGGGGACCTAGGTGGAAAGCACCCAATCCGAAATAAGTTGTTTACACAAGGAGTGATATGAAAGACACCCTACCAGTGCATAGAGGGACAAGTTACATGAGTCCTCTAGTCCAATATCGTCACTCATTACCATCCTACACTTCAATTTATTTGATTTCCACACTTTTGCTCTTAAAACATTACCACCCTGAGCTCTAAGAAAAATCCCTCCCTTTCTTTTTAGGTGTAAAGGCCTCCTTTTATGATCTTTTCTACCACTCGAAATCACCCCCTCTACGATACAGCAGGGTTTTAGTCCTCCATTGAAAGGTAAAGAAGATCCCAGGTTTTGAGCAGGATCCTTGAATCTAGCAGAAAGGGTAGGCTTTGAGATGTGCTCTGTAGATGGCACTTGTGTTAAATTAATTCTAGTACTAGCACTCATCTCATCAACCAAGGTAAATATTCCAACCCTGTTCTAATGTGCCTCATCAACCACACCCATGAGTGCATTGACCTCATCTTCCATTCAAAATATTCTCCCAACCTGTTTCTCCCTGCCACATAATAGTCTTGTGGCCCTTCGCTAGAGGTAGTCAGACAAAAATATCAAAGAAAGAGGAAGATAATAAAGGACAAGATTAATGTTGAGGTACTTTGGGGATCACTCATCACTTCACTGATTTATTACCAGCAAGTAAAACCAAAACTAACTAAAGCCACTCGACATCCACTACAAAGAGTCACTACTAAAAATAGAAAAAGGTTCCTTCAGAAAACTCATAGCTACCAACCATTAAAGCCTCTCGACAACCACTATAGACAGTCTCTACTAAAAATAGAAAAGGCGCCTTCAGAAAAACCATAAATAACAACCAATAGAACTCCTCTAAGCTAAAAGGTTACATATCATCCATCATCTAAACCCAAAGGGTTGCCTACCCAAAGCCCTAGTCCCCTGGCCCAAGCTTATCAGGTCCCTAAGTTCTCCATTGTTACAACATTTTTTTTTCTGCATATTGTGACACAAATGGTGGGAACACTTACCACCACATTATCTTCACATCATATCAAAGAAAAACTATAACCAGGATCATTGTTATGTTACGTAACCAGGATCATTGTTATGTTATTAATGGATGATGCTTATTTATCCATTTGCTTGAACCATGAAACTAAACTCCCTCTCCCTCCTTACAAGAGCATAATACTTAATTTCAAGGCTTATGTTGCACCTCTTTCATCACCTAAGTGAGCAAAACAGAGGTGCTTACAAGATTAGTTGGGTTATATAAGCAAGACAATTGTAAGGGAAAAGGGTTAGAGAAAGAAATATAAAAGAACAACTAAGAATTAAACTAAGAAATAAAAGAACAACTAAACTATTTGAGCATAAGGACATAAGAACAATAAATCAATAAGACTCATGTCACCAATGGAAAGGTTGATATTAGTGAAAGAAAACACCGAGAAGAAAGAGGACTATGAGTCCCTTATTCCTCCAAGGGAGGGCTCTTGGACCCCCACAAATAAGTTCTTTTTATAACTTTGAATGAAAATGATGAAAGAATCTCCAACAAATCCACTCAAGAGGTGAGATGGATTGCCCAATGTAATGGTGCTATTATACTCTTGATGAGAATAGAGGATTCCTCAAGAGAATAGTGGTAGCATAACTTTGCTAATGAAATTCCTTGAAAATGAAGTGCACCCATGGCCTTGTTTTATAGCACCTCTTTGAGGTATTGTGCAACCAGCTTGTAGTGTGAAAAGAGGCTACTTAGGGCATTTTTAGGTCTTTGACCAGCCACCCGGTCAAATCCAGTTGAGATTTGGGTGTCAAATCAACTTGGAAGCTGAACCAAAAGTGGGTGGGAGGCCGACCAATCTCATAAATGCACCGTTCTCAGATGTGTGTGGCTTTTAGCGACCACAATCATGCATCAGGCACATGTGCACTTTTCCTGCATTTCCGTTTTGCGCATGTGCACGCGCACCCTGTGTAGTCATAGCACACTTTAATTTTATCACTGGTTGTATAGTTTTGTACCTTTTGGAAATGCTTTTGTAGTAATTTTGGTCCATGGGTGACCTCATAACTATTTGACAATGCTAGATTCTTGTAACCATTTGCGGATGAAATTTCAGTGATAACAGATGCCCCCTGATGGATGAGGTTAGGAGAATACGTATAGCCAAAATTCATCAATGTTTCTTCTACTGAGAGTGTCGTTGTAAGAGAGAGAAATAGTGAGGGTATTGAGAGTTACCCATTGGAGGGAGAAGGGAACCTGTAGAACCCAGCCTTCCATAAGGTGTGTAAAAGTAAATTATGTACAAATGAAGCAGGCATGCCCCATGCTCGTGTCATGTAACTCAAAAAGGAATGGTGTGTTGATGTAGACAGCTGTAGCGCCCTCGGGGGAGGTCATGATAAAGGCATAAGACAATGCTATGGAGGAACATACTCTGAACAGTAGTCAGTGACATCTGTAAGAAATATCACAGATTTTGTAGGCATTGATAGCCCGGCCAAGTTCAGAGGTCTTCAAAAAATATAAGAAATAACTGCAATAGTCACAAAGTAAGACCCACCGTAACATGATAAAGTGTTGAAGTCGAATGTTATGGGGGTCAATGATAGCAGGGAGCAATTTTGGTTCTCCCTATGTCGTCCGAGACCTCTCATTGGAAAGGTAATGAGAGTCAAGATACTTTCGCCCTTCTATAAAATTGAGCTGATGTTGACAAAAGGGGGACGCGACTCCAAGAAGCAAAGGGATTCGTGAAATCTACTAGGTGAGGGGAGGAATTGAGGAGGTACATGGACAAAATCAAAATGTATGAAGACTCAAGACTGCCCTTGGTTGGGGGTACATGCAAAGTATAAGTGGTCGCAACCGTTCAACTAGGTCGAGTGTTAGGGGAACAACAAGACGTGGGACAAGTTGTGCCAGAGGCGGGACAAAGTGAACAAACTCAGAGGGTAAAGGTAAGTGGCATGTGGGGTACTCAGAGTATATGGACGACGTCAATGGGGGTGGATAATAAAGAGTGCCCAAACCAAGGGCAACATGGGTTGCGTTTGCCAAAAAGGGAAGAAGGTCGCCAAAGGTGACGACAAAAAGGTATGTAAATGTTGGAAACAAAGGCCTTTTTACAATAAATAAGGAATAATTTGGGATGAGTGTACAAATACAGAAATGAGTGCCCAATATAATATGGTTGGGCCAGTTAGGGCGCCATTATCTTGGAGAATTGGTGGAAGGTGGGGGCCCCATGGGTGGTTTTCTATATGAGGTATATGAAATGAAGGGTAATTTGCAGAGGGGCAAACTGATTGTGGATGAAATGGGGGGTTCATAAAATAGAGCCTTGAAGAGATAATCTGGGAGTCCATTAGGAAAGCTAGCAAAATGAGGAGAAGGAGTATGTGGTTGACTCGTGACATGATGTAAGACTATCAGGACTCCCATCCCTAAAGGGTTGAAAAACAGCATGAGTGTCAAAGTGCAAAAGGGTGCTATGAATGGGAAAACTCATGTGGGGGGGAGTGCTACCGGGTGACAGTACTGAAGCTGCAATGGAGGTGTCGGTACTACAGAGCCGGAGATGGGGATCCTAGAGGTAAATGTCAAAGGGTGTGACTGGAGATGCAATTGAGATGCAGAGGGAATGATTACATGCCAGTGTTGATTATATACCTAAAGGGGTTGCGTTGATGTATGATGGCCAAGTACCTGGACACATGAAAACCAAATACCCAACGTGAACAATATCTGAAGAGAATCGAACATACAAGCATTTATTTGATAATTTTGAACATGAGCATGCGTACCTAGATGGGGTATGAAAAAATGGTGCCTCGGGGGCTAAGGATAAAAAATGGCCTAGGGGCTGTCTTGATGTAGATGATGGGATGTTGATCCCGTGGCTGAAGATGGATCGAAAAACGGACACCCAGAGCTCCCGGAATGGTGTTTGGAATTTTGGCGGAAAGGCCTATATATAGTTGTAGGGCCCATATTGCCACCTCATTTGTACTTGTTGCTGGAGTGACTGGATGAGAGATATTCAAAGGAGATTTCAAGATTTTGAGAAGATGAGGCAGCCGATTCAGGACCAGCGAGCTTCAGGTTAGTGGTCTTATCATCCTGCATAGAAGTAGGGTTTCCATTTATGGGTAGGGCCTATACAGAGGGTCATATAGAGGGTTTGATGGGTGTGCCCCCCCAGTGCATGGGTGATCCAGAAATATGCCCACACGGGTGCACACCTATTATCCAGATAGTCGTGCATGGGTGCACCCATACGGGGGACAAAGGTGCACATTATATGCGTGCATGTTTGCTACACAACTGTGCATGGGTGCGCAACTATGTAGTGGACAAGCGTGCTATGATGCACGCTTGTGTTCGCGACAGGGGCGCATGGAGGTGCCCCTGTAGGGTGAGTAGGCGCGCATGCATGTGCTCCTGTGGGATGGACAGGCACGCCTACGTGCACACTTGCGAGGTGAACAGACACGCATATGTGTGTGCCTGTGGGTTAAATAGTCGTGCCTTGGGGAAAGGCTGATGGGTGTAAAACTTATCTTTTTTAATGTTTTTTATGGTCAATATGGCTGAGCTAGGACTGTATTATGTGGTTACAGGCGATCATTTTGCATGATGTCAGTCGGCTGGCGAGAGAAAGATTGGTCCTAGCTAAGGGATGTCGTGGCTATTGAGGAGTTGGGGGTTCATGCCACTTTGGTAGCCTGTGGGCTGCTGAAGTTATTCGAGTGCCCGTTGATACGGGCGTAGGAGTATCTCCTGCAGTTTCTGATCCGAATGTGGAGTTCAGACCTGCATTGCTTTATGGTGCGGGGAGAGCAGATCGCCTTCACTACGATGGAGGACATATACTTTCTGACCGGGATCCCTTTTTAGGGAACGCCCCTACCGGCAGAGCCGATGTTACCTGTGGACGTGTCGTTAGTGACCTTGGGCCAGAGGTACTGTTTGAGAGAGAACTACATGTCGGACTCCATCATGAGCATCGGGGCGATGGATTCTCTAGCGCATCGTTGTGTAGCAGCGATGATTGTGAGGGTGTATGGGTCCCTTGCAACTCAGTGAATCAGTGGTGGTCAGTTGAGGGTTATGGAGAGGGCACTAGTCGGGGAGCACTTTTCCTGGGGGTTGATGTTGCATGCCAGGATGGTAGGGCAGCTGAACAGATGTCGGTCTACCGACTCAGGGGACTTTGCCTTTGGGTTCATCTTTGTGGCCTAGTTTTTGGAGAGGGTGCCTATGTTGCGCCCTAGGATTTTATTGGGTGCTCCTAGTACACGAGAGCCACGACTGAGTCAGTGGTTGACGATTTTGGTTCTCCACGGTGGTGGCAAGGGTGGCCATTTTTTCACAGCTGAGGCGGCACAGGTGTGGCAGTAGATGTCACAGGTTATACTACAGTATCCATACATTGGTGTTGACTTTTGGGGTGATCCGGACATGGTGTTACCTCCAGGGGAGGTGTTTGATCATCGAGGTATGTTTATGAGTTTGATATGTTGATTTTTGAGATAGCATGGCATTTGTATTTTTGTATAGTTGTTGATACTATCGTTTGGTTGTTGGGATGTGCATATGTGGGACCTTGCAGGTGTGAGGTTGAGCTGATGAGAGCACCAGCTTGCCAGGAGTCAGGGAGACCACCACGGGGAGGGACGCAGGAAGGAGAGAGACATCGGCGTGAGGATGCCAAGGCAAGACCAGCTAATGAGGAGAGAGCAGCCAGGAGACGTCATTTTGATGACCTTGATGTCGGGCCATCGCATGCTCCTCTGGCAGAGGCCAGGGGAGATTTTGAGGATATTCGTCACTGCCTGGAGGCAGTTCTATAGGGAATTTCTGAGGGCATGTGGTCATGCATCAAGGATGAGGGCATCCTGGAGAAGTGTGTGGGAGTTCCGCTGACATGGTGGGTTGTGGTGCGGCAAGCAGTAGTAGCAGGGGTTGCCATGATCGGACGGTTACCTCCCAGTCTGAAGGGACCAGTAGTGGGTGGGGCACCACCGCCTGAGGGAGGGGCAGGAGGTGGTGCTCTAGAGGCACCTTCAGTGTCACTCGATGTATGGTTTTATTTTGTATATAGTCTGGTGAGCCCATTTTGTACCGAGGGGCTTTACTGACCTGCGGATTTTGTATATGATGTTTTGTATGTAAACATTTTGATGGCACTGGTGACCGATTTATATATAAATGAGTATACATTTTGGGGTCTATGTGATGTTTACATGTTTTTTTTAATGTGTTGATGATGTCTAATCTGTATATGCTGTGACAGGTTTTTTATAGTTTTATGTGTGTAGAGGTATCTTGATGTGATATATGCCAATCTAACACAATGTTAGATAAGTTATCTGTAATTTGATTAAATTGTCTTGGAATATGTGTAAATGTAATGAAATCAAAATGTCGAGATAAAAGTCTAACTTGCAGGTATTTGTGGAAGAGGCAAGGATCGCGGACACGGTACACATTGTTGAGATGGAGGACGACTAGTTGAGAGCCGAGAAAGACACTAAGGTGATGAATACGATGATGTTGGGCATCGATGATGAGGTCAATGATGGCAGTGTATTCGGCTTGGTTGTTGGTGGCTGAACCCAAACATATGCTGCTAGAGTGGAGCATTTCATGTGAGGGGTATAGAGGGCCCAAGCTGTTGAAGTGAGATTTTGTGTCCAATAGTTGGTGTCGTCAACATAACCGATGTGGTAGGCCAGTGGAGGAAGCATCTGTCAATAGCACAAATGATAGTTTAGACGTGAGGGATGGAAAAAAGATTAAAAACACTATAAAAGAAATAACCTAAAGTAGAATGGTTATGCTTAGGCATAAAACTTCTTTAAGTATAACCCGTTGATGGGTTCGTTGAGAGAGAGGCCTTCGGGGGAAGACAGGATGTATGCACCTTTGGTGAGGCAATGTTGGATAGTGTAGGGGCCATGCCATAGTGACTCAAATTTTCCATGACCGAAGGTATCGTGAGTGATATCGTAAGCAAGGACGGGATCACCTTTGTGAAATGAGCGAAGGTTGACATGGAAATCAAAGTTGGCCTTTGACCATTTTTTGGCTGCCTCATTTTTCTGTAATGAAGATCGATGATCTTCATCCAAGGACTCTAAGTTCAGCAAGCATTGCTCCATTGGAGCAGTGTCGAGTAATATCTCAATTGCAGTGTGTAAGGTGGGAATTTTGCACTTGATGGGAAGAGTGTCCTCAACCCCATGGACTAGATGAAATGGTGTGAAACCAGTGGCTGTTTTCACGGCCGTACAGTAAGCCCATAGCGTGGAAAATAACATATGATGCCAATTGGTCTTATGTTTATTAACCGTGTGTTGTAACATGGTCTTAAGGACCTTGTTAAATGCTTTGACCTGTCCGTTAGACTGAGGGTAATATGGTGAGGTAAACTCGTGGGAGAATCCTAACCGGGATGAGAGTTCGATGAAAATCTCATTCTCAAAGTGTTTCCCGTGATCGGAAACTAGTTGGAGTGGTACTCCGAAGCAGGATATGATGTGATTAAAGAAAAATCATGCTGCAGTGTCAGTGGTGTTGTTGAAGGTGGGCATGGCTTCAACCCATTTTTTGAAGTAATCGACAGTGACAACAATGTATTTGTGTCCATTGTTGGATGGGGGATTTTAAGTTATGAAGTCGATGCCCCATTTACAAAATGGGCCTGCAATAATGATTGGGTGGAGAAGAGCAAGTGGTGCTCATGCTTTGTTGGCGTAAAGATAACATTTATCGCATCGCTTCATCGAATGTATGCAATCGTGAGCAATGGGCATTCCCGAAATATGGACCTCGCATGCGTCGCTATGGAAATCGTTCAAGACTCTATCAGCTTCATCAATAGTCAAGCATCGACGGAGTGTGGTGTCAATCCCTCGTTGATATAAGATATCTTCAATGAGGAGATAGTGGGGGGCCTAGTGGTGAATACAACAATGATCATCTCATGAAAGGTGTGTACCAAACTTTTGGGTTTGGAGGTAGACGAGGAGGTCGTCGTACCAAGGATCATCTGAAGTGATGTAAAAGAGATATTCATCAGGGAAGTCAATATTGACGGGGGTACTGATAGTATCAGAGGAGAAGGCCATGACCAGTTCTGCTAGGACAAGGGATTTCTTGCTCTTGGGTGTTGAAAATTCAAGATCGTACTCCTAAAGGATAACCATCCATCGGGCAAATTTTCCATTAATTTGTCGACGACTGAGCAAGTATTACATAGGGTTGGAATCTGCTACGACCTTAGTTGTGTGAAGCAAAATGTAATGATGCAGCTTATGGACTGCGAGGACGACTGCAAGGGCTAGTTTATCTTCTTGTTTATACTTCAAGGGTGGCCCTGAGAGGTTTTTACTAACATATTAAATGACATGCTCATGATCGTCATCACCGATTTGGATGAGAACTCCTGCTACTGAGACAGCTGATGCTGATATGTAGAGGATATAGTCGCGATTGTAGTTAGGTGAACTAATTAAAGGGGCATTGGACAACACCATTTTAAGATCGTCAAATGTTTTTTGGGCATGTTCATCCCAGTGGAATGGGATTTCATGGTAGAGTAAGCAAAGGAAACCATGTGCTCGAGTGGCATAGTCTGGGACGAATCGCCATAGAAAGTTGGCTTTTCCTTGTAGGCTATGTAGTTGGCGTAAATTCCGTGGGGGTGGAATTTCGGTGATGGCTTGGAATTTGAGGGGGTCCACAGTAATACCACTTTGGGAAACGATGAATCTGAGGAGGTGCCCCGAAGTGACACAGAACATGCACTTGAGGGGGTTCAAGCGGATGTTGTACTGACGACACCGTTGGAAGATGATTTGTAAACCATCAAGATGTTGGGTGTGTTTATTGGATCGAGTTGTGAGGTCATCCAAGTATGCAAGGATGATATGAGCCAGATCGTGAAAAATGTATGTCATAGCCCGTTGGAAAGTTGCGTCAACATTATTTAAGCCAAAAGGCATGACACAATATGCAAAAGTACCCCAAGGGGTAGTGAATGTGGTTTTGTATTGATCAGATGGGTGGATCTAGATTTGATTATAACCAAAGAAACCGTCCATGAAGGATAGAACCTTGTGGCCTGCACAGTCGTCGATAATTTGATCGATGAAAGGCGTTGGAAAGTTGTCTTTGGGACATGCGTGATTGAGATCATGAAAGTCCGTGTAGACACAGATAGTGCCCTATTTTTTGTTAACGAGTACAGGGTTGGAAACCCATGATGTATAGGCGATGGGGTAGATGAACCCAACAGCGCGTAATTTGTCAATCTCGTCTTTAATGGTCGCTTCTTTGGATGGGTGTAGCAATCGTTGTTTTTGACAAACTGGTGTAATGTTAGGCCAGGTGTCGATGCGATGTTCAACGATATAAGGATCAAGGCAGAGCATTTATGTGTATGACTAGGAAAAAATATTCCGATATTCTTGGAAGAGGGTTGTATAGGCAGTGATTTATTGAGGAGTGCAAGTGGCGCCAATGGTGATTTCCTCGACGACTCCATTTTTGATGGAAATATCGATTTTGATGGTTGGGGAAATTTTGGCCATGTTGCCTTCTTCAAAAGCATCAGGGGCAGGAATGGGGTTGTTGAACCAGTCGATATGCCCTAAGGGGATAAAATCTTTGGTTTCGACCGCGTATATGGCGTGTTGGCTAGGAGGCATGGAGGCTTCCTATGGAAAGAAGAGCACTCTGTGGTGTAGCGCATCCCATGGGTAGTTGGGGGTGTTTAACTCTTCGAGTATGTCCTCGTCACAGTGGAATTGGCGAGAATACAAGGGGTCGTAAAGAGTGATATTGGTGAATATCGTCATGTGGTTGTTCCCTGGTGATGTAGAAGTAGGGGGGACGACATAATGAGATTGTGGTGGTTCGCTCAACATAAACCAAATATCGAAGTACTGAGGAGTGCCATTGGTAGTTGGATGTAAAATTTCCGTAGGGAAATGAATGGGAGAATTGGGGGGATTTGGGGGTGAATCCTCGGATAAGTCATCCAAGAACCATGGAGGCATTAGGAGTGCCTCGGGTTCGAGAGAAATGATATGAAGAATCTCTAGTGATGAGGTAAGGTCAACCATCGATTCTATAGGGGGCACAGGGGTTTGAATCAGGGTCAATTGGTGTTGCCTGTATTCAATGATCATAGGACATTGGTATGTAAAATGATCTAAGGATTCACATAGAGAGCAAGGGCATCTCATATGTTCATTGAATGAAGTTGTGACATAATGGATGTTAGTGATTTTTGGGAGGGGTGATGTAGCTGGGTTGGGTTCATTCTGGAAGATTTGGCGCACTATGGCTAATGTCCTCCGGAAGTGTGGTAGTGTTGGGCAATGGTGTGTATAATGGCCATATTCTGAACATATAGTGCAAGTAAACTTGGTTCCCAGCCCTTTGCTACTTGAGTGAGGGGCGGTAGTGGCAGTACTTGCTACAGTGGCGAGCGTTGATGGTGTTGGTATGAGTAGAATCGGGTTTCGTAACTCGGGTAGAGATTGGAAATTGTTGGTTTGGTGTCCATATTTTTCACATAGCGCGTAAGGAGGATGGATGCGTGGGGGAAGTGGGGTTGTGGGCTCCTTCTTCTTTCGCCTGCCCCCAGCTGTGGCAGGGAGGGTAGTGAGTGGGGGTGTAAAGGGTATGGTGGGAGTGAGTATGGGAATCATCATTGGGATTCCTTCCGTTTGGGGAGGGAGGGATGGTTGAGGGACCATCTCTGGTGGATGTAAGTACCAAACTAGAATTGCTAACACCATATTAGGGAGGGTAAGCATTGCAGATACTTGGAAAGCTTGTATGCCTGGTGGAGGGTAAAAGAAGGGGATTTGAGTAATGTCTTGGGGAACTATCTCCCAAACTGGGATATGGCCTTGGGGAGAGGTGAAATCATGGACTGGTGGAGTCGATGAGTTCGTAGGAGGCTCGTGAGGGGGGAGCTCTGTGACTAGTGGGACGTCATATATGATAGAAGCCTCCCTAGGAGGAAGGGTATCCTCTATGTCAGTTCCGTTGGATGACACGATGCATACTTGATTGGAAGGATGAAGGAGTGGTGGTGCACCATGGTAAGTTCCTAACAATGATGGGTCTTTGAAAATTTTGGGACCCATTTCGATGAGTGGGTATGCGTCATGACTCATGTGGATGAGAGGGAGAATGTTATAGATGTTGGCAGAAGGGTTAGGCTCATAATGTGAGACTTGTTCAATGGTAATGACCTTCCCGTTATGGGAGAACATCATCGTTCGAAAGACGAAAGAGGCAATTGCCTTCATAGCATACATGTAGCTATGACTGAACAGGATATTATAATCGAGTGGGGCATCGATAACTTCAATGTCGATGAGAATGATCTTGCCCCCGAGTTCTACGAGGACATTTTGGAAGAGCCCTTCAGGAGACGATGGTCATCTGTCATAAGCTCTTAAGGTAATGGAAGATGGTATGAGTTCGGGGGAACCAATTTTCTTCCATATAGACTTGGACATAATGCATGTGGATGCACCTTCATCGATGATGCACCGATGAACTGTAATGTTCCAAATTTTTACTGGGTTTTGAAAAGCGATTAGAGCAGGGAGGCGGGGTTCTCCACTATTGAGATCAAATGTGATGATTCGAGTATATGCGGGGTTGACTGCCCCCAAGGTGGAAAGTAATGATTTCCACTAAGTGGGACAAGTTTGAAGGACTTCTAAGACTGACATGGCAGCTAGGGATTGTGCTAAGTCATCAACCAAACTGTAATTATGAGCCTCCCTAGCCTATGGTTTGTGGACATTCCTGCGCAATGGGATGCGAGGGATGTGAAGAGGTGGTTCTTCATTAGGGTGAGGGATCACCAATGGGGGTCCCGTTGGTGCAGGGATTGTTTCTGGGGGAATGGGAGGAGACTTAGCGGGTGCACGGTATTGACAATTACGTGTTTGCAAAAGGATTTCTTCCTCACTGGTGAGGAGGATAGTACGATCTGCGGGATTGTTTGGATTGAGGTACTGCCCCAACTGTGGTGGGGTAGGTTGTATCTCTTGTTGGGTGTTCATCACACCTTGGTGTGGAATGGGGTTTTGTAGCATGACTGGGGGGGGGTTGTTGCACTTAGTGTTGTGGTGTCTGCTGAGGGGTAGGCGGTGTTGGAGGATGTGGTAGACTGCCTGAGTCTTTCAGCCATTTAAAATCAACGATTTGGGGGCAATGATCAGTATAATGACCGAACTCACCTTAAAGGGCATAAGGGAAGGTGGTTTTAATAGTATTGTTATTTCTCCCTTGATGTCTATTGTTATTTCCCCCCTGGGGGTTCTGATTCCCTTGATTCAAGTTTCCCCCAGTAGGTTGGTTCTGTTGGGGGTGATTCCCGCCTTTACCTGGGTTGTTATTGTTCCAGTTTTTTCCTTTCTTTTTGGCATTATTTGACTGATGGGTCAGATTTTCCATATTCAGCTGTTCAAAATTTTGATATTGCCGAAGGGAAGAGGGTTGAACAAAATTCACCCCAGTGTGAAGATGTGGGGGAGCCATGGGCTATGGAGGACCAAGAAATGGAAAGTATAGATTATGTGGGGGTAACGATCTGTAAGGTACATAGGAAGGCATGGTGCTTTTGCTAGTACTTAGAGTATAAGCTGAGGTAGAGGGAGTACTAGAACTTGTTTGGAGAGTTGGGTGCATTGGGGGTGTCGGCGGTGGCCCACTAATGGGTGGAGGAATAGCAACAGGGTATGGTTGTTGATAAGGGGGTGGGGGGTAGTAAGAGGTGCCCCCATATGCCAGTGGATATTGAGGTGTGCCATAAATTGGTGGTTGTTGGGGTTGTGGACTGTGGTGCGTGGTATTACCAATCAATCCGTCTGTTGAGTGAGACATCCCAGGTTTGTCTTGACCGAATGGCATGGGTTTTGGGAGATCAGGAAGTATTGTGTATAAGTACCCTAATTTTGAATAGATGAGGTTGTATTGTTGAGACTTACTGATGGCTTCTTCTTCTGATTGAGGGAAGGTGGAAGCTACATCTTTACCAAGGAGAGAGACAAGTGATCTGAGAAACCAATCAAGACAATATTGTTTGGTGTTTTCTGCTTTGCACAAACTATGTTGTCTATGCCACTCGTGAATGTGATCATCCATATGTGTGGCTAAGGTTTGTTTAAAATTAGAGATTAGTTCAAGACCATTGTCATGGCAGATTGGTAATTGGAAGAAGGTCAAAAATGCTTTGGCCAAGGACTCGAAAGTCGCATGGGACCCCAATTTTTCATCTACATGCCATTTGGTTGATGGGCCAATGAGTGTGTGTCGAAATAATTGAAGTTTGATGGAATCATCCATAATGTTGTTGGAAGAGAACCATAGGTGGAAAGTCATGACATGATTAGCAGGGTCATCTCTTGCCTTTCCTTCAAACTTGGAGATGTCTGAAGGTATTTTGGTGGGCATTGCAGGCCATGTGGGGTCATGCAATATAGGATCATTTGTGAGTTTTCTTAGGTCTGGTATGTTAAGAGAGGCCAAATATGGCATCAAAAACATTGGTGGAGGATTAGTTCTAGCCACAGTGTGAGTGTTCTGTGAACCTGACCCTTGAGGGGGGCTAGGTGGGTTGGTATTTCCCCCTTGAGAGGAAGTTGGACCTATGCTTCTATGTAAAGGAGAGCAAGTGGATGGAGGACCTTGGGAAGTGGACCCAAGTAATGTGGAACCAAGAAAATTTGATCCTAAGATAGTGGCACTCACTGAAGTGTGAGAAGGTGGTGCCGATGAGTTGGAAATACCAGGCACTACCCCTAAGATAGGAGGGATATTAAGTAAGCATCTAGAACGACGGGGATTTTGTGGGTCCCCTATGATGTCCGACTAGCTGAGTGAATGTGTGTGAATGGTGGTGAGAGTAATAAAGAAGCAAGAGCCTTCGTTGCAATTTTTTGAACTTTACACAATATATATCTAAATGAAAATGTAATCAGAAGCGCATCATACATAAAGTATTGTGGAAAAGAAACATATATGTGGATAAGTGGGTTTTGTACGTGTGGGGGAACAAAGAAAACAAATGCTCGTGTCCTAAAAGACGTAAGTTCCTTCCTCTCAAATAGCACTGGACCTTCCAATAGTACTCAACAGTGGGGTCTGAAGTCACTAGAAGAGAAACTAGTGAAGGATGAAGTAATCAATTATAATGAGGGGTAAAGGGGGCATATCCCAAAAGAACTGGCGATATTTCCCAGTAGCCACATAAAATCTGATCAAGATGCAATTGCAGCTCACAATTACCACCTGTGTAGATGTCCTAAAATTTTGTCACTAGGTACCTTGGTCAAAGTGTGACATTTAGATTTTTGGCCTAAGAAATGGGTCATGGGCTAGATCCCGTCTAAGAGGTGGGTGCCTCAAGGGGGGATGCACAGAACAACCGGACCTCAACCTTCAACCCTTCATGGGTATCTCCCTGCCTTATGGTGTTAGGAACACTTGACTTGGAAGATTTGCAGTTCCCTATTTGACAACTTCTATTGTTTTGACAATGTGAGAACCAGATAACGGGGAGTTATTTTGATGCCTATCCCCGAAATCCTACCTAGACTAAAAAATTTCTTTTGGCACCTCCTGTGGAGGAAAACTTAGTGAGTTTTTAGAAAAAATTTAGAAGTGTTTGTTTGAGAGATTGGGGGTGTGAACCAACCTCGTTGAAATTAAATGGGAGTGGATAGTTTCGTCAAGAAAAGGGTGGGGTGTTTCAAAATCCCTTTGGAGGAAACTTACTTTGACCTCTACATTTCGAGAGGAAAACTATGTGAGTGATAAGTGACTTTTGTGTGTGAATGAGTGAAATTGTGTCGATGTTTTAATGAATTAAGTGTCACCTTGCTGCATGTGGACTTCGCTTGGTCCTTACAAGTGTTGATTACCTAATTAACTAAATGCCTTTGGTACAACCTTGCGTAATTCAAAAGTCCCTAGGAAACTAGCATGTGGACATGTGGGTCCTTTACTATTCCTTTAACTCCCTATTGTGACTTAATCTAAGAAAATCTTTGAAACTATTCTAGATTGTGATCATGTGGGCATGTATGGGCCCATTACAAAACGTTTAAACTTCCCTAGTGATTTAATCTAAGAAAGTAAATTTCAACACTATCCTATCTTTGTAGCATGTGGGCATGTATGGGCCCGTTACAATCTTAATATGTGTTTGAAAAATAAACTGAGAGGAGTCCCAAGGGGGTTGTTGTCCTCTCCTAAAGGTTTTAATCTTTTTAAGGGAGATGAAATTGTCCTACAATCTTTTTCTGATTCTCAAGGTCGCTTGGAATCGCAAGAGAAGAGCATACTAAGCGATTGTTATCCAACTTCTAGTCCCAATGAAAGTTAGATGTGTTTAGCAATGATTCCAACTTATATTTTTAGTCAAAGCAAGCCATCCATGTGGCAAAATGAAAGCAAAAGAGGAAACAATGATTTTAAACCCCCTAAGTGCCTATGTGTTTTGACTAATCCCTTTATATGAGGAGGGAACTAGGTGTGGTGCAGATTACAATATGCATGAAATCACTTTTAAGAAGGCAAGGGGCCTTCCCCAATTCACAAAAAACCTTACAATGTGAATTTTTTTACACAGGTGCGCAGGTCTTAGTGTAGACAGAGGTGCACTGAGCACCTGTGTGTAGACCGAAATGATCTTTTGAGCGCAGGTGTGCAGAACAACACTGTAACTTAGGTGCATGTGCGCATGATGTGCCTCTGTGGGCCAATAAACCCGCGCACAACAGACACACGACTATGAAGAAAATTCTGGATGGAATTCTCTCAATTCAACTTGGAATTGGATGTTTTGCAGGTCATCTTGGGCCAGTTAATGCACCTGTAGGTTAAATAAACCAAAAGAAGAGCTAGAAAACCCCAAATGGGGTAGTAAATTGATACCTTTTCCTAATGGAGTCGTCAATCTGTTGCGCCTCTTTCATCACCTAAGTGAGAAAAATAGAGGTGCTTACAAGCTTAGTTGGGTTAGATAAGTAAGACAATTGTAAGGGAAAAGGGTTAGAGAAAGAAATATAAAAGAACAACTAAGAAATAAAAGAACAACTAAACTATTTGAGCATAAGAACAATAAATCAATAAGACTCATGTCACCAATGGCAAGGTTGATATTAGTGAAAGAAAACACCGAGAAGAAAGAGGACTATGAGTCCCTTCTTCCTCCAAGGGAGGGTTCTTGGACCCCCACAAATAAGTTCTTCTTACAACTTTGAATGAAAATGGTGAAAGAATCTCAAACAAATCCACTCAAGAGGTGAGATGGATTGCCCAATGTAATGGTGCTAGTATACTCTTGATGAGAATAGAGGATTCCTCAAGAGAATAATGTTAGCATAACTTTGCTAATGAAATTCCTTGAAAATGAAGTGCACCCATGGCCTTATTTTATAGCACCTCTTTGAGGTATTGTGCAACCAGCTTGTAGTGTGAAAAGAGGCTAATTAGGGCATTTTTAGGTCTTTGACCAGCCACCCAGTCAGATCTAGTTGAGATTTGGGTGTCAAATCAACTTGGAAGCTGAACTAGAAGTGGGTGGGAGGCTGACCAATATCATAAATGATTCATTCTCAAATGTGTGTGTCTTTTAGCAACCACAGTCGTGCATCGAGCGCATGTGCGTTTTTCCTGTGTTTATGTTTTGCGCATGTGCGCACGCGCCCTGTGTAGTCATAGCGCACTTTAATTTTATCACAGGTTGTATAGTTTTGGACCTTTTGGAAATGATTTTGTGGTAATTTTGGTCCATGGGTGACCTCATAACTGTTTGACGATGTTGGATTCTTGTAACCATTTGCGGACGAAATTTCAGTGATAACACCTTACTTTAAAATTAATTATGGCAATTGTTTTAATGAGAAATTAATGCTTCATAATAAATATATACTTATTGTGAGTCACAATGGAGAGCAATGTAATAGTGTTTGGAAAATGATTAAGTAAAATTTATAATACTAAGTATTTTAATGTTAGTTTTAATTATTTAATTAATTTTTAATTTTAATTAAATGATAAAATATCTTAATGTGTATTTAAATTAATTTGATTAATATATATATATATATATATATATATATATATATATATATATATATATATATATATATATATTATTTTTTGTTTTGATAAAATGAATAAAATTTAAAAAGTTCAAATAGTTTTAGGCTTATAGGGGTAGAGTATGTATATTTTCATAGACTTTAACAATTAATGCACAGAGGGGGTCTCTTATCTCACAAACAAGGGGGTCTCATACATCAATTTGGTGTTTAGTTTGGTCGTGACCTTAAAATTAGATTATTATTATTATTATAAAAACCTTACACTTATTCTTTTTTTTGTAACCTAGTAGTTTGTATTACCTTTCAGAATCATTACATATGAGGTCCCAGAAACTAGTGTTGAGGATGCCATGAAAGAAAACCAGCCCCACCACTAGAGATAGAAGTTCCATAAAATTCTACTGTAGCAATTACTATCTAACATAATAACAGGATTAACAATATATATAATGAAGCTAGGCCTATAAATATAGCAGAAGAAATAGCTTTGTGGTTTGGTAGGCCATACAAAGGCTATGAAAAGAAAAAAATAGCAGTCCATGTAGATTACTTTATTTTGTAGTTGTAGGGGAAGGCATGCTTGGATGATTATGGGCACTTTGTCTCCATGGTTTCTTGTAGCAGCTCCTTTGTAGTACGACATTGAGTAGGGTCATGTGCGCTCGAGTCCAAAAGCCAGTGTAGGTTCTTCTCCATTAGCTCCTGACGAAATTTCATCTATGCATTGTCGCGACGCAACTCCAAGATGGTTTCCCTCTGGGAATCAATGAATACTAGGCGATGCGAAGGCGAAGGGACTAAACTGGAAGTTGCATCCATATTGGGGGGATGTGAGGTTGTCGCAAAAGTTGTGGGAGGAACATAGGGTGGTTTGTGGTCATTTACTTCGCCAAGAGGAGGGGGAAAATGATGATCCATGCTTGTGTTGCAGGGATAGGTGCACTAGGGACCAGGATGGCGATGTGTGGAGTGAGTGTGACCACTCTGGGTAGAGCAAGAGCTTGCTCGTGACAATCAATCTCATGTTCTAGGCATAGGAAGACACCTGGCTAAGTTGCACATAAGGGTGGTGACAGTGAGATAGGTGCTCGAGACCAAGGGGAGGAGCTTGGAACAGTGATAGAAATCTAGCATGGAAGGAGGAACAACCAGAGGAAGGAGAGCTTGTTGGGCAGAGGGATTAGTAGAATGAGAAATCTTCACAGGGAAGGTGATGAAATTAGCCCACGGAAGAGTCTGGAAAGCCATCAAAGTCACATAAGCATTGTACATGGTGGAGGACAATTGCAAGTGAGTTTGCATAGTTGAATGAAGTTGGAGTAAATGAACATCGTTGAGGCACCACCCGAGGAGAGAGGGGTGGTTGATGTGCATGGGCTATTGTAAAACGTGACCGCCAGTTGACACCCCATCCGAGATACTTTACACTTATTCTTATTATCTAACATACATATCTAAAAAAAACAATGATGATTTTAATCTTATCACTATAATGAAACAGATAAAAATCAAATATGAAAATATATATATAATTTTTGAAAAATATCTTAATTTAAATAAATTAATAAAATGTCCAGCAACAATTTGACTTCAAATAAAAATTTATAACTCTTTATAATGACTACTAAATCATTCTCAATCTACATTTAAGGATAAATAAAATGTAAAATACATAAATTCGTTTTAAATTTAAATTTAATAAATGTTCATGTTTAACTTTTTTTGGTGAAAGCAAATGAATATTCCATTTTTTATTCTCTCCCCCTTTAAAGTGTAAGAGCATTTAGCTTTGCCCATTTTAATTTTAGTAATACCTTACCTTTTTAATTAAATTATAATTATCGAAAAGTATAAAATAATTGAGTAAACACTCTTTCTGATAATAAAATAAAAAATCAAAATGAATTTATGATAATTTTTTATCTTATATTATTTGATAGTTTTTTATCTTATATTATTTAATTAAAAAAACTTTTTAGCATTATGAAATAGGAAGTTTTTTGTATTCTAATTAAGAAAGGTATAAAATGTTTATAAAAGGAATATATTGCAATTATTTGCATTGAGCATAGGTATGTTTCGCTACTTGGAACTAGTTGCTTACTCACAACACTCGTTTCCTTTCCTGTATCATAGCATTTATTTGCCTGTAAAAAAATCAAAAAAATACAGACGCTAAAAGAATATTATCTTATATCAGCAGCAATCGTGTTGCCTTTGAACAGAGCACAAACTTTTAAGTACATTTTCATCCAAAGTTTGGGTTTAGCATGACCTTAGGAAGCTAAGCTCATTACTTAGAGTTTACTCCTCTGACTGGTTATTCTTCTAGTCCCTTTGGAGACTTTGTTTATGCCTCTTGCATCACAAATATTATCATCAAATATTTGTTTCTTGAGTTATACATATGTCTCATACTCTTGTTCAAAGGAAGTCTATAACCATGTGTCAGCCATTTCTCAGAACTCTTCACTTTGCATGTCGGTCATACCCTCATCATATCTCAAAGTCACATGAAGTTGTTGTCCTACCGTGCACCCTAGGCCTACTATCATTATGGGTAGGTAACCTTGAACCCAACAGATGGAATTTTCTCATTGGTCACTGAATGGGGGCTTTCCCTTGTGTTTAACGCCAAGAAATCTATTCACACATTTAGATTTGTGTAGTGTCTTGGATTCCATTAGCCTTATTGGTGGTTTCCTCTCCTTTGTTGATAGTTTTCCTTATTGGATGTTATTTATAGGGTCTCTCTCATGCACTACTTGCATATGGTGCATGTGAGGGATGCACAGGTTCGTTGGTTTGTGAATATCATATTCGTTTGATCTCCTCCTAATCATCAAGTTGTTGCTTTATACCTCGTATTGGATGATGAGAGATGCCCTAATTCTCTCCTTTCAACGGGTCTCCTTACATCAAATTCATCTCAGCTATTCTATAAATGAGACCTAGATTCCTATGAGTACCTAGAGGCTTACAGTCATCAGTGGAAGGTTCTCCCATCATCAATAGTTGGGAATACATCAATGTATCCTTATTGATGGATTCTTCAAGTGTTTGACCTCAAAACCCTTATTCACACTTGTAGAATGTACTCGGTGCCTTGATACCTACTTTCATTATCAGTGGGTTGTCTTGCGTTTATTAATGGTATACCTTAATGACCAATAATCAAACAAAGTCTCATTGTGTTCGAACTCAACTCCTCTATTCACATGATGTAGACTTTCACATTCAACGGACAGTGTAGAGACTTCCATCTTACAACAACATCATTCCTCATCTACTCATTTCTTTCATTGGACCAATACATATATGACTTCAGTGATCATGGGAGATCAAATTGTACTCCATTGTATACAGATATCTTTGGTTTATTTTGAGACTGGATTCCACTATGCGTTGTTCGTGACTATGAAAACCTATGGCATATGTCCACTTTGTATTGCCTATTCATGGCCATGAACATCTATTTGATATATTTCCACATGGATCTACAATGTAATTCATATTGGCATCCATGTGTACAAAGTCATTATGGATTGTAATATTCTTATGAGCAACTAGTACTTCCAGTCGAGTCTTCATTACTCCACTTCTGGGAATTATAATGTATTTTGGCCATCGCGGATAGTCCTCTGACCTCACACATTAGGGGGCATCTGTTACAACAATTTTTTCCTCACTCCATGCAAATTTCTTGGATGGCATTCCATTACCCTCTGCAAACTTGAAGTCCCCTTTTTGTTCATTCCAAAGACAAAAATTCACAGTTTTCCACATATACGCACCCTATCAGTTACACAACAAGGGTATATGCTGGTTTCTCCACTACAACCCACATACATCAGGTTTGGTGCTCAAAATTAAAAATCATGTCGAGTTTCCATGCCATGTCACGAGATCCATGATCCTTGACCTTCCACATACTGGAAACGCTCTAACTCAACCTTTCAGTTCCATTTGAAGGCTATAAATTGAGCCATATCCAAGCCTTGAGAAAAATTCAATAATTAAACTTTGAGAGAAAAGACATTATGGAGAAATTTCACCTCATATTGAGTCTACATCCCTTTGTCCTTGAAAGTCTGAACTTCTTTTGTTCAACCCCCAAGTCTTCCTTATTTGTGATGGAGAATCTCATTGAATCCTATATATGAGCTTTCCTTTGGTGGAGGGTTGAAGTGGTGGAGGCCCAGCTGGAGGAACTTAGTTTCTTAGTTTCGATATGTGTTGTTACAGAAGTTTTTCATCTATGTACTTTTGTTGATTATTTTAATAGAAATACTATTTTCTCGTCTAATTGATATCTTGCAAATATTTGAATTATTATTCCATGGGCGTATTTTTCATGTATGTTAATGGATTATACTAATTTATATGCTGACATTATATATTATCACCATATTCTTGTGTATATTGGTTGTTGAGGACAATTTCTGGGTATAAAGCTTTGGGTAGCGTGCTCAGGGGTGGTATTTTTTGAACCTCCGAATGAGGTAGGATCTTAGCCTTGTCTTGTTAGCATTTCATTCATATAGAATACTTGGGATTAGATTTGTTTTATGTGTATCATTCCATATGTTTTGTTTTACCCCTAGCCATAGAGACATTTTCCTCATAACACAAGGGAAGGGGGTTGTAGCCCTGATTGGAGCCAGAAAATTTAGCGAGTTGGAGCTTCCTTCAGGTTGCAACCTATAAATAGGGGGTTGGATCCTCCTTCCAGTTATAGCTGGAGAAATAGGAAGTTGGTGCTTCCAATGAATGTAATCATTGACAAATAAGAAAAGCATTCTGTGGTTTTTTCCCACATTAGGTTTCCACGTAAAACTTTGGTGTTTGTGTTTATGTTTTTTTTATACATTGATTTATGGTACTGATACTATATTGAATGATGATTGAATATCATTGAATATTTATATTTTGGTTAAAGAAAGAAAAGTACTAATATTGATTCACTCCCT
>JZKD02S1655223.1:1870114-1881579 GCA_000966675.3 Picea glauca
CCCCCCCATTCCCTCTTAGTATTCCAACAATTGGTATCAGAGCTAAACCTTTAGGAAGCATTCTAACCACTAGAAGGAAATCATGGAATATGCTAATATTGGATTACCAAGGTTTTACAGGAAGAACTATACCTTCTACAATAAAAGGATGCAAAACGTTTTACAGGAACAAGGATTTTATGTTTGGCGAGAAGTAGTAGATGGGTATACAATGCCATCCACTCCCCAAACTGGCATAGATGGAAAGAATCTCAACGAAAGCAACTCAAAGGATAAAAGTACTATTCTGAGAAGTTTAGTTGATTCAGTTTTTCTCAAAGTTATGCATTGTGATAGTGCAAAAAATCTTTGGAATAAACTCCAAAATATTTATGAACGATATTTCAAGGTAAAGGGTTCTAAGATTCATTTTTTTAGAGCTAAGTTTGAACAATTTAAGATGAAGGAAGATGAAGACATTACAGCCTACCTTCTATGAGTTGAAAAAGTAGTCAACAATATTAAAGTATTGGGAGTAGAAGTTGATGACTCAGTGGTTGTTAAAAATGTATTGAGGTCTCTTCCTATATGAGATTTGATTCTAACATATCATCCCTAGAAAAAAGAGAAGATATCAGTACATTGAGCATGGATGAGCTACATGGAATGTTTATAGCCTATGATATGAGAACATAAGAGGAGAACCCAATCACAAAGGAATCAAATTTCAAGGCATCCAAGAAGACAAAGAAGAAGCAAAATCAAAATTCAAAACCAAGTTGCAGTTGCATTGATGATTCATACAAAGATGAAGAGATGGAAAACTTTGTAAGAAAATTACAGAAAGGAATCGACAAGTATAAAGGTATGCTTCCATTGAAATTTTTTAATTGTGGTGGTATTGGTCATTTTTCTTCTAAATGTCCTCACAGAAATAAAGAAAGTGATGAAGAATAAGTTTATAAAAGGGAAAAGAAATTTCAAAAGGGAAACAAGAGAAGAAACAATAAGAAATTATTCAAGAAATGTTTCTACTCAAAATATGACAGTTCCTTATCAAACGAGGATGATAATGAAAGTGACAATGATTCTGAAAGATTATTGTTCATGGCAGTAGAATATGATTCTGAACAAGAAAGAGAAGTCTATCTCAGAGCAGAGCTAATCAGTGCATTAGAAGAACTCAGAAAGGAAAGAAAGAAAAACAAGTCACTCGAGACAGAGTTAAAACTGAAAGAGGGATCTCAGAATTCCAATTTTGAAGAACTAGAGTAGATGATCATAAGTCTAAAAATTCAAATAGAAGAAGACATGAAAATTGATGAAATTATTAGAAGTCAGTTAGAATAAAAGGAGAAAATTATTAGAATTTTGGAAGAAAAAGTAGTCTCTCTAAGGAAAGATCCTCATAAGAAAGATATGCAGTCGAAGAGCACCAAAATATTGGATCAAATCATCAACAATCAAAGATCATCAGATGATATATCCAGACTAGGATACAGTCAAGTACAAAATGAGAAAGGATCGAGCTCCAAGACAACAGAAGAGGAAGCAGAACAAAGAAGAAATGCATAGATTGTCAAAGATTATGTCAAGAAGGAAGAATGGATTCCCCCAACGAAGAAAATTCCAGAAGTAAAGAAGACTCAAGAAGAAAAATTCAGAAGGAGTGCATCACAAATAAGATCATCTATTCTTAGGTATCAAAGATTATTTTATGGTCATTGTTTTAATTGTGATAATTTTGGACATAAATATATAAATTGCAGAACCTATTCCAAGAACAGAAACAACAATGTAGGTTATCCCAGAAGATCTTATGAAGCATACAACAAGAATCAAAACAATTTTGGTTCATTGAGAAATGAAGTAGAATGCTACAAATGAAAAAAAATTGGGCATATAGCAAAGAATTGTAGATTGACTATTCCACTCAAGGAATCAAAACAAGACATTAGTAGTCAGATATTAGAACCACGAGGGATATGGAAAAGAAAGTAGGAGTAATGCTCACTTTCTCTACAAGACCAACACAGGAAAAGTGATTGGTATGTTGATAATGGTTGTTCAAATCATATGTCAGGTGATGGGAATAGGTTTCTAACTCTGAAGAAAGAAAAATATGGATCGGTTTCATTTGGAAATAATCATTAAGAAAAAATTATAGGTTGAGGCACAGTTAAGCTTGGAAGCAAAGATTTTATGCCATAAAATGTTCTATTGGTTGAATATATGAAGCACAATTTGTTGAGTGTAATTCAAATGTGTGATCAAGGACACACACTTCAATTCGACTCGGATAAATGTGAAATAAGGAAAGATGGATCAGGGAGGTTAGTGGTGACAGTTATAAGGACTCCAAACAACATAAATGTTTTGAATGAAATTGAAAAGGAAAGTTGTTGTTTAGGAATGGAAAATGAAATTTGGATTTGGCACAGAATAATGGGTCACATGCACTTTGATAATCTTGTCAAAATCAGAAGAAAGGAAGCAGTAAGAGAAATGCCTGAAATTTCAAATCTAACGAATAATCTATGTAAGAATTGTCTAAAGGGAAAACAGACCAAGACCAAGTTCAAATCAAAGGAGTACTCAATGACAAAACCATTGGATATTGTGCATATTGATCTATGTGGACCAACGAGAACAAAGGGATTAAACGGTGAACAATACGTCATGCTACTGATTGATTACTACACAAGAATGATTGCAATTTTCTTACTTAAGAAGAAGTTAAAGGTATTTGAGCACTTCAATACATACAAAGAGATGGTTGTAATAGAGACAGACTTGAAAATCAAATGTTTGAGATCAGACAATGGTCGAGAGTTTACATTGAAAGAATTCATTGATTTTTGTGGCGAACATGGGATAAAAAGGAAATTATCACCAGTCAGGACACCTCAGAAAAACAGAGTTGCAGAAAGAAAGAAAAGGACAGTACATAAGATGGCCATAACCATGTTGAAATATTCCAAGTTGAGTGACATCGTTTGGGCACATGAAGTACATACAATAGTTCATATCTTGAAAAGAGGAATGCTCAGAAGTAACAGTGATATGATTCCCTATGAGCTATGGAAAGGAAGACCAGAAAATGTGAATCTCTTTAGAGTGTTTGGAAGCAAGTGCTACATCAAAAGAGAATATGGAAGGATTGGAAAGTTTGACTCCTGAGTTGACAAAGGAATATTTGTCGGGTATTCAAGAAAAAGAAAGGCATACAAGTGTTTCAATCTGAGACTCAACAAAATAGTGGAAAGTATCAATGTACAGATTGGTGAGACAAGTGTACGAAATCTCAAAAAAGAAATAAGAGACTCAATAGAGAAGGAAGTAGAAGAGATCTTGAAAGAAGAGGCAAAATCAGAAGAAGATGAAGAGAAGCTAGAAGCAAATCAAAAGGAGGATGACCAAAAAAATCTTCAAATATCTCCCAAAAATCCTAACAGGCAGATATAGAAAAATTCATCCACCAGAATAGATCATTGGGAATATGGATACAGGAGTTGAAACTTAGAGAAAATGATGCTCACCAAAACAAAGGCATCTAGCATTGTTATCCACATTTGAACCTAGTAGTTTTGAAGAAGCCATCACAGATGAACACTGGATCAAAGCTATGGAAGAATAATTGGATTAGATAGAGAAGAATGAAACATGGGAACTTGTTCCAAGGCATAAATATAAGAATGTGATTGGTACAAAATGGGTATTCAGAAACAAGTTGAATGAGGATGGACAAGTAGCCAGTAATTAAGCAAGGCTAGTATGCAAGGGATATGCTCAGGTTGAAGGAATAGATTTTGAAGAAACTTATGCCCTAGTTTCCAGAATGGAAGCAGTCGGATTGATCTTGGCTTATGCATGTTCAAAAAAAGTCAAACTATATCATATGGATGTAAAATCAACCTTCCTAAATAGAGAACTAGAAGAAGAAGTCTACATTGAACAACCAAAAGGATTTCTACTATCAGAAAAGGAAGATTATGTTTGCAGATTGGAGAAGGAACTATATGGACTTAAACAAGCCCCCAAAGGATGGTATTTAATATTGGATAGGTATCTACAACAACAAGGGTTCATGAAAGAAAATGCAGACAACAATCTCTACATAGAAGGTACATCAAAATAATTTGTTGATGATTGAAGTTTATGTTGATGACATTATTTTTGGCAGTAATGATGATAGGATGAGTCAGAAATTTGCTAAAGAAATGCAGAATGAATTTGAAATGTCATTAATTGGTGAGTTTTCTTTCTTTTTGGGACTTCCCATATGTCAACTATGTACAGGTATTTTCATCTCCCATACCAAGTATATCAAAGAAATGTTGAACAAGTTTGGAATGGTAGATTGAAAGCCTGTAAGTACTCCCATGCAGACCAATTGCAAAATGCACAAATATGATATATCCAAAGATGTATATCAAAGGATCTACAGATCGATGATTGAAAATTTACTCTATGTGACAGCTTCCGGACCAGATGTGATGCGGGCAGTTGGATAGGTGGCACGGTTTAAAGCAGCACCAAAGGAATCACATTTTCTGGTAGTGAAGAAGATATTTAGATATCTAAAAGGTACAAAAGAGTTTGTATTGTGGTATCCAAAAGGGAATGGTCTATCTCTTACTGCCTACATAGATGCAAATTGGGCAGGTAGCATTGATGATAGAAGAAGTATAAGTGGATTTTCTTTCTACTTGGGTGATTGTCTGGTATCTTCATTGAGAAAAAAATAGTGTTCAGTATCATCGTCCATAGCAGAGGTAGATTATATTGCAACAGTAGCATGTTGTACACATGTTCTTTGGATGAAGCAAACTTTGCAAGACATACAGGTGGAATATGTTGAGCATATTTCGATATTCTGTGATAACACCAGTGCTATAAGTATCTCTAAGAATCTGGTGATGCATTCCAATACGAAAAAAATTCCAATCAAGTTTCACCTTCTACGGGAACATGTTACAGAGAAGAACATCAAGGTAGAGTATGTTGGTAAAAAGAGAAGATTGCAGATATCTTCACCAAATGTATTCCAAGGGAGAATTTTCAGTACCTTCGACAGAAACTTGGAGTAGTTTTAGCCCCACGGTGAATGCTTTTTGAAAGACTTGAATGCTTTTTGAATGCTTTTTATAATAGATGTACATGAGTAAGCAACATGAAGAGAAACATCAATAGAGATCAGAGGCTTATTGTTGTAGGAAAATATCCATGTGGACAGGTAGGTTTCCTCTTGAGATCTAGACCCTTAACTCTAAGACAGAAAGTGCTTAACATTGACACTAACTTCCTTTTAGATCTAATCAAGCTAATGAATGAAAGAGAAGGAGGAAGGCATGTATCTTATGAACGTCATTTATCCCTGCAAGGTCCAGGATGAGCTTCGATCTTGATCTCCTTGGTAGGTCCTACAAGACAAACAAAAGTACAAAAGACTTCCTGCTCTACTGAGATTAGCTAAAACATAGATCCATCTACTACAGACAAACTTATATGGAACAAGTACAAGTTTGAAAGAAACAGGCCAAGCATTGATTGTATTAATGAGAACAACAATGAAGAATACTTACAGCCATAGATGTGAGTGCAGAAGCTTCATCAAGCTCTCCTTGTCAAAACCCTTTCTTAAACAATTCACACATGTAATGTTGATGTTCAAAATGACATCTTCCTCATAAGATCATAAGTTAGATGCTTATAAGATCATAAGTTAGATGCTTATAAGATCAAAATGACTTCTCATGAGATCATAAGTTTGGTATCTCTAAACTCCTCTCTCTCCCTCACCTCCATGGAAATCCATCATTATATAGGATTTGGAGGCTTAACCACCATGGAGAGGATATCTCATCAAATCCACTAATAAAGGGATCTCTAAGATATTTAGGGAGAAAATATCTCTTAAGGATTTTGGGGAGGAAGTATCTCTCAAGGATTTTAAGGAGGAAATATTTCAACCATCCATGAGATCCTCCACCTTCCCTAAAAAATATGAAACCAAATGTGAGGTGGATTCTCACACTTAATTACTTTCTTTTTCATGAATATTAATAATAATTCATGTGCACTTGATTCTCGCACTTAATCAATTTCTTTTCCATGAATATTAATAATAATTCATGTGTACTTGGTATATTGGCCTTCATGTAATATATCCCTCCTCCACATTGACTGGGGATTGTGACATAGGTTATTTCATGGTGTCAAGGTGTATGAGACACTTATATGACACTTTACAACACTTAGGGCAAGGTACCTAGGTGTGAAAATTTCATGTGTAACAGAATGCCCCCTAAAGTGTGATGTTAGAAGAGAGAATGATGTTTGAAACACTTTTAAAATCTTTAAAGCAAGGGTATGGACTCGGAGAACCTGGTAGAAGCTGAAAACAACCATCAAATAAATGCTATGACATGTTTCAAACCCAAGGCAGACATACCTATGCTTGAGTGATAAAAGAATTTCAAGGTATGGGCGCCATAAAATACACTGTGGATCCATAATTATATTGACAAAAAGGTATAGCCATTGCAAATACACTATGGATCTATACTCCCATGACCTGAACTGATTGTAGCCACAAAGAATACACAATGGATCTATGAGATGACAAGACATAGCCATGACTAATACAAAGTGGATCTATGTGACAGTATATGTGTCAATGTTCAAGAGAAAATTCGTCACAACCAGGGAAAAGTACATATCATAGTGATCATTCAACCCAAGGTCTTCTTACTGATCCCGATGTAGTATGAATCTAACCATGTGAATCGATGTCCTGATGTCGAACATGGTAGAAACCACTTGATTACCGATCAATGATGTAAACCACTAACAAGCGCGAGGGAGGTCACCATTGATGTCAATGATTCCCAAGGTACTCTAGTACATTCAAAAGAATGTGAATGGATGAACTGAAGTCGAACATCCATGAATTATCCGATTAGAGGTCAATGATGTAAACCCATTGTCGAACGTGAGGAGGACTTCTATTGAGGCATGCAGGTCCCAAAGTACTAATTGGTTTCTAATTCTAATCCCTGGATAATGTGTTGAAGTCGACAAGAATAGACTCGTTGCAGGAGGGCCTTGATGTATCCCCCATCAACGACATGAAATTGACACAGAGATGTAAATTGGTAGATCAAATGAACATGGACTGACACGGGTATTGAGACAAGATATTTGTGATGGCTGACTCTCGAGGCAGATACTTCCCTTGAACACTGACACACAACAGCAGAAACATGAGATGGACCAAAACACGATGATGCAGTGGATACTGTGACTTTCATCGGGTGACCCAAAGGAGTAAGAAAAAATCAGAGGGGATTGGTTCAGTACAGAGGTTCAGTAGATTAATATGTGTGCAAAGAAAAAGTGTCGTGTTCAAGGGCGACTCTAAGAGTTACTGGTAATGTTCTCAAAAGCTTCTAGGCTTGCTTCCTTCAATTTTTCCCCCATCCAGATAGATGAGTACCTCTTTGTAATTTAATGAGCTCGAGGAGGGTAACACATGCTCGATATAACTCACCTTCGGTAAGTCCCTCTTCCTTTGTTTAACAAACTGGAAGTAGTAAGGGTTCAGTCCCCTATGGGCCCTTCAATGTATGATTGTTTAACGAGTCCAGAGAAGGTAAAATCGGTGGTTTTTCATATTTAGAGAATCTGAAAACAACTTAAAGGTGACTCCAATGTTGTCCTTTTTCGTAATGTTAGTCTCACAAGGCCGAAAAAGAGATAAATTATCACTTGAAAGATTCCCTTTCAAACCTTTTAATGAGTGGGAAAGGAAGCAAGATCACTCGACAATATTTTCACGTTTAGAGAGTCTGAAAAGAGCTTAAAGAAGACTCCAGGGGGTTCCTTTTTCATATATCCATGCGAGCCTGAAAAACAGATAAAAGATTGCTCGGTTACATTCTCATGTTTTTTACGAGCGCGAGAAAGAACAAAGACTAAGCTCGGTACTCTACCCCCAGCTTGAAATCTAGTGGCTTGACTCCAGAATGATCATCAAAGGCTAGAGACATGCCCCCCAAGCTTCAATTCATTCATCGACTTTGAGGTTGTCACCAATTTCTATGCTAGATGGAGAAAAAGGATACAGGTGGATGAAATGAAGGTTCAAAAATGAGACCTAACAAAAGACTCAACTCAACATCTACAAGATCTGGCGAAAGACTCAACTTGAAGGGAGAGGTGATTGTTTCATTTTTTAACGAGCTTGACACAAGAAAAGAACTATGCTCAAGGTTCCGAGTTCGATCCCCAAATTGTTGTTTCATTTTTTAACGAGCTTGCTAGAGAGAGGAAAACTATTCTCAAGGTCTTTGTTTCATTTTTTAATGAACTTTCCATAGAGAAGGAAACTATGCTCGTGGACTCTGCTTGATCATGGCTTCCAAGAGAATAACGCTCTGGAAGGATGCCATGTCAAGGAACAAAACTTGGTCATGTCTTCCAAGAGATCTTCGCTAGATGGAAGATAATCACTCTGGAAGGAACACATCTCGAGGGTTGTGACAGGGGTAAGGAGATCAGGCTCCAATAGCCCTACCGAAGAGATCACCATGTCAACTACCAAATCTAAATCAACAAAATTTGAAGTCATGGGAGACAACGCCACATAATTAAAATGTGGAGGGGGAGATACTGTCTGCATATAAGAACCATTTAGGGAGGTAATCCAGTCAGGACCGATGAATGAAATTTGATCAATAGTCACAATTCTTCCATCGTGAGGGAAACATATCACGCGGAAAAGAGTGGATACAATAGCTTTCATGGCATAGACATAGTCCCGCCCAAGGAGTAAAGATAAATCCAAGGGGTCTTGGACTACCATGACATCAAAAAAGACATGTTTCCCTCTCAAAGTTATGGGAAACTGAGGAAGGGTCCCTAAAGGTTGATTGGTTCTTCTGTTAAAAGTTAACAGATTCTATGTAACCAGCACCAGCTGAGGACAACCTAAAGTGTGCCAAGCAACAGAGGACAAAATACTAATGAACGCACCTTCATCTATCAATGTTTGAGGAACGTCCCGACCACAAACCTATACTGTAATCTAGAAAGGAATGTGAGAGGGAAGACGAGGTCCAGTTAGCGCACCCTAATCAAAAAGGATGGACTCATTGCTTGGAGGGAGTTTCACAGGAGAATGAGGAATGCCCCCCAGCATGGTAGATTCTGTATCAACGAGAAAAATGTGGGCAGTATTGGGTTTACTCTCTAGAGGGAGAATAGGATCAACCAATGGTGGACTTGGATCGACCACTTTGGAACTCTTCAAAGGAAGAGTAGGATTGACTGATGATGTAACCAAAGCAACCACTTTAGCACTCTTTGGATGAAGGGTGGGACTGACCGAGGAAGGGACTGGATCAGTCACTTTGGCACTCCTATGGAAGAGTGGGATTGAATGATGATGTAATCGGAGCAACCACTTTGGCACTCTTCGGATGAAGGGTGGGACTGACTGAGGAAGGGACTGGATTAGTCACTTTGGCACTCCTCAATGGAAGAGTGGGATTAACCGATGATGTAACTGGAGCAACCAATTTGGCACTCTTCGGATGAAGGGTGGGACTGATCGAGGAAAGGAATGGATCAGTCACTTTGGCACTCCTCAAGGGAGGAGTGGTTTCAACCGATGGAAGAACCGGATCATTCACTTTGGCACTCCTCAAGGGAGGAGTGGGATCTATCGATGGCGGAGTGTTGGCAGCCAATTCATTTTTTTTTATTGTCTCATAAGTTGCCTACACCAATGTTTCACAAACATTGATTTTTCATCGCAAAATTCAAATGAACGATGAATTTATTCTTTGCACCTTTTCGCACGTTCATCTTCGCTAAGTCTTCACAATTGTAAGCACGGAAATTTCTCCTTTTGAGGCCACTTTTCAATCATTATCTGAACTGTCGATATCTTTTGTGTCATCATGCTTATTGCGCCTATCTTTTTATTGATTTTTACATGATCCATAATGCCCTTTGTTTGGTGTTCATACTTCGATGGATTGCATAACTCGGTCTTATTGAAGATATTTTGCCTTTGGATTCGTATTTTGCAACTTGCCTGAACATTGATTCATTGAACTGCATGGGGGTTATGTTTTATCTTTTGTGATCCTTGCTATTGATCCTTATCATAGCTCTTGGCATATCAATTGTATGTAATATTGATTTGACACCTTAGTTAAACGATTGATTGGCGAGAGCATCATTTTGGGTTTTGAACTGCATGTCGATGTTTGAATACTATGGTATAACACTCGCACGCATTTGGTATACTCATTGACATTCTTATATCAATTGTATGATTGGATTTYGTCRAATTTGCAATACATTRGCRTTTGTATTGGCTTCCTACCTGGCATACTCAATCTTGGTTTCATAAGAGGTATGGATATTCATGTACAATGCCTATGATTATTTTTGCAACCATTGATATGTTGTTGGATAAGCTATAGACATCGGTGGTTACATTGGCGCATATTTGAGTTTGATTCGACCATTGGTTTATCGCATGATTGCAAAGGGTTTTCAAACTTATGTCTTTTAAGCCCACTCTTATCTTCATTGCGCATATTGAATCTTTGATTACTAAGCTTGAGAGCATCAAGATTTATTGGTTTTATGTTTGATCTTATCAAAGCTTCGATTTCATATGCTTTTATTCTTATTGTTATACTTTCTTGGCTCATTGATATCATGAGAGATTCTAGATTGTAATTTTTTAGGGACTTTGGAACGCAAACATTGCATTGCACAAACAAATGCATTGGCGGGATTATAAGGGCATTTTGAAGAATAATAATGGTCTGAGGGCACGTTGATTAAATCTATTGAAACGATGATTGCACATATTGTTTTATGAGTTGGCATTTCATGAAGCGATCAATAGTTTTAAAAACCATGTTTTGGCATTAACCTTGGTGTAAAATGACCGATTTATCGTTGGATATGATATATGATGGAATTGTACACTTGGAAATGAATGGGATGCGTAGTGTTGATTCTGTTTTAGGGGATGTTATAGGTGTAAAATGCCTGCCCTCTTACCAAGAATGGAGCTGTCTGTCACCTGCCACGTCCGTGCTCATTAATATGGTAGGTTCCTGTTTTGCAAAACAAATTCCCAAGGATGATCATATTGCAGCTGTTCTGTTTCAGGTTGTAAATGCCAAACGTATGGTTAGGTTGTTTGGATATGAATCGTGTCCATTTACACCACGTATTTGGATTGCCTTGCAATTTAGAGGTGTTGATAATGATGTGAAAGATAAGAAGATTGCAATCGTTTGCTTTCATAAAACCAGGCGTGAATTTGCTCATACTTCAGTACGGATTGGACGCGATTTTTGGGCCTTCTTATTCAGAGACAGTGGGTCCTATGTCTGATGGAAGGATAGAAGCTCCAGGATCAATGAAAGAATTTGCAATTAATAGTGTTAAAATAA
>JZKD02S1655223.1:1903891-1916248 GCA_000966675.3 Picea glauca
CAAACATTACACAGAGATTTTTCACCTGGAAACCCAAACTGGGAAAACCAGCATATATTATATTGATACACACTGTGTTACATTGTTTACAATACAATATACATATAGGAGCCAGTGGCATCCAAAACCCTAACCCAATGACATGGATTAGTCCAAAACCCTAATTCCTTAACCAGAAATAGAAAACCATTGGCAAAAAACCATGTGTCGAAAACCACCTAATATCATGTGGTCCCGAAAATATGTCGTCCCAGAAATATGTCGTCCCGATGATAATATGTCGGCCCGAAACCGGTGAAAATATGTCGGCCCAAAAAAAAAAATTTGGGGGCGCTGCCCTCGAACCCTTGCTCGGGGGGCTCCGCCCCCCTGCACCCCCCTACGCGCCCGACGCAAGCGCTCAAATACTACTACTCATGCAAAGAATATAACACATACCCAACATAAAAAACCTAATGAAGACTTTGCCCTACTAAAATTAGAGTTAGAATAGGCAAAGAAGATAGAGGACACTCTGAAACAGCGGTTATCAGAGAAGAAGGCAAGATGTGAAGCCTTGGAAGAAGAGGTAGTAAAAACCAAAAAAGAGATGGAGAAGTTTAAAGAATTGTATCTCCAAAATATTCCAAGAATTAAAGCCTCATCAGAACTAAACGACATTTTGAGCACACGGAGATCTCCTTTGTTGAAGAATGGTTTAGGCTATGTAAGTGGTTCAAGCAGCAAACAGACAGAAAGCAAAGAGCCAGTAAATATGATCAAGTTCCAAGTCAGCAAACAATCAGACCATGTGAGTACTCTTCCACCAAAAGATAATAAAGACAAGATGATCTGTGATCAAAAACAAAGATATCATAAGATGGAACAACAAATGCCAAGAATAAGGCCATCCTTCAGGTACCAAAATTTCTTCCATGGTTACTATTTTTACTGCTCTAATTTTGGTCATAATACTACAAATTGTCAAATTAAGTTTAGAGACATGCAACTGAGGATATAAAGAAATAAACAATATTTGCAACATAGAACTAAGAAGTCGATGAGTATCCAAAGTTGCACCAATCACTTTTACCGATTAAACAATGAGCTCAAATGCTATAATTGTCATAACTTCAGCCACAAAGTTGCAAACTGCCATCTCAAGAATTACAAAGCAGATCCAAGAATAAAACCCTTAGCTAGAAATACCAACACATTGAAAAAGAAAGATAGTGAGAAATGTGGTCTAGTACTTTCATCTCAAAGACAAAAGAACCCCTGGTATATTGACAGTGGATGTTCCAAACATATGACTGGAGACAAAAGTAAGTTTTTGTCTCTAAGTGAAAGCAAATCAGGAAATGTAACCTTTGGAAATGATGCAATAGGAAAATTCAAAGGTAAAGGAATGGTAAGTCTAAGTAATGGCAAAGGGAAAGCTCAAGATGTGTTGTTTGTAGATGGTCTGAAACATAATATGCTTAGTGTCAGTCAAGTTTGTGATAGAGGATGTAAAGTTGTCTTCACTTCTAAAGATTGTAAAATACAATCTATGAATTCAGGACGGTTGATTGCAAAAGGCATAAGAACAGAAAACAATGTCTATGTTTTGAAAGAAGAAAAAGAAGAATGTCACTTAAGCAAGTATGATGAAAGTTGTTTATGGCATAGGAGACTTGGACACCTAAATTTTTATCATCTAATCAAACTTAGAAACAGTGGGGCAATAAAAGATCTTCCAAAAATATTAAAGCCATATGATTGTGTATGCAAACCTTGCCAAATAGGAAATCTCACTTGAAAACAGTTTAAATCTAAGAACTTTGCATCAATAGAGAAACCTCTTCAATTAGTACATATGGATTTATGCGGACCATCAAGGAAGAAAGGTACAGGAAAAGAAAATTATTTCATGTTGATTATTGATGATTATTCTAGACTTACATGGGTTGCCTTTCTCAAAGAAAAATCTAAAGCATTTGAAAATTTCAAAGTGTTTAAGGCTCTGACTAAGAATCAAACAAGAAAAATATTGAAGGCAGTAAGATCTGATAGAGGAGGAGAGTTTAGTTCAGTAGACTTCAAAGAGTTTTGTGATAAACATAGGATCAAAAGAGAGTATAATATGCCAAGGACTCCACATCAAAATGGAGTAGTTGAGAGGCAGAATAGATCAGTTCAGCAGATGGAAAGATCAATGATGAATGAAAAGAGTATTGCTCAGACATATTGGGTAGAATCAATTCATACAGTTGTACATATTCTTAACAAATCTCATCTCAGGACACAAAGTGACAATACTCCTTATGAACTATGGTTTGGAAGGCCTGCTTCAATCAAGCATTTTAAAGTCTTTGGAAGTAAGTGTTATATCAAGAATAATGATGAAAATATTGGCAAATATGATGACAGGGTTGATAAAGGTATCTTCTTAGGGTATGCTACAAACAGTAAAGGATACAGACGCTATAATAAGAGGTTGCATAAATTGGTTGATTGTATTGACATAAAAGTTGATGAAGAAATCTTGGTATGAGATGTAAGCAGTGTTGAATCAACAACAGAGGATATAGTTGAAGTTGAAGATGAACAGGTCCAAGAATCAGAAAGAGAAGACTCTGAGTCAGATGAAGATACAAATACTCAGGCAAACTCAAATCAACAGACAACATCAAATCCTCCCTCCAGAATTACTTAAAAGAATAATCCTACAAGTCAGATAATTGGTGAGAAAGACAAAGGTGTACAAACTAGGAGAACGATAATCAAAGACACCGAGTAATCACATATAGCCTTCTTATCCATGGTGGAACCCAAGAAATTTAATGAATCTAGTAAATATGTAAATTGGTTAAAATCAATGAATGAGGAAATGGATCAGATTGAGAAGAACAATACTTGGGAGCTTGTTCCTAGACCTGTAGATAAGAATGTAACTGGCACCAAATGGGTGTTTCAAAATAAAATGAATGAACAAGGAAAAATTGTTAGGAATAAATCTTGATTGGTCTGTAAGGGGTATGCACAAGTTGATGGACAGGATTTTGATGAAACCTTTGCTCAAGTGGCAATATTGGAAGCCATCAGAATATTTCTTACCTATGCATGTCATAAGAACTTTAAATTATATCAAATGGATGTTAAGTCAGCATTTCTTAATGGAGATCTAGAAGAAGATGTATATGTGGAACAACCTGAAGGAATTTCACTGACAGATAATCCTGACTATGTATGTAAGTTGAAAAAGGCACTATATGGACTAAAACAGGCACCGCGAGCCTGGTATTATATACTGGACAAATTTCTACAGGACAAAGGGTTAAAGAAAGGTATTGTTGACAGTAATCTATACATTAAGTCTGAAGGTGATGATTTATTAGTTGCTTTGGTTTATGTAGATGGAATTATTTTTGGATGCACTAATGACCCTTCAGTTTAGTGGTTTTCTAATTCAATGCAAACCGAGTTTAGATGTCCATGATAGGAGAATTGTCATATTTTCTTGGTTTACGAATCAATCAGAGTTCTGCACGGCTATTTATCTCTCAAGAAAAGTATTTGAAAGAGATGTTAAAGAGGTTTCAGATGGAATATTCCTCTCCTGTTAATATGCCTATGGTGGTTGGTTGCAAGCTCAATAAATATGATATTACACCTGATGTTGATCAAAGAACATATCGATCAATGATAGGCAGTCTTTTGTACATCACAACATCTCGTCCTGATATAATGCAAGTTGTTGGAATGGTAGGTTGTTATCAGTCTGCTCCTAAACAAAGTCATTTAGCAGATGTCAAGAGGATCTTCAAATATTTGAAGGGTACAATGACTTATGGTCTTTGGTATCCTAGAAATCAGAATTTTCAATTAACTGCATATTCAGATGATGATTGGGCAAATTTTTTGGATGAGAGAAAGATCACCAGTGGAGGTGCATTCTTCTTAGGTGATTCGTTAGTAGCATGGCTTAGTAAGAAGCAAGGATCTATTTCATTATCAACTACAGAGGCAGGGTACATTGTTGTTGCTACTTGTTGCACTCAGATCTTATGGATGATACAAACTCTTGCAAATTTGAAGGTAACGTATACTGATCCCATTCCACTTCACTGTGATAAAACTAGTTCCATTAGTGTCTCGAAGAATCATGTTCTCCATTCAAAGACGAAGAATATAGCAATAAAGTATAATTTTCTCAAAGAGAAGGTTACAAACAGAGTTGTTCAATTGAATTATATTCCTTCCACAAAACAAATTGTAGACATATTTACTAAACCCTTAGCCAAGACACCATTTGAATATCTCCATCAGAAGATGGGTGTCATCCCTTCTCTCACCTAAGAGAGTCCATCCTGTTAGGGGGAGTAGGTGTTGGTTGAATATCTGATACCTTTGAAAAAGTACTGCAACAGCTTAGGGGGAGCATGTTTTCTTTGACATTGATGTCAAAGGGGGAGAAAAGGTGTGGTCTAGATGCTACAGTTGGAGGTCTAAGAAGAATAGTGCAGCCTTTCAGGGTTGCCATCAATGCCAAAGGGGGAGATTGTTGGCATGTTTTTTACAGGAAGAGTGTGCTTGTCATTGATGGAAAGAACAACAGCGATGATGGTAAATAGAACAACAGCAATGATGAAAAACAGGAAAGGTTTGGAGACAGAAACCTTTGAATACTTAGAAAATATTCTAATTCGGAAGAGATCATAAGCTTAGGAGGAGGAGCAACAGTGGTCATCGGATCAAGCACTATGAAGAATTTGGATCATTGGATCAAAATCCTGATAGGAGGAATGAGCATGCAGAGGAGGAGAACATATCTCAGGCGTTATATTTGAGCATGTGGACCACCCGTCGTTGGATCCATAGGTAATTCCCTGGGCCTTGATTCCTTTATAGTGCACCGTAGGAGTGAATGCATGAGATAGGAACTCGCGAAGTTTGATTTCGTGAAATTGATCTTGATCGTTGGATCACGGAGAGATCTGGACCATTGATCTGGAAAGCGTAGATTCGAGGTTTGGGTTTTGGAAGAAAGGGGCGAGTTGATTTCCAAAGTCCAAAAACACAAAGTCTCAAAGTCTAGGAGAGCCGAAGAAAATTTAAACCATCAGATCCAAAGGGATACGTGGCGATGGATCGTGAGCTCCGGAGAAATCTCACTTTAAGAATTTCCAATTGAGAATTGAAATTCTCGAACCCTGGAGAGTCGGAGACTCGAAGTAAATATCGATCATCCGATCATCCAAAATAGATCTCAATCGTCAGATCATCCGAAGAAGATCTCAAGTGTCAAATAGTCTAAAGTGAATCTAGGCCATCTGATCTAGAGCGTCAGTTTGAGATTTGAGATTTCAGAAGTCTGGAGACCTGAAGGAAGTCTCGATCGTTGATCGAGAAAGGGGCTGCAGAACTGTTGATTTTGTTGACAAGTCAATTTCCCAAAGTGGAGGTAGAGCCGTCAATTGATAAGGATAGGTGTCTGTAGATCATCCACTCTGGAATATTGGTGTATGGAGAAAAGCAGGGTTTGATATTTTAAACTCTCGGAGTCGGGATCACAAAGTAAATCACAGTTGTTGATTTGGGAAGGTTAGATTTGATCCACAGAAATTGAAAGGACAGATCTGAACCATCAGTTTAGGAGCACCATTAAGATCATGATATCGATGGTCTCATCACATTGCCGGGTCAAAACATGCTTGGGTCTTACTTTTTCATGAACAGACCGCAATCAAAACCACGGTATCGCCAAAGGCATACATGGAGCTCTGTAGTGAATTGTGGGGCAAAAAGAGGATTTCCCTCAAACCACCTTTGGTCACGCCCACAATCATGTGGTCACATGAGATCATTGCCCAAGGTCACATCAGTGGAATATTGAGGAAGGAGCTAGCACTGTTAGGCTCCACATCAGAGGTTATGCATTGAAAAGTCAAAAATCATTTGCGTGTATAATCCAACGGCACTGGTCAAATCGAATGTGATCGAAGGGTTGTTGTTTCATCTCGTGATTTCTTGATTAGTTACAATTCAGTTACACTAACTGAATCATTGTTCCTGAGTGGTTGAATCATTGTTCATGAGCGTTGGAATCATGATTCCTGAATGTTTCTTTGAGATTCCAGACTTGAGCGTTGGATATGCGGAGTGTAATGCATGATGAGAGCAGGGATAAAGGAAAAATGTCATGAGAGAGAGAGGTTGTTGTTTCTCTGTAAAAAGTAGTTGAACTGTAAGAAATGAATATTATAGCATGAAATTAGGCAGAAAATGCAAAGATGATGAACACAAATTGGACAAAGCATAATTTGTGAAAACAACAGACTGTACGAGAACTTAAGCGCAATAAGATGCGAGCAGGAAGACACTGATGCAGGTAGAACAGACCAGTGTAGCAGAATAGTGGTGAGACTAGTAAGCCATTGATAAATATTGTATCACTTTAATAAATTTCAGCAAGAAAGTATTTATCTCTTGGGGAGGTAGGGTGGTGCTAGGGAGGACTTTTGTCCTCAGAGCTTCAAGTGGGTGCTTGAACACAGGGAGTTGTAGCTTCCATCTGGTTGCAGGCAGAAAAACTAGGGTGGTAGGGTGGTGCAAGGGAGAACCATTGTTCTTTGTTATGCAGGTTGGTTCCTATGTGACTGGAAGTTGGTGCTTCCATCCAGTTGGTGCTGGAACACTTAGGGAGTTGGTGCTTCCTTCTAGTGGGTGCTAGAGAAACTAGAGAGTTGGTGCTCTTAGCAAGTTGTAGCTTGTTAAAGAAGAGGTTGTAGCCTCATTTTGAGTTGGTGCTCAAAGAAATATGATGTACAAAACTTAAAATACTTCCTATCATTCGAAGAAGAAGTAGTTTTCTCCCTTTATGGGTTTCCTCATGAATATTTGTCTCTGTGTATATCATATGTGTGATTGATGTTTGTTATTTTTTCTACTCATGTCTTGCATAATCTTGATGATCACTTGGAGAAGGTTAATAATATTTTAATAGGCATAAAATTGTTTAAGCACATTAACAATTGATTCACCCCCCCCCCTCTCAGTTGTCTTAGTAATTCCAACAACCATCCTCATCATTCATGTAGCCATAATATGAACTAGCATCAATTCACTTGTAAATATCATACCTAGACCTCCTCTTATTTTCCTCGAGGGATATTATCGAGTATATCCTTGAGGATGGGGAGGAATTTCATATCCCTGAAGTGTCTATAACTAGGGCCCTTACTGGTGGAAATGGGCACATCAACTTCATTCCCTTGCAAGTCTGTCATCTTGGCCCCTACTTTGGAATAATTAGGACTGCCAAGCTCTACGATCAGAACTCCCAGTGCCCATTTTTCTTGATTATCAAGAAAGTAACCCTAGTGGATGTCTTCATTATAATACTATGTCAACCTTAATAATGAACTAAGGCCCATATTTTATATTTGATAGAAGTTAAGAAGCACATTTGGAAAACAAATTGATGATCCATAAGCTTTGCTAGCATGTCTTATCGATGTATATTAAGCATTTCCTTGGCCTTGTCCTTATCCTCCATGAGATCCTCACTCATGTATTTAGTAAGAATCTCACATTTCTTATTATCCACAACCATGCACTTGATCTCTTTCTTATCTGGAAGGGGCACATAGGAAACAAACTCTTGCTCCCTTTGTTGTTGGTTTCCCTTGTCCTGATATTCCATTTCTTCTACCACATCCTCCTCTTATTTGAATAGGACAAGCTTAATGAAAATGAACTCCCCTCTTTTGAGATTCAAACTAGCCTCCCTCTTGACATACTTGATTCTCTACCACTCCCTCAATGCTCTAGCTTGCATCTCCTCTTTTGTGGGCCACTCAACTTTCTCCAAGATACCAACCTCATAATCCCTATATCCATAATAAATTGAATCAATTCACTTGTAAATATCATACCTAGACCTCCTCTTCTTTTCCTTGGGGGGGTTATCAAATATCTCTTTGAATTCGAGGACAAATTTCATAGCCCCACTTGTACAATTGGCTTGTGGAATAATGTAACATGCCATCCTCTAGCAACCAATTGTACAAGTGGGGTTGGGAAATTACTCCCCGACATCACATAGCTATTTTATAATCCCACCGAGGTGTAGAAGAGGAGGTCTAGGTATGATATTTACAAGTGAATTGACATTATTTATTATGGCTATAGGGATGAGAAGGATGATATCTTGGAGAATTTTTAGTATCCCATGGAGGAGGAGTTGTGGGATAGATCACTTAGGGAGTGTCAAATAATCAAGTCTATCAAGAGGGAATCTAGGTTGATGGTTAAGAGAATGGATGATCCAAGTGGATATTGGTGGCCACCCACCTATTCCACTTGGACCCACACCATTGTTTCTTTCATTTTTTTAGTTTCCTTAATTGTAGCACAATTTACTATTTTTAGCAGTTCTTTGGGTCCTGAACTTTCGGAGTTGTTTTGAGGCCCTAAACAACGTTTTTTGGGCATGAATGCTACGGTGAATATGAGTCCATTCTAGACTCGATATTCGCTATAAGAAACATAGTCCTCGGATAGATATTTCTAACAATGTATCATGTGCATCAAACGGAGATAGTATGCCAAAGTTACGACCCCGGGAAATTGATGTACCAATTTACCCCAACGGGACCCATATTCTGGTGTTTCATCTCCTAGGGTTAGGTTTTTGGATGTTTAGGGTTTTCCATTGTTTCTTAGTAATATATAGGCCTTCGAGCCTCATTGTAACAGGTATTTCAGAGGCCAGTATCCCCCACATCTCTTCTTAGAGATAAGCTACCAGCGCCCTAGCTAGTTTATTTCCATTCTGTCTGTAAGCATTTTTCAGTCATTTGTTATTAATGAAATGAAATATTATTTCCACTGCATCTTTGTGTTTATGTGTATTTATGTATTTCATTGTGTTCCTACATAAATCAGGATCAGTGGTATCAGAGCGGTTTGCTTGTTCTCGATCTTTCTTTGCATGTCTTCAACGAGGTCAGGGTATAAGGAATTGGGGCTCGATCTGGTTGAACCTTTGCAAGATCAGTCTCGCAAACCCCGACGACTGCCCATGGGGGAAGAAAAGAAATATGAGGGAGCAGGAGATCCTATCAAAATGTTTCTCGAGGAGGCCCTCGAGAAACAAAGGAACGCGATGATGGACAACTTTGCCCAGATTCTTCAACGGATTCCCACTAGCGGCGCATCGACATCCAACAGCCACTCTAGAGGCGACACTCCTTTTAAGGTACAAGTAAAATTTGACATTCCCATATTTGAGGGCCAAATAGATGCAGATGCCATAGATAGATGGTTGAATCTGTTAGAAGGATATTTCTCAATTCATGAATTTTTCGACCGAGAAAGGATTATTTTCGCACTCCTCAAAGCCGCCCCCCATGTCAAGGACTGGTGGGAAACCTACTCGGAGCAACAGGGAGAGGGGGAACCCTCTCTGTTCTCGACAACACCCACTTGGAATTCTTTCTGAGATTCCATCAAGGAACAATATTATCCCATGGGGAGCTATGAGTACAAATACATACAATGGACTACGTTGCGGCAGCAAAGGGACCAAGATGTGCATGAGATGACGAATCAGTTTCATACCCTATGCATAAAGTTGGGTATCAAAGATTCAGAGAAAAATTTGGTGTTAAAGTAACACAGTTGTCTTCATAGATACATTCAGGAGGAAATGGAGTTCCTCGACATCTCCTCGCTTGGTGTGGCGTACCAATATGATGCCAAGATTGAGCAGAAGTTCAAACAAAGAAAGCAAGACTTTGGGTCTACGAATCAGAAGCAAGGGAAAGGTACCACCAAACCACAAAAAAAAGGACCAAGCCAAGGCAGAGCGGCCTAGGATAACCCGCTAAAGCCACAAGCAAAGAAAAACACCATGAAGCCAAAAAAGGACACAGGAAAGTGGTGTAAGTTCCATAAGAGCTCCACTCACAACACGAGTGTCGAGCCAAGCAGTCATTGGTAGCCGAGTTGAAGGCTTATGAATTGGATGCATGCTCTGACTCTGAATCAGAACCCAATAAGGGGAATGATAGGGGGAAGTAGATTATCGATGCAGAGCCCAACTCCATTGTTGCCACCACGAAGATCCAGAAGGAGGAACCAGAAGATCCAGAGGAGGCGGAGCGTCTCTTCCATTTCAAGATGTGGGTAAAGGGTTCCCCATTGCAATTCATTGTTGACAGTGGGAGCCAGAAGAACCTCATTTTGGTAGAGGTCATGAAGCGGCTGGGATTTTCGACCATAGCACACCCACAACCATACACCATCAAGTGGTTGCACCAAGGACGGGACCTCCACGTCAGCCAACAATGTCGCCTTCCCTATAGCATCAAGCCCTTCATGGATGAGGTATTATGTGACATTGCTCCTCTTGATGTTTCTGATGTATTATTAGGCCAACCATACTTGTGGAAGCGACATGTTGTGTATGAGTCCAGGCCTTGTGCTATTATTGTCACCTTGGGAAATAAGTTGTACAGGATACCAGAGATAGCACCGCCTACCACCATCTCTTTGGTTACTGCAAAACAATGCAGTAAGCTCATTTCCAAAACCAAGAAATTTTTTTTCCTGATGATCCGCCCTGAGGGAAAGAGAAATATTGTGTCCATGACCTCCAGAAAGGGCCCCGTTGCATGAAAACAACAGATGGATAGGGTCATGGAGGAGTACGAGGACATCTTCACCTCCCCTGCAGGGGTGCCTCTACATTGTTAGGTCAAGCACCCCATCGATCTGACCCCAGGTGAGTCACTGCCCAATGGACCCATCTATCGGCGCTCTGTTATGGAGAATGATGAAATCAAGAGGCAGATTCAGGATCTATTGCAGAAAGGTCACATCCGGTCGAGTTCATCACCCTGTGGGAGCCCGATCGTGTTGGTGTAGAAGAAATATGGGACTTGGAGACTTTGCATTGACTATCGGGCACTGAACAAGATCACTGTTCAGAATAGGTACCCGATCCCATGGATTGATGACCTTCTGGACCAACTCAAGGGGGAAAAATATTTCAGCAAGATTGAATTGAAGCTGGGGTATCACCAGGTACCAATCGAACCCTCTGATGTGTGGAAGACTACCTTCAAATCCAAGGAGGGCCTTTTCGAATGGTTGGTCATGTCATTCGAGTTGACGAATGCCCCTGCAACCTTCATGAGGCTAATGGAAGACATCCTACAGCCATTCACCAACTCATTTGTAGTGGTGTACTTGGATGACATTCTGATCTTCAGCCAGACTTGGGAAGAGCACCTCCACCACATCCGACAGGTCCTCTAAACACTACGACAACACAAGTTGTGTGTCAATTTGGAGAAATGCACTTTTGGCATGACCTAGGTTCAGTATCTGGGATACATTATTGATGAGAGGGGGGTGCATGTGTATCCATCAAAGATCCAAGTCATTCAGGATTGGCTAGCCCCAACCACCCTAACAGAGCTCCGTGGATTTTTAGGTCTTGCCAATTTCTACCGTAGGTTTGTGTTGGGATTCTCTCATATCACTTGGCCCTTGAGTCAAGTCACCAAGGGAGGAGCTAAAGAAAAATTATTTTGGTCTGAATCTCAACAAAAGGAATTCGGGGAGTTGAAGCATCACCTCTGGTCTGCACCAGTGCTCACATTACCATAATTGCAACAACCATTTGAGATTGAGATAGATGCCTCTGACTATGCCATTGGGGTAGTTCTTACTCAACATGGGCATCCAGTGGCATATCACAGTGAGACACTTTCCGAAACAGAGTGGAAGTATCCCACTTATGACAAATAAATGTATTCCATTATGCAATCTTGTCGGCAATGGAAGAATTACATTTTGGGAAAGGAAACGGTCATCCACACAGACCACCGACCCCTGCAGTTCATACAAACACAAGGGAAGTTGTAGAATGATCGCCATCAGAAGTGGTCCACATACCTGCAACAGTTTCATTTGAAAATTAAGTACAAGAAAGGAAGCACCAATAATGTTGCAGATTGCCTCAGTCGACCACCCATCATGGCGCTAACCACTATGCTCAACTCTTGTGGGCATGAGACTTCCAATTGGCCACTTCTCTACACAAGTGATCCAAAATTTGGCCACACATACAATACACTTTTGGAGGGTAAGCAAGTTCCCAATTTTCACCTCCAGGATGCCCTGCTTTGTCACCTGGGACACCTTTGTGTTCCTTCAAGCGAGCGTGCCAATATGATTTGGGAGGAACACTACAGTCAGGTCGTCGGGCATTTCGGGGTCGAGAAAACCATGGCATTACTGCAAAAGTATTTCTATTGGCCGAACCTTCGACAAGATGTCAAGAAGTACACCAAGTACTGCACTGCTTGCGCCATTGCCAAACCG
>JZKD02S1655223.1:1916298-1964227 GCA_000966675.3 Picea glauca
AGATGTCCATTATGATGGCCTGCAAGAAGAATATCATAGCAGAAGCCACTACTAAACTCTTCTTTGAATGAGTGTGGGTACACTTTGGGATCCCATAGTCTATCATCTCAGATCGAGACAGCAAGTTCCTCAGTACATTTTGGTCCAGCCTCTAGTTGATGTTGGACACCAAGCTCACCAAGTCCACAGCTTTCCATCCGCAAACTGATGGCCAGACAGAGGTCATCAACTGGATGATTGTACACATTCTACGCATGTACAACTCAAAGCATCCATGCACATGGGATGAGAGCCTCCCCTATGTAAAACACAGCTACAACTGGGCTCTCCATAGCTCAACCAGCCACATCCCCTTTCAAGTGGGCTTGGGATTCCAGCCACTATGTCCCATTGACATAGCCATGCCATTTACAACTACTCGGGCAGATTCAGCCCATGTCCAGTCTGAGGCTAACAAGGAAAACAACTTCATTGAGCACATTCAACACATCCACCAAAAAGTTCATGACATCTTGGACAAAGCCAATGCTAAGTACAAGCAACGACATGATCAACATCAGGTGCCACACAACTTCCAGGTGGGTGACAAAGTGTGGCTACATTTGCAAAAGGAGCGCCTCGTTGGACCCTACCGCAAGATTTTCCCACTCTGATATGGGCCATACACAATCACAAAGGCTATAGGGGACAATTCCTTTGAGCTCGGTATTCTACCATTCCTTTTTCTGCACCCAGTGTTCAATGTGGATCACCTTCGGCCCTACTTTCCACCTCTACTAGACACATCCAACATGGCAGAACAACTCACACCAACAGAGTTAAACCCAGATTGCATGGAACAAGCCACAACTGATCAAATTATGGACACACAGATCAAGAAAACCCACCAAGATAGGATCCAGCTATATCGAGTTGTCAAAGTAGGCCAACCCCTTCACTTGGGCAAGTGGCTCACCAGGGACCAAGTTCAACAGAAGTTTCCTCATCTCATGGAGGAACTCAATGCAATGGGGACCATTGCTTCCTAAGGGGGGAGGACTGATCCAGATAGATATTGGTGGCCGCCCACCTATTCCACTTGGACCCACACCATTGTTTCTTTCAGTTTTTCAGTTTTCTTAATTGTAGCACAATCTACTATTTTTAGCAATTCTTCAGGTCCTGAACTTCCGGAGTTGTTTTAAGGCCCTAAATGACATTTTTTGGGCATGAATGCTTCAGCGAATATGAGTCTATTTTAGACTCAATATTCATTGTCATAAATGTAGTCCTCGGATAGATGTTTCTAACGATGTATCATGTGCGTCAAACGGAGATAGTATGCCAAAGTTACGACCCCGAGAAATTGATGTACCAATTTACCCCAATGGGGCCCATATTCTGGCGTTTCATCTCCTAGGGTTAGGTTTTTGGATGTTTAGGGTTTTCCATTGTTTCTCAGTAATATATAGGCCTTCGAGCCTCATTGTAATAGGCAGTTCAGAGGCCAGTAGCTGCCACATCTCTTCTCAGAGATAAGCTACCAGCGCCCTAGCTAGTTTATTTCCATTCTGTCTGTAAGCATTTTTCAGTCATTTGTTATTAATTAAATGAAGTCTTATTTCTGCTACATATCTGCGTTTATGTGTATTTATGTATTTCATTGTGTTCCTACATAAATTGGGATCAATGGAATTCATTTTCATTAATCCAATCCTATTCGAGGAAGAGAAGGATTTGGAAAAATAAATGAGAGAGGAGGACAAGGGAAACTAGCAGGAGAGAGAGCAAGATTTCATTGGCCTTCTACCATGTTATTGCACAATCTGTACTTTCCCAAATCCCAAGGCAAGTGAGGCGAGATTGAAGTAACAAGGGGGTGACCTATCATTGTCACCATTTTCTGTTTAGGAGTATGTTATGTTTACCCCAAGGGAGACGTCTCTAGTGACCTAAAGGGCTAATAAAAATACGACAAGGATGAAAGATTACCCCCCTCTCACTGGTCACTCAAGTCAAAAGGTCTTTATGTCTTAAGAGATGAAGAAATGTAATGATTTAAATGTACTTTCCCAAAACAAGACAACAAGCAAAAAAATTTGGTAGTTTCAAGTACAAAATGATGCTACTGCATCAGTAAGACAATAAACATTTGAAATATATGTTGGCTGATGTAAAATTGAAGCAACATGAAATTTTACAACAACAATAAGTATTTTATAATAGCTGCAAGAAATATGCCTCGAAATTGCTTGAAAAGACAATGAAAAGGTATCTTTTACTAGGAAAAATGATAATTAATTGTCACAAGAAATTTCTGAAGTGTCTAACTAGCATTAAAATTTAGTTTACAGAAAATTTGTTGCAGTTAGATGGTTGTAGCAATATTTTGTAACAAAAACAAATAGGTTAGTGATCTAGGCTAAACTAGGGTTAGAGATAGTTAGTAAAAGCTTAGGAGAATAGTGTTTGAGTGTTTAATCAATCCTTCAATAAGAGAGAGGCTAAAACTAGTGCCTTCTAGGGATTATGGAATCAAGTGGATGACTTATTCTAAGGCTGCAAATCAATTTTGATAGTGCACAAAATTCTAAGAGGGAGAATGCATAGGTGAAGTAGTAACTTAAGTCCCCCTATGCATTTTCCTAAAGAAACAAGATACCAGGGTGTAGGAAATTCTAGGCCTTAGCACCTTGCTCTCCTTAGGCTTCGTATGGGATAAGAACTTAGGAAAATATAACTAGGCCAAAACCTCATAGTGCTAGCAAACTAGGGCTCTATGGTTTCACTAGTCACTAGATCAATTCAATGAAAATCTTGGCAAATAGAAAGTAAGAAAGTAATAATTTAAGTTCCTTACTTCAAGCATTAAGTATATCATGCAATTTCAAAATATTGTATGAGCAAATAAAACCATACATAAACCATTCAATAGATGAAAAAAAATTCATATTTTACCTACTTGCACCAAGAATAATCATGAAAATACTATGCAAGATCACCATAAAAGCTTCCAAGATTTATCCAACTTGCAAAAATCAGCCTTATACAAGAGTGTGCCTCACAATTTCAGCCAATATCCCTCACTAGGGCGCAAATTTCAGACCTCTCCTCTTGTGTGAGGAGTTATGATGTCTAAATGAATGTACTTTATCTTTATTTATACAAATTCTATGACCTTTAATTAATTTTAGGTCAAATAAAGGTGGATCTGGCCAATTTACAAATAAATTCAATTTTGACATAAATAAAATTAATTATCATCTAAAGGCACCTACAAGGGTGATGCCATGCCCTTCTAGGGTGACATTGAGGCCCTAAGGTGGAACGTTGGGCCTAGAATGTAGAACACTTGGCCTCCAAAGGCCCCAAATGATTCCCACATGTGCTACCAAGCTCACAACTCCCTCCAAAATGAAAACCCTAGCTCTGGATGATGTCTAAGGTCATGATGGTGATGTCCTGAGCCTTATATGGCCAACGTCCAAAAGGAAGAGCAAGATCCCCCTGGGTCTAGGTCTACCAGGGTGCCTCCAAAGGCAACGTCCTTATTTCTTCCTGGTGCAAATATATGATGTATTATTGCCCCTAGTTGGGGTTAAAACATCCATATGTGGGATTTAAGCCCCCATGAAGGTCCAAGCTAGTAATTGCCTCACGTGTACTTGTCCAACGGGAAAGGTCCTGCAGCAACAATAACTACATCCTCCAAGGGTTCATAAGTCACAGTGATCATAGCATGTAAATCACATCCAATAATTAAATTACCCAAATATGTGCATCAAACGCCCCTTAACCAAGAAAAATTCTCAAATAAGTTATGCAATTTAACAAGTTAGGTTTGGAGAAGGTCTCAGGGTGTCCTATTGGGCTAACCTTCCTCAAGTTTGGGGTGTTTCCCAAGTGGGAGCCAATCAAGGTCATGTAAGTGTATGAGGTGGCATGGGGTAAGTGTTTGGGAGTGGGGTGTAGTAATAACAGGGAAATGTAAGTTTTACCCATGGGTTACTTTATAGAGGGTGAGTTGCACCTTGTCATAAATGTTATTGTCTCCTAGCCCATTAGTTTCCTTTTACTCTTAGCTTTATTGCTTTTGATCTTTTTCTTTTGTGCTTCAAGGGAATAGTTGAGGGCCATTGTCCTAGCTTGATGACCAAAGGTGACAATTTTATCCACAAACATTTCACATAGATGATAAGTTTGGCTCGTGATGAGACCCCCTTTCTCTTGGCTATGCCACCAAGAGTCACTACCCTGGTGATCCAGGGGATCAAAAAATGATTAAAAATCAAAGTGCTCAGAATTGCTCGAAAATGGATTCATTGTGTATATCTCGTCCTCATGATCCCAACGCAACTTGAACAGGCTCAAACAGAGTTTGCATGAGAGAGGTATTGTGTTATGTTTGTTTTCCCAAATAGGAAAAATGTTAACCATACATAGTCCATACAAGCCACGTGGCAGTTGACCGTACAGTCCATACAACCATACAGCTGACATGGAAAGGTGACTTGGAAACTGACATGGCAGGTGGTGATGTGGCAGACTGACTGTGCAAGGGTAATACATGGACCAATCATGTGCTAACACATGTTAGTGTACGGGGTGAATGGAAGGGTGCCACATGGCCCAACCAGGGGTCGTCACGTGGCACCCCATATTTGGTTGATGTGATAAAATGTTTATGGGATTCGCGGGGGTCAAACCCATGATCTCTGTGGGAAAATTCTTTGGAAAGGTTGGGCTACCAGCCTGCCTAATGTTGGTTCTTAACACTATATTTTGAAACTTGTATTTAAATTTGATTTATGGTTCATTCAGGTAGAGAAAAGGCCGAGGCTTAGCCCCAACCCATAGTCACATGTTATACCATTTACCATATGTCTAGCAACACGAGAAGCTAATGGTCCCAGTCGACGGGTGCATGTTTTAGCATTGGTCCTCAGCCACATGGTCACACAAACCTCCATGCGACTGACACCTCTGACGGTTAAGGTGCTTGGCACGCTAACAACGTGACAATTAATCCCATGATCCAGAAACACGTGTAGTGCTGGGTTTTGGCACGGGAAACACATAGAGGCGGGAAGAGCCCAACTAGGGGTTTTTGGAGATTCCAGAGCCATTGAATCCATCTATTTTGCATTATTAGCATTGCAAAGCACTGATTTTGACACTTTCAACATATAATGAAAATGATACATTGGAAGTTGGACCAGAAGATGTAGCCCAAGAGTGGGGTGAACTCCTTTATCATTTTTTTGTGTTATGTGCTTACTTTTGATGGTTGTTTATGACTATGTATGCTATTCATTTTAAGTAAAAACTCATTAAGTTTATGTGCTTTCAACTTGATCCAATTACCTAAGACACATACATATTCCACTTGCAAAATTTGTATACACAAACCTTTTTCATTTTCAGATCAAGTTGGTATCAAAGCAAAGGTTTTTGAAGGTTTGATTATTTGAAAGTGTTTTGTTTTATGATCCTTACAAGGTTGAAGCTCACAAGAGGATAAGGTTAGATTTTAGAGCCAAGTTCTTAGCTTTCAAGAAGTAGAACCATACATTCACCTCAAGCTTCAAGGAGGCATTCACCAAGAATGGCTCATGAGGAGAGTCATGAAACTCCTACTTTAGAAGATGAAACTTTCAGAAAATCCTTTTATGATATGACAGAAATGGTGAAAGTTTTATTTGAAGAAAGAAATGCAAAGTTGCAAGGTGAAAGCTCAAATCCTTTAAGAGGTAATTAAGATAGTGGTGATAAAACTCCAAAAGGAAATGGAGGGAATGGTGATACTCCACCTCCTTTACCTCCATCTTCCACTTCTTCTACCATTTCACAACCACCTCCAAATTCTCCAAAAGAACATGGTAAAATTCCTCCAAAAACTTCTTTGCTTAAGCTTGATATTAAGTTTGAATTGCCTATGTACAATGGAGAGGTAAATGCTGAGAAACGAGATAATCAGATTTGCCAAATTGAAGTGTATTGTAGGATACAAAGAAACCAAGATGATGAAACTAAGATTAAGCTTGCTTCTCTTAGATTGGAAAGTGCAACACTCATTTGGTGGGAAGCCAAAACTCAAGAGGACATGAAGAAACAAGGTAAATTTTTATCCTATTGGAATGATTTTATTGTTGCAATTAAAAGGAAATTTTATCCATTAGCATACATGCAGAAAACTATCATGGATTGGAAAAACTTTAGACAAGATAAAGGGAAAAATGTGCAAATCTACACTCAAGAATTTAGAAGAAGAGATTTGATTTTGGGTATATATTTATCTTCTCAAGAAATTTTACTCAAATGCATTGGAGGATTGCATAGCTATTTGAGACACACAATTCTCATGTTTAACCCTACAAATCTAGATGAAGTTTGTGTACAGGCAACTTATTTGGAAGCAAAAGGGAGAAATGATCCTCAAGAGGGAAGCAAGAAGCCATTTTATAATGGAGACAAAGGAAATAGGAAATTCAAAGGAAATGGAAAGAAGAATGCTTCAGTCAAGAAAGAGGGAGAAAAAATCACATGTAAACATTGTTCAAAAGATGGCCATTATGAAAACCATTGTTGGAAACTTCATCCTGAAAAGAGACCCAAAATTTTCAACAACCAAACTAAACCAAAGACTGTTGTAACTACACAACATTATTTATGATCTGATTCGGGAGATGAAACAAAAATCACATCCATGATTTTTCAAGGTAAGGACTCCATTGCTAGTACTAGTTCTTTAAGTAGTACCCTCAATGAAACTCAACATGAAAAATAAAGAACAAAGTTTTTCCACATAAGGTTCATTTCAAAGAATACCAAGATAGATACTCTATTTGATACTGGATCTAAAGAAAAACTCATATCTGAAGACACTGTCAAGAAATTTCCTTTGGAAACTACTCCTCATCCTAAACCATATCCTCTAGGTTGGATACATGACAATTCCAAATTGCATGTGACAAGAAGATGTAAACTTAGATTTGAAATCACTGCAAACTTTATAGATGAGGTAGAGCTTGATGTTATTCCATTGGATATTTGTGGTATTGTGTTGGGAAGCCCATATTTATATGATAGGAGAGACATCTTTCATCATCATGAGAAAAAATATCATTTGTTTAAAAATGGAGTTGAGTACATTGTTAGAGAACATACAAAGAAGTTGAATTTGTCACTTGTAAATGCTGGCCAAATGAAGAGATTAGTCAATGCTAGTAAGAACTTTGTACTCTTGATGATCAAACCCAAAGACAATGTTAAAAAAGAATTTTTTGATGGTTGTGATGCAAAGTTAAAATATGATTTATATGAGGTTGTTAACCAATATGATGAGATGTTTCAAGAACCAAAAGGATTTCCTCCTAAAAGAGGTATTCAACATGAGATTCAATTGCAGCAAGATTGTCCTCTTCTAAACATTGGTAAGTACAGGATGTCAGACATGGAGAATGTTGAAATTAAAATACAAATACAAGAGTTGCTTGACAAAGGGGTTATCATGACAAGCACATCACCATGCGGGTCACCAATTGTTTTAGTACCAAAGAAAGATGGTACATGGCACATGTGTGTAGATTTCAGATCCTTGAACAAGATTACGGTAAAGAATCATTACCCTATTCCTAGAATTGATGATTTGTTAGATCAATTGAAAGATGCTAAGTATTTTACTAAGTTGGATTTGAGAAGTGGATATCATCAGATTAGGATTGTTGAAGGAGACACATGGAAGATAACTTTCAAAAAAAAGCAAGGTTTGTTTGAATGGATGGTGATTCCATTTTGGATTTGTAATGCTCATGCTACATTCATGAGAGTTATGAATGATGTTTTAAGGCCTTTTCTTGATGATTGTGTAATTGTCTACTTGGATGACATTTTGATATTTAGCAAATCTCATGAAGAGCATGCTAGGCATGTAAAGCAATTTTTAGATGTATTAAAGAAAGAATTTTTTTTTTAAAGATGTCTAAATGTGAGTTTGGAAAGACCTCACTTGTTTACTTGGGACATATTGTTGGAGGAGGAGAACTGAAAATAGATGATTCAAAGGTCAAAGTCATTTTGGATTGGCCCAAGCCCAACAATCTAATGGAGGTAAGAAGCTTTTTGGGAGCATCCCAATATTGGAGAAATTTTATTGCTAACTTCTCTTCAATTGCAGATCCATTACATGCAATGACAAGCATCAAGCAAGTTTTCCAATGGGGGCAAGCAACAAAAATATTTTGATGCATTTAAGGAGAAGATTAGTTCAGCTCCAGTTCTTGCACTTCCTAATTTGAGACAACCATTTGAGATACAAACAGATGCAAGTAACTATGCAATGGGAGTAGTCTTGTTGCAATATGGTAAGCCCATTTGTTTTCATTCTGAAACTTTTAATGGTGTTGTGATTAATTATCCTATAGATGACAAGGAGTTGTATGCATTGGTGCAAAGTGTGAAAAAATGGAAACATTATTTGTTGGGGAAAGAAACTATTTTTCACACAAATCATCAACCATTGCAATACTTGCAATCACAAACAAAGATACAACAAGCAAGACACTTCATATGGATGGGTTTCCTACAACAACTCCACTTGGTTATCAGGTATAAGAAAGGAATTTATAAAAAAGTTGTTGATATGATTTCTAGTCCTATTGTTAGTGTTTCAGTTATTCTTAAGCATAATTCTACCATGCATGAGAGTTATGTCAAACAATATGCTTTAGATGTTGATTTTAAAGAGGTTTATGCAACTTTGTGTCATTCTAACCAAGTTAAGGAATTGGATTACCATGTGCATGATAAGATTTTGTATCATCTTGGAAAGTTATGTATTCCACAGGGTGAAAGAGTCAACATCATAAGGGAATCACATTCTTCTCTTATTGTTGGCCACTTTGGTGTAGGCTAGATGGTGGCTAATTTGAAAAGGTATTGTTATTGGCCTAAAATGAATGAAATTGTTTCAAGATATGTAAGAGGATGTTCTTTATGTGCAACAAGTAAGCCTAGCAATAGAATTTTGGGTTTGTATACTCCACTTCAGGTTCCTTCTCATCCTTGGGAAAGCATTTCCATGGACTTTGTAGGAGGATTACCTATGTCAAAAAAAAATCATGATTATCTTTATGTTGTGGTTGATCGTTTCATAAAAATGTGCATTTTGATGCCTTGTAAGAAGAAGGTTACAGTTGAACAAACATCACAAATGTTCTTTCAAGATATTTGGGTACATTTTGGGTTTCCCAAATACATTATTTCTAATTAATATTTTCAATTTATTGGAAACTTTTGTTCAAACTTATGGGAACTCATGGACACCAAGATGAAAAAGAGCACATAATTTCATCCACAAACTGATGTTCAAATAGAAGTGGTGAATAGAACAATAGTACATCTTCTTCATGGTTATTGCAGCAAACATCCTAAGCTTTGGGATGAGCACCTACACTACATTCAACATGATTATAATCGGGCTAAGCATTCTTCGACTCAAACATCTCCATTTGAAGCATTTTTTGGTTATTTGCCAAAATCTCCTTTAGATTTTATCTTTGGGAAGGATATTGTTATTGATGGTCATTATGACATTGATAGAGGAAATAAGTTCATTGAACAAATTCAGTTGGTGCATCAAATGGTACAAGAACAGTTGGAAAAGTTCCAAGCCAAGTACAAGACAAGACATGACAAGCATCATGTTGATCACAGTTTCCAAGTTGGAGATGAAGTTTGACTTTACATTAGAAAGGAGAGGCTTAAAGGAAAAGGTAAAAAGATGAAACCAATTAGATATGGACCTTTCAAGATTCTTGAAAAGATTGGTAACAATGTCTTATGTTTGGATTTACCTCCTTATATGAAAATGTATGCAGTTGTTAATGTTGAGAATTTGAGATTGTATGAGCCTCCTTTGATTGATGATCAAGGAGAGCATGTTAAAATTCCTTCCATAGATGACTTCTCGCCAGAATATCTTTCAAAATTGCATGAGGATACAATCCTTGACAAAAAGGTAAGAACTTCAAAATGAGGGAATGTGGAATACTTTCGTGTTGGTGTTAAAGGAACAAATCCAAGCAAAGATAAATGGATTGAGGTTGGAAAGGTGAGGGCACTATACCCTCATCTTCATATTGACTGAAAGTATTCTTTTGGAGGTCCAAAATATTCCCAATAGGGAGGAGTGATCCAGGGGATCAAAAAATGCTCAAAAATCAAAGTGCTCAGAATTGCTCAAAAACGGATTCATGCGTAGATCTCATCCTCATGATCGCAATGAAACTTGAATGGGCTCAAACAAAGTTTGTATGTGATAGATATTTTGTTCTATATTTTTTCCCAAACGGGCAAAATGTTGATTGTACATAGTTCATACAGGCCACATGGATGATGACCATATAGTTTATACGACCATACAACTAATGTGGCAAGGTGACTTGGCAATTGACATGGAAAGTGGTGATGTGGCAGGTTGATCGTGAAAGGGTAAGAGATGGACCAATTGTGTGCTGACACATGTCAGTGTACAGGGAAAATGTAATGGTGCCACATGGCCCAGCCAAGGGCCTCCACGTAGCACCCCATATTTGGTTAATGTGATAAAATGTTTATGGGATCCATAGGGGTTGAACCCCCGACCTTCATGGGAAAATTATTTGCAAAGGCCAGGCTACTAGCCCACCTAATGGTGGTTCTTAACACTATAGTTCGAAACTTGTATTTAAAGTTGATTTATGATTCATTCAGGTGGAGAAAGGGTCGAGGCTTAGCCCCAACCCATAGTCACATGATACATCATTTACCATATTTCTAGCGGCACGGGGAGCCAATGGTCCCAGCCAATGAGTGCAGGTTTTAGCACCGTCCCTCGTCCACGTAGTTACACGAACCTCCATGTGACCGACACCTCCAACGATTAAGACGCTTGATGTGCTAACAACGTGACAATTATGCCATGATCTGAAAATGCACATACTGCTAGGTTTTGGCATGACAAACACACAAAGGCTAGGTTCATTCACACAAAGGTGTGTTTTGGTGAGCAAGTACAAGAAGTTATTGGGAGAAACTTCTAGGAAATGTATTTTTCTCAATTTTTGGCCAAACCAGGTGCAGGAAGAGCCCAACTATGGGTTTTTGGACATTTTGGAGCCATTGAAGCCATCTATTTTTCATTATGAGCATTGTAAAGAACTAATTTTGACACTTTGAGCATATAATGAAAATGATCCATTGGAATTTGGAGCAAGAGATGTAGCCCAAGAGTGGGGTGAGCTCCTTTATCATTTTGTTGTGTTATGTGCTTACTTTTGATGGTTTTTTATGATTGTTTATGCTATTCATTTTAAGTAAAAGCTCATTAAGTTTATGTGCTTGCAACTTGATCCAGTTGAATAAGACACAAACATATTCCACTTGCAAAATTTGTATACACAAACCTTTTTCATTTTCATATCACCTGGTTTGGTGACCATATAGGTGGTAGTGTCATACTGCTACATGTCCATGGTCATAATAGGTCAGCTCATGATGATTCCTCCTATCCACAAACTAGTACCTCGAGTTTTTATGTATCTTATGGTTTCCCTTTTCCTACTGAGAAGTTTTTTACTGCTTTCTCGAGAATCCCTGGTCGAAGCATCTTGAAGGTTTTCAACATTGGCTTTTAACTCTTGCAAGATACTTTTACCCTCTGGGCCCTTAGCCCCTTCTTCCCACAAGGCAAGGCACAACCCTTCTTAGTGTGGCCAATCCCAATGCCCGAACAAAGGTGAGGGGAGATGAGAGGAATAAATATGGAAAGTGGTTAGTATGGAGGGAATTGATGATGACCTTTAATAGACCCACCCAATGGCAACCCATCCTAAAGGGAGATCAACTTACTAGAGCACCATGTCACCCTTGCAGGTATGAACAAGTCAAAGAGCATAATTTTCAAGAAAACGTTATGAAATGTAGGAGAATTAAATGCAACATATTCAAGTGCTTCAAGAATCAAAGTGACACATACTATGATACCTAGACTCATTACCTCATGGAGCAAGAATTATTTCCACTCGAGTAATAGGTTGGTGGGATGGACACTACTGATGTCGATAAATGGACTACACTGAAGAAAAGAGGGGCCCTCCTGGGCCACGCTCAAGTCATCCAGCTCTTGGTATTCCATGTCTAGGACCCGTGGGCCTCGATACATGATCTCTTTATTTATCTCTAGGGTAGGGGATAACATTTGGCTCCAACTCAGGGACATGTTCTCACCGTAGAGTGCATGAGCATGAGAACCTCATCATCTCTGGTATGATATGTGCCTACTAAATCTCAAAAAAATGTATTATTAATATTTAGGGTGGTTATATCACCCCTTTTCCATATATGATATATTAAAATAAAGAGAATCTCTAATCTAACATATGATTGTGAGCATACATATACAAAAGTGAGACAAAATAATATCTAAATGTAACTACAACTATGCTAACATGATATGCAGATGGTATATACAATGGATCCAAATTCCTACCTACCTCTACTTACCTATTGGTTGAATGCTAAGTGTAGTCAAATAACTAGTGAAACCATCCTAGCAATATCTCATAATACCTTCCTTTGTGCTTCATCATAAACCAAAACAATGACAAGTCAAGCACAAAAATAACATGAGTTAGAGCATGCATCATATCATAGGAAGTCGTAAAGTCTATCCCATGGAGGCATGAGGGAGGGACAAATTTATGCCAATTCACACTTCTAGGGAAGTGCTCAATCCATCTCAGAAAGGGATCATGAAACATCAAAGGCTCGAAATATTGAATCAAAGAGTCTGAAGGTTGGCTACCTTGGATGTCATCACATCCCAAGGTCTGGGAAGGGACTAGTAAGAACCTAGAGGATGATTGGAAATTTTCTAAGGCAAATTTGAAAGATTGAGATAACAAACTTCTTCTTAAGGTATTCAACCTACCCTTGAATTATAAAAGAAGGCTCCTCCCTAGAGAAAACTTGGGACAAGGGACATGTTTCCTAATTGCATCCTTAGTGTCATAACGAGGTAAAGTAATTGAAGGGAGATGCAAAACCTTGTCATAAGTATCCTGCTTTAGGAAAGCAACGTCCTTACCCTTATCAAGATCTTAGCACAATGGTGGTTGATAATATTCTTCACAAAATAAATCTGAGTGCTCAAAGGAAGACTCATCAAAATCCTCAAGGTATGACCGAAAATCATCATGTAAACATAAAACCAAATCATCCCTGGGTGTTTGGAAAATGTCTCTAACTATATCATCTCCTTGTTGCCATATGTTAGAATTAGTAGTAACCTGATATGATGGTTGTAAAGGCAACTTTTGGAAATTATCCTGAATATCGTAAATAGAGTCCCCATCATAGATAATCATATCCCATTTATGTTTCTCGACATGTATGAACTCATCAATATTATCAACCATGTTATTACCTTTATCATAACATGAAAGGTTTACAACATCCAAGGGCTTCTCTAACACTTTTTAACTTTTCAAATCATAAAATAAAGCATATTCAAAATCTTGGAAAGGGAAACAACTTACCGTATTCATTTCTTCTTGTGCAGGAGCATCGAAGATTTGGATAATTTCATCAAATGTAAGAGTAAGCATAAATTCCTCTTCCTCATGACTTTCCCTTACATCTTCAGCTTCACAATACGAAGGGTCTATCTTGTCCAAGGGTTCCCTTTCTTCTTCACCTTATGAATCATAGAATAAGGTATCATCAAAAACCTAAAAAGGAAAGTGACTAACCTCATCCTCTTCTTCTTGTGCAAGAGGAAAAGGATTTGGGATGGCTTCATCAGAGGGAGGAGAACACATTAATACCTCATCATCATGTTTGATATCTTCAAGATCTTTCTCTTCAACCAAGTCCTCATTATATTTGGTAGTAAAATATTTCTCTTCCTCATGGGATTTGTAACCTTCGTCAGGGACCCTCCCTTCAAATTCTTGTTGGTTTTGTTCTTCAGTAACAAGGATAGGGTGTAACCCTTCCTTTTGGAGGGTTGATGTATTTTTATACACTCTCATGGTTGGGTCCCACCTTTCAAGGAAAAGTAAAATGAAGACTTTAATATAAATTATACTATTCGGGATGATATCACGCTTAACCCACTCCCTTTGGTCTAATCCCAAAGACAATAAGAACAATCCTACTAGTACATACTGATCTCTTACTTTTGTGTCTGAAACATATTTCAAGACTTTTGTGACATGAGGTTTAGCTATGGATGGGTTTCCATCAAATTTCGGACAATTATCTACCAAACCAAGAGGAAAAGGGTTTGGGTATCCTGAAATATTTAGGGCAGGAAACCTTTTATAAAGTGACCATTCATTCAAGAAGGTTTCCTCAAATTGATCCATGGTCTTGATGCCTTTATTAAGGAAACCATCATACCATCTCCTAGCATTATCATGAAAAGAGGCAAAGAAAAGTTTCATTGCTAGGTATTTGACATCATCACTGACAGGGTGGAGTTGAAAGAATGCAAAAAATTCATGCATATGGTCCTCAAAATTATTTTCATCACTACCAGTGAATTTAGGGAGCCATTTTATATACCTTGGAGGCATTTATCGGGGATATCCCAATATGCAAGGGTTTAAAATTACCTGGGTCCCATTGAGAAGCCATGTCTAGCTTAATTATCAGTGGAGTCGTGAGATAATCCTTCTAAGTATTATCAAAGGGAAAAGAGGGAATCACCCTTAGTGGAGTTGCTAGGTAAGCTTTGAAAAGTGAAAGGCTTTGAGAAAAGGCTTACAGAAAAAGTGTCGCTCGAGGAAAATTGACTTGATGTTCCCCAACAATGGGGACAAAAATGTTATCGCACAATATGTACTTACCCAAATCCCAAGGCAAGTGAGGCAAGATTGGCATAACAAGGGGGTGACGTATCATTGTCACCTTAATAGGAAACCCCTTTATGTTTAGGAGTATGTTATGTTTACCCCAAGGGAGATGACCCTAGTGATCTAAAGGGATGATAAAACTAAGACAAGGATGCAAGAATACCCCCCTCTCACTGGTCACTCAATTCAAAAGGTATTTATGTCTTAAGAGATGAAGAAAATGTAATGATTGAAGTGTACCCTCCTAAAACAAGACAACAAGAAAAAAATATGGCAGTTTCAAGTACAAAATGATGTCAATGCTTCAATAAGACAATAAACATTTGAAATATATGTTTACTGATATAAAATTGCAGCAACATGAAATTTTACAACAACAATAAGTATTTTATAACAACTGCAAGAAATGTGCCTCAAAATTTCTTGAAAAGACAATGAAAAAGATAACTTTTACTAGACAAAATGATACTTAATTGTCACAAGAAATTTTTGAAGTGTCTAGCTAGCATTAAAATTCAGTTTGCAAAAAAATTTCTACAGTTATATGGTTGTAGCAATGTTTTGTAACAACAGCAAATAGGTTAGTGATCTAGGCTAAACTAGGGTTAGAGATAGTTAGTAAAATCTTAGGAGAAGAGTGTTTCAATGTTTAATCAATCCTTCAATAAGAGAGAGGCTAGAACTAATGCCTTCTAGGGCTTATGGAGTCAAGTGGACGACTTCTTCTAAGGCTGCAAATCAATTTTGATAGTGCACAAAAGTCTAAGAGGGAGAATGCATAGGTGAAGTAGTAACTTAAGTCCCCCTATGCATTTTCCTCAAGAAACAAGATACTAGGGTGTAGGAAAAACTAGGCCCTAGCACCTTTCTCTTGTTAGGCTTCTTATGGGATAAGAACTTAGGAAAATATAACTAGGTCAAAACCTTAGAGTGCTAGCAAACTAGGGCTCTATGGTTTCACTAGTCACTAGATCAACTCAATGAAAATCTTGGCAAATAGAAAGTAATAATGCAATAATTTAAGTTCCTTACTTCAAGCATTAATTATATCATGCAATTTCATAATCTTGTATGAACAAATAAAACCATACATAAACCATTCAATAGATGAAAAAAAACACATATTTTACCTACTTGCACCAAAAATAATCATGAAAATGCTATGCAAGATCACCATAAAAGCTTCCAAGATCGATCCAACTTGCAAAAATCAGTCTTATACAAGAGTGCACCTCACAATTTCAGCCAATAGCCCCTACTAGGGTGCAAATTTCAAACTTCTCCTCTTGTGTGAGGAGTTCTGATGTCTAAATGAATGTACTTTATGTTTATTTATACAAATTCTCTGACCTTTAATTAATTTTAGGTCAAATAAAGGCCGACCTAGCCAAATTACAAATAAATTCAATTTTGACATAAATAAAATTAATTAGCATCTAAAGGAATCTCCAAGGGTGACGTCATGCCCTTCTAGGGTGATGTTGAGGCCCTAATGTGGAATGTTGGGCCTAGAATGTAGAATGCTTGGCCTCCAAAGACCCCAAATGATGTCCACATGTGCCACCAAACTCACAATTGCCTCCAAAATTAAACCCCTAGCTCTGGATGACGTCTAGGGTCATGATGGTGATGTCATGGGCCTTATAGGGACAACGTCCAGAAGGAAGAGAAAGATCCCCCTAGGTCTAGGTCTTTCAGGGTGCCTCTAAAGGCAACGTCCTTATTTCTTCCTAGTGCAAATATTTGATGTCTTCTTGGCCTTGGTCTGGGTTACAACATCCATCTGTGGGCTTTAATCCCCCATGAAGGTATGAGCTAGTCATTCCTTCACGTGTACTTGTCCACCAGGAAAGGTCCTACAGCAACAACAACCACACCCTCCGGGGGTTCATAAGTCACATGTATCATAGCTTGTAAATCACATCCAATAATTAAATTACCCAAACATGTGCATCAAATTCCCCTTAACCCATACAAATGCTCAAAGACATTATGCAATTTAACAAGTTAGGTTTGGAAAATTGGAGAAGGTCTCAGGGTGCCCTATTGGGCTAACCTTCCTCAAGTTTTGGGTGTTTCCCAGGTGCGATCCAATCCAGGTCATGTAAGTGTATGAGGTGGCATGAGGTAATTTTTTGGGCATGGGGTGCAGTGATAACATGAAAATGTAAGTCTTACTCATGGGCGCCTTTCTAGAGGGTGAGATGCACCTTGTCATAAATGTTATTGTTCCTAGCCCATTCATTTCTTTTTACTCTTGGCTTTATTTCTTTTCATCTTTTTCTTTTGTGCTTCGAGGGAATAGTTGAAGGCTAATGTCCTAGCTTGATGACCAGAGGTGATAGTGTTATCCACAAACATTTCACAAAGATGATAAGGTTGGCTCGTGATGATACCCCTTTTCTCTTGACTATGCCACCAAGAGTCACTACCCCGGTTTGGTGACCATATAGGTGGTAGTGGCATACCTCTGCATGTCCATGGTCATAATAGGTCGGCTCGTGACGAGACCTCCTATCCACAAACTAGTACCTTGATTGTTTATGTATCTTATGGGTTCCCTTTTCCTACTGAGAAGCTTTTTATTGCTTTCTCGGGAATCCCTGGACAAATAATCTTGAAGGTTTTCAACATTAGATTTTAAATCTTCCGAGCTACTTTTACCCTCTGGGACTTTAGCCCCTTCTTCCCACAATGCAAGGTAAAACCCTTCCTAGTGTGGCCAATCCCAATGCCCGAACAAAGGTGAGGATAGATGAGATGAATAAAGATGTAAAGTAGTAAGTATGGAGGGAACAGACAATGACCTTTCACAGAACCACCCAGTGGGAACCCATCCTAAAGGGAGATCAACTTACTAGGGCACAATGTCACCCTTCCAGGTATGAACAAGTCAAAGAGCATAATTTTCAAGAAAATGTTATGAAATGTAGGATAATTCAATGCAACATATTCAAGTTCTTCAAGAATCATAGTGACACATACCATGATACCTAGACACGTTACCTCATGGAGCAATAATTACTTCCACTCCAGGAACATGCTGGTGGGATGGACATTGCTACTACTAATAAATTTATTTCACTAAAGAAAAGAGGGGCCCTCTGGGCCATGCCCAAGTCATCTAACTCTCGGTACTCCATGTCTAGGACCTATTGGCCTCGAGATGTGATCTCCTTTTTATCCCTAGGGTAGGGGATAACATGCCCCTTTCGAATGAGAAAGAGATCGAGAACATGGTTGTGGAAAATAATAAATAAGAGATTCTTAGTAAATACAAAAGTGATGATCACATGGAGGAGCAGGTTGAGGCCAAGGAAATGCATAATATTCAATGATAAGGTATGCTCGTGAAGCTTATGGATAATCATTTTTTTTTAAATGTTCTTTTTAACTTATATTAAATATATAATATGGGCCTTAGGTCATTATTAAGGTCGACAGAGTATATAAATAAGACATCCACCATGGTTCATTTCTTGTTGATCAGGAAAAATGGGCATTGTGAAGCTCTGATCGTAGAGATTGGTAGCCCTAATTATGCCAAAGTAGGGGTGAAGATGACAAACTTGGAAGGAAACAAAGTTGATGTGCTTGGTGCTACAGACAATGGCCTTGGTTACAGATACTTTAGGGTTGTGAAATTCCTCCCCCGACGTCAAAGAGATATTTGATAAGCCCCACAAGGTGAAGAAGAAGAGTTATAGGTATGATATTTAAAAACAAATTGATGCTAGTTGTTATGGATTATATAGGAATGGTAAGGATAGTATCTTAGAGAAAGTTGAGTGTCCCACAGAAGAGGAGATGCGAGCTAGAGCATTGAGGGAGTGGCAGAGGATCGAGTCCATGTGATAAATTATGAGAGACACCAAAGAGTGATTTCCTCCGTGAAGCACAACATCCGTAAAAAATTTATTGCATACGTACTTTGTCAATTAAATTGTTTGTCAATGCATTTTTACGTAACAATCGCACTAGTGTGCTTTCAATCGCACTAATGTGCTATAAACAATATAGAACACATGTATATTATGTTTTTTTATATCATGTTGATGCTTTTTTTGTTTTATTTATAAAATGTATTATGAGTACACTAACAATTTCTCTATTTTTAAATTAAATTTGAGATGTGTCACTCATTAGAATTTAGATTTTCCATATAATGTTTAACTTTAGTTCTATAAAATTGTTTAATTTGGATTGTGATTGCAAAAACTTATAACCATTAATGCCATATAATTTTTAATTCTTCTTCAAGGTGAACTGTTTATTGTCCAACAAGATACAATTACATGTTGATTAAACATGTTTACAAAGAAAAATACATAACTATGATGAGTGAAATGATTGTGATTTGAATAATTATGTCTTTTTTATATATTGAAATAATAACATTATGATATAATTATTCATTGATAACAATAATAATGTTATTTTATTAATTTTTATTATTCAAATATTACAAGACAGAGCTATAATATAATCGTTTACTAAAATCACAATTATTATATTTATTTTTTCCAAATATTTCATTAATTTATATTATTCAACTATTATAATATATTAAATTTATTTAATTAAGTTTAAATTATTAAATATAAATAATAAATAATAATAAAATAAAAACAAATTTTGATCTATACTCTTCCGATGAAATGGCTTTACAATTTTTAACTCTATTACCAACTTTATGAATATTTTATTAAAAAGTATTAAGTATTAGTTTCATCTTCTATTAAAAAGGTATGCTAAGTATTGTATTTCATTGATTTTGTATTAACATGTATGTAAATATTGGATTTGGTTAATGAATGAAAAAAATAATTGGGATAATTACTCTTATGAAATGTTATTTTTAAATTTATTTTATTGATACCATTATAATAAGGAAATGTAAGTATATTATATTTGGTTAGTGAAGTAAATAATTAATTTCTTAAGGTTAAAAGAATATTAATAAAAAATTAAAAATTTATTAAAACTCAATAAATAAAGTCCATATGTAGATGTTATAGGACTTAGTCCCCATCTTTGATGTAATGATTGTAACATGCAACCAACCACTTTATAAAACAAATGTTGAATTAAGCAATACATTTATATTAGTTCCATTGAAAATCCAAAAATACAATTACTCAATCATATTTTTCCTACAACCCTAGGGGCATCTAAAGGTATACCCAATGCAAGTTGTTTTTTATGAGAATTTGGTGGTATACACAAGTTATATTTTATTAAGAACTCATCACTAGGAGACAAACTATGTATTACATGCACAAAAACAAATACGAATGTCTTCGTTTTCATAAAGAACTCTTTGTCATTGGAGTGTTCCTCAAAGGAACAATTTGCACTAATTAATGAGTACCTATAACTATTTATGAACCCTACAATGTTTCCATGAGTTCATGGATGATCATTGACATATAACAAGTTTTTCTTGTTAAAGTTTCTAGAAGCAGAAACATTCATACAAATACTATACATGGAAATGTTATGTTTGTATTTAACAATATTTAAGTAATCAGATCAACTAAAGAGGAACATGAAATGGAATAAGTGTTATTGATTGATTGGGAGGAACAAATACATGTGAAAGGATAAACAACTGAATATTTTCAACATATATTTTAGAATTGGAAATCATATAACTATTACCACAAAAAGAGAATTTGGTTCCAACATCGGGCATAGGCATGGAATACGGCCAAGCACCATACAAAGCTCAGTTGTGACAAGTTTGTTATTTTTGATGCTCAAATTGATCAAAATTTTAACAACAAGTTTACGAGGATTAAATCCCTCCTATGTTTTTAAAGAAGTGGTGCTTCTCTGTTATTTCTAAAATAAACTATAAAAATAAGTTTAACAAAAGGAAGATATAATCACAAAGAATGGTTCCTGAGAAAAGGACCAGGAACTTATTCAAGACATAAATTTAATATAATTACAATATTATACATAAGTAAAGAAAACTTCATATAAGATTAACATATTCCTCACATCCATTACAATATAAGCAAGAGTTGGTCATATCATAAGATAGAAAATATATAAGGCCACAATGCAGAGAACTTTAAATGAGTATTGCATTTAAAAATGAAAAAGAATATGATGAGAACGCTCCAAAAGTATCATGCTTAGAAATCCCAAAGTCTGAGAAATCATTAAAGTTATACCTTGAAACAGTTCTCTAGGGAGTTCAAAAATAATTGTTTGGTTTTACAATGAAATGTAAAATTAAAATGAAAACATTCATCCAAACGGATTGGGTTGGGGCTCCCATGGAACTTTAAAAGAAAGACTTGGACCTGGAAGAAAAGAGGAAAACAATTAGAAATTGGCTATGAGTTTTTCAATGAATGAAAAGACACAAGTTGGATGATTTCTAAATGAGAAATGTAGAAGATGAGAAATTATGAAAAATGACCGCTTGACTTACCGTGATAGATTCTCTCTCCTTCATTTTCTAGTTGGGGTGTATTTTATATTTTCTTTTCTGGGAACTACCTAACCAATTGTAACTATTTTCTCCTTATCTGATTCTGTTTTTTTATTAAAGCATTCTTTAACCAATTTTCAATATCTTCTCTCATGGGTGCAACTATTATCTCTTGTCTAACTTTGGTATCAAATAACGAATTTTCAAGATATTTAAAGTCCATTGAGAATAATGGAGGGTATCTTCAATATCATCGTTTTTTTTACATAATGGACCAACCAACTCTCTACCTCTGTCTCTGAATATTCAGTCAATTTGTTAAACTTTTTTGCTGATGCAATTTTTCAAGAGTCCATCTTTTCTTCCATTTGTTCCTTTGATAGGAGTATTGAGTTCCTGATTAAGTGGGGGTACTTCATGTCTTTAGTAGACCCAGCTAGTTCTAACTCAATTAAATTTAAATACATTTCACCCTTTTTTACACTAATGACATCACAATCATCTAACATTTCTTTTAAAATTTTAATTATCTTGAGCCAACATGCTTTAATTGTTTTAAATGGATTGTTGAAGGAAAATCCTCTTCTTTTCTCTAAAATTCACTAAGACCTGGAACCCTTGCACTAAAAGTAGAAATAGCTCATTTATAAAATTCTTCATCATTTTCCAAATATGCTTGAATATATTGCCTGAAGTGTGTCATTCTCAAGCCTAAAGAAACAAAGTTGGTTTCTAACTCCCAAGTTTCAAGAATCAAGGACATTCTCTTTTGGATGTTATCATAGACATATCTCCTGATAACAACTAGAAAACTTGGTGTTCCTTTCAATCTCAAGCTTGATTATGGTCTTTTTTCCAAAGTCTTCAAGGGTTGTATGGTGGCAATAGGACTGGAAAACAATGGTGGGGGCATCAGGGAACTTTCCAATTCTCTTACTCTATCTTTTAAGATTGCATTTTCATTTTATATAATATCTCCAATTGAAAACTTTAAAGCTTCTCTTGTGGCCTCATGCAATTCCATGACTTTAGAGGGTGGAACCCCTTGAAAGTAAAATTCTGAATTCCATTTCTCTTGAATTTTCTTATTTTTTGAATTAACCTTTTCAATGACTAAATTTCTCAAGTTTTTATTGAATGTAGCACGTTTCAGGGTAAGGGACTCCTATTCAAATATAATTGGCTATTGGGTACATATTTCTCTTGCAATTGTTATGCTTTCTTGTAGCATCTATTCTTCACCTACAATTTTTGTTTCTTCAACATTTATGTGGAGTTCCATATCTTCTAGGAAAAATTCATTTCCAGGTATGTCTTCATCTTCTCCCTCTTTATTTGTACTTCTCTTCCTTTTACTGGAAATTGGGAGTTTGTGTGACTTCTAAAGATTTCCCTTAGGAGGTTTTTGTTCTCCTTCATCATCAAAATTATCAATTGAAGACTTTCTATATTCTTAAATTGAATTTTTGGGTTATACTTTGGATGGGCCACTTTTTTTAGAAACATTTGGGGACTGCGAAATTTTTTCGTTTACAACTCATCCTCATTGTATGTGATGATCATTAGTATTGATTATTGTCTCGATATTTTCTTGCAATTTTTCCACAGGTAACCCTTGAGGGTTTTGACTGTTACCTTCTTCTTCTCCAAATAAAAATGTCTTGGAAAATGGCACACTATATCCTACTTATATAATGTGGGTCATAAATAATTGATTAGGTTCAAAACCCTTGATCTCATTCGCTTTCTTGAGATTAAATAAATCAAATTGAGTTGATATTTCATCAATATGGGCAATGTGTTTTACAATTATTTCCCCAATTTTCCATGGTTGTGGGATGAAATGTTTTTTCCTTTTTTCATTAAAAAGGTGAGCCCAAAATTTATATTGTTTACATATCTCAACTATAAATATTCTATCAGAAACATAGTATGGTAAGTATGAAGGTTTATCATGTGAATAGTAGATTATGATAATCCTAAAATTTTCCATGGCTTCAAAAATTCATTTGCCATCTAAGAAATATGTAACCTCCAATGATAATCTTGATGTAATCGCTCCAAAAATTAACATTTTGAAAGAAGAGATAAAAGAATTTTTCACTTCATAGAAGTTATACGCAACCTTTTTCTTCCAGAGTGCACGGTACCACATTTGTGCAAGGTAAAATTTACAATTAACCTTTTTGGACAAGGGTAGGATTTTGAACACGTGACATTAAGTCACTGCAAAAATAAAAATGAATACATGTAAAACTTTTTACTCTTATGAAAAATTCCCAACTAAAAAGATAACTCACTTGAAATAATCCTTGACCAATCAAAGATGGAATTATTATGGATTGAAAAATACAGTATAAACAGAGCAAGCTTAGGAATAGTAGTTATGGATTATTTTCCAGTTATCCTGGAAAATAACCATGCCATTTATATGTATGGGTTCTTTAATGAACATACCTGAATATTCGAGAGGTTCTGAGGAAAAATTGTTGGGTCTTCAAGGTAGTCTTGTAGAAGTTCAAATCCTCCCATCTTCAGAAAAACTTCAGCTTCGACGCTCTTGAAAAACATCGTTGGTTCAGGAAGTCTAAATATCCTCTTAAATATTGAGGTAGCTAAAGAGATGGGTGATTCTCTTGGTAACTGAATAATTCTCCTTTTCTTATCAAATTTATCGATGCACCATGAAATCAGTTCCTTAAAATCGTACACCTTTGGAACACAACATGTCGATGCAATTATGGATGTCCAAATCCTGTTCGAATTATTTTTGGGGGGTTGTAATGTAGAATAATACATGTAAGCTTGTGACCACCGAAATATCTAATCTTTTCATCCCAAAAGTTTCATAGTGTCCCCACAAAATTGTTCTTTTCTTCAAGCTGACATATTTAAGCAAGGAGACAAAAAAAATCAAATTTCTATTATCAAAATATACTTGTTTATTTTAACATGTTCAGGAGCTCTTAATTCAACGATTTTTAATGATAACTGGTATTAACATTTATGGGAAGTTGTATTGAGAAATTAGTCATTAATAATGGTATTAACACCTATATGAGTGGTAGTCATTTCCAGAAAAAATGATTTAATGCATGTTGGGGAATGTGATAGGACAAGACATAAAGTGTCATGGGGTGACAGATGATCATGAGGGAAGACAGGAAGAATAAGTTAATAATCGGAGTAAGTGGGTTAATGGAATGATAAATATGGAGGGATGGTGGAATAGCGGGATAATTGGATGATCGGGAGGGAAGATGTGACGGGACAAGTGGATAAGTGGAACAATGAATAAACGATACAATGGAGTGATTGAAGGATTGATATGGTGGAATGGTTGTGATAGTTCTCTACTCTCATGAATGAACATTTGTTAAAAAAAAAAAAAACTTCTACGTGTTGGCAGTGCGAAATGGAGGTCATGGAAACTAAGAAGTGTTATGCAGGTCATCGAATTTAGGAATAGTAATGTAATATGTTAGCAACCCACGATGATGTCAAAATTTTCTGAGTCTGGAGGAAAATTTGGAATGGACTATACAAGAATAATTACATAAGACTTTTCACACATGTAGATCAACATGTATTTCCTTTGCATATGGATAGGAAGAGGGAAGCTATCGCTACCTTCCAACAATTTAACCAAATTTGGTGTGTACTTGGACTTTTTTTCTCTTAGCTCATACAACATTTTTGACCTCCTAGTAGAGATGTTTTGGGTTGTATTTGTTAGCTCTCCAAGAAAATCTTTAGGGTTGTAGGCCAAAGATGCTTGGTAACTTAAGAATATGATAATTAGGTATGCTTGGATCAATGGGATAACTTAATGGCTAATGAAAAGGAGATCTTGTCATGCATTCGAATAAGACAGTGCTTTTAGAAATCAATAATCAGACAAAGTAATTGGAACGGGGTATGAAAAATACTAGTCTAGATAACCAAATACAACAATGTGCAGGGTCATACAAGATAGCAAGAAGTCCTTTAATTCAAGTTCATGAACTTAATAAGAAGATAATAGTTCTTAGAAGCTGAGCTAAACTGAAGTAAAGTATAGAATAATGAAGTACATGAACAAATCTGACATTGAAAGAAAAAGAAGACTGTGATTCTATTATCAAGATAAGAGTCTAATACAATAGCAAAAATGTATCCAAGATTGACCTCCCCTTCTATCAAAAGATAGGTATTTATATCTTACAAACAGTCATTAGATCCTAAAGAACTGGATCTGGAATACTAAATATAGAAAATAGGATATTAACTGAGTACAAACAAATAGGAAACAGTCCTATATAAGCGAATCAAATCATCATCTAAATCTGAAATCTTCGACAACTACACTAATCTTTGATACGTCAACAACCTTCAGGTGATGACAAGGCAGCTGAAATCTCCTTTTGACAACTAAGCAATCTCTTGGCCAGAAATAGGTGATTTGCTTGATCTCTTTCACTTTGTTGGCAGCTTGAAAAACTGAAACAGATCTTCTTAATTATAATTTTCACTTTAAAACAATCCCCGTGCCCTTTAGAATGATAAAACTTAGATATGTGCAAAAATAATGTCACTGTGTCTTCCTCTACGCTTTCACCGGCTCTTATGCCTTGAAATTTGCTAGTTAGTCGTTGAAATATTTGCTTTTTAATGACTAACTATTTATATATGTGCTTCCTGTGCTGGTGAAATCTTTGTTTTCATATCGCTGTAAAATTTCGAAAATGTGCTTTGTCTTAGCCTCTAAAACTTCAAGGCTGCTTTACAGTGACTTCTTGTAGTTTGGGTTCAATTAGAAGAGTTCTATTAAAACCTATAGTCTTCTTCTAATTGACTGCCAACTGTAGAAACCTCCATAGCTTTCTTGACTTGAGCTACAGTGCATGCATATAGTAGGGATGTATAGACAACTGGTAATTCCCTACAAAGGACGAATTTTAGTTCCCTTCTGAAGCAATTTCGCAAGAGAAACAACAACATTTAGATTGGCATTTGATTCTGCAAGTATTTTTTCATCAGGAGCAATATTCCAGTCATAAAAGCACCACCTCTCAACTCTTAACTTATTCAGAGACTCAAAATTTGCTCTCATCCTAGGTAGAGTTATGGCCAATGAATTAGTGCTATCTTCCCATGACCAGCTCTTTGTTGGAGCTCCACATGGGTCAACGCCACTCCCACAGAATGTGTACCAGTAAGAAACACTAAATCTCAACCAATCCTTTATTTTCTTTCCAAGAATCTTTTCTTCTGCATTATACCACTTGTATGCCAGAGGGTATTGATTTTGTGCCATGATGACATCAAACTAGCAACTGCATAAGATGATTACCATTTATAGGCCATCAACTCGACAAGAGAAACAGATTCAGCAAAGATCATGTCATGATGATAATGATCAGCAATGTCGCCTTCAAAACTTGGATATTCAAATTTTCAATCTACGATGAGGTTAGATCTAGCTATGATGCCATTGATCGCCTTGACTTTGGCAAACAACGCAATCTTCTTTTGCCTTTGACATCTACAACAATCTAGATCTTCATAATCCAATTTTTGAAAGGATAAATAACTCTCATCACTTTTGATCACGATGATTGTGCAATGCCCTTTGAATAGTATGAATTTTTTGAAGATCTACCGAATTCATACCATACTCATTGCATATGCCTTTCCAGATCTGCTAGAGCCTGATCTCTTTGGCATTTCAACACCATTAGTTCACACCACTATGCACTCTGTGATATCAATCATTTTTCAAAAGATGCAGAGAATTCTTCTGTCCATAAAATCTCTACCTGTATCGCAGCAAGCATGAGCCAAATGAACAGATCTGCACAAATTCAATGACACATGCAATCTGCTTGTCTCGAATTAAATTGTAAAGATCTTTTCCCCTCAATGTTGGATTGACATATGGATAAGCATACCCATCGAATGAGCATCATGAGTCATTTATTGTATGATGTCCATTACTCCCTCAGGTGCTACTGAATGTTGGGAGACAATAAATTCCCAATATGCTAATTGAGCCTTAGATTATAAAGCCTCGGCCCTTTGTCATGAATATCCGCAGTTGAAATCAAAGAAAAATTAGCCTTGTAAGAAATGAATTCACCAAGTTGCACAACAGGCATCACCAAACTCATCTATAGTATGACTGTTGTACCACAAATGAAGAAAATACCCAAGGTAATGCCCAGAGCTGAAAGGAGCACTAATTGTTTTGGCTCTGCATCTTGTGGATAACCAAGAGAACAAGGGTTTAAAACCTCTGCAAAATCATGTGGCATCTGCAATCTCTAATGCATGGTTCATTTCTTCTTGTGGCCCTTCTTCCATGCGTCCCAATGCCTTCAACCTATCAAATGTTTCAAACACCCAGCTATCCTCATCATAAACAAAATCAGCCTTCTGTCATCTAGAAACCCTAATGAAAACACTACTATCGATTTGATGAATAGTCAGGGGCAGTCTTCACATGTGACAACACACTTAGTACACAGGTTTGACTGCTGGATAAATCATTCGATGAGAGAGTAGAACTCGACACTTTCACTTGGCTTGGATGTGTCGATATGTAACTGAGTTGAAGTTTGACTCGTGGCTTTTTCCTGCAATTGAGACTATAGATGAATATGTGGCTTGGACCTGTGCATTGTGTGGTATGACTTGTTGTTGACTCATGGCCTTGGTCATATAAATTAACATGTGGTTTGTGATTGACATGTGGACATGAAGTCTTGGCTAGTGAACATGTAACTTGAAATTTGACGAGTGATGTGGCTAGATTCATAGCTAGGAGCATTAATCTTTGTGTTGTATATTGTGATTTAACATTTAGAGCTTGGACTTTAATGTGACCTCAACCTTAGACTTTAGTCCATGAACTAGATTTAATAGTAGGATTGGACTTAGGATAGTATATAACATAACCTAGGGTTAAGTAACTTAAAGGACACATCACTTTTGCTTTAGGGAAATTTATCAAAGTATAAAAGACATAAAAGCAATGGAATGACATTTTGTTATTTGTATCTTGTATTGCAGGTCTAGAGGCATAAAAACAAAGGATTTTTTAGCAAAGTAATCAAGCAGGAGCTTGATGAACACTATGGAGGTTAAGATACTGGCAAAGAAACTGAAGAAAACGATAAATCATTTGAAGAGTGATGGAAATACTCATCAAAATACCAGTGTGTTTTTTATTGCTAATAGTATTGATATCATACTTTGTCTCACTATAACTCTTCGTTGACTCAATAGGAGGAGACAGGTAGGTCAATTTATAATTAAACTTAGTTGATCTAGGTCCAAATTTTCAAAAAAGGAGCATATGGAAGTTTTCCTACATGTCTTTTCTATATCACCTATTGGATTCTTGACTGCAGTGGGAAGTATTAGACTGTCAACTTTGAGTAGTTGATCATTAATAATGGGACAATGCAACAGGTCGAGGGTTCTTCTTCAACCCTTTACATTTTGAACAACCACATACTATTGGGTGTCATAGAAGAGATCCAATTCATGTTGTAATACAATTGACCCGAGTTGGTTTTTGGAAGATGGAATGTTACAATTAAGTAAGGTAAAGAAGTTGTCCATTTTCAATCAAACATTTTCTTGTAGTATCTTTCTCTTGATAATATCTTGCAGCATTTTTGTACTGGTGGAATATTTTATGCATCCAAACTCGATCCTGAATAATGATCCTGCAAAATTCAATGAACAATTATTCAAATACATGTGCATAAATATCATAAATTCAATCATATAAATGAATTATAAATAAAATATGGACTTACTTCAAATAACGAGGGAGAAATTGGCAAACTTGCAACGATATGGAATGAGCTAGAATATGAAGAATTGGCCATTTGATATTATAACCATTTTTCCCTACATTTGATCCAAAACCATTATCAATATGTGAATGAATCCTTAAAAGAAAGTTTGGGAAGCACAGAAAAATCTAACTTCAAATAGAATTTCAAATGAGTTTTAAAAGTTATCAGTGCTCTTAATTAGTTATAGATTCCTCTGGGAACCTATATAAAAATGCATCAGTTATCCTACATAAAAAGGCATTGGTGCAGTTATTATGAAAAGCACTGAAACATGACCTATGTTACTACCTCGGCAAAGAAAAATCTCCACGAAATTTAATTGTGGAGGTTTGCATTTCTATTTTGTTAATAAAATTGAGATTTGTGTGTTTATATCTAGAGAGTGCACCGGAGCACCTGAAACTGTGTAGCGCATTGATTTTACAATGAAAAATAAATGAAAATTTTAAATGTACATGTTTGTTGGTGTTTTTATACATACAAATCACACCAAAAGTCTAAAGTTCACTATCGCTTTAAAGCAAATCAATGCGCTAAAAAAATGTATAATGCACTGAGATGGTAAGTTACAAAAAAATAATGGTCGCGTTTATCATCAATGCACTGAGAAATACAAAGAAAGATGAGCAAGAATTTCATTTTCTGAAATGTAGGTGTTTATAAATGAAAACATTATTCATTATTTTATTCGTTTGGCAAAATATAAAGGGGAGGTTTGCGCAAGAGAGATTTACCAACAAAGACTTTTAAGTGGGCAGATTTTTTTGAAGAACCAAATTTGGAAGGGATCGTCATAGGCCACATACAAATCTAAAGAGGATAAATTTCAAGTATGTGATTTCATTCTATTGATCATCTCAATATTTCCCTATTTGATTCAAACTATTTTCAATGCATTCTAAAAATAAATAAAAGGGCTTCATAGTTACCTTCGGTATTGGAAGCCCTAGATTTCTTGTTATTTTTCTTAGTTCCCCTCTCTATATTTCATAGGGAGATTTAATTTTTTTAACCAATATATTTTTATAGGGTTTATTTACTCGTACATGAGGTGTTTGGTATCAGTTGCAATGGTACCACTCATTGCATTGGATCCCAAACCCTGTCGCTATCCTTTTTTTTTCAAAAAACATTTTCACGATATGTTGTGTGCACTGCACAATAATATCGCACCGATGCACATATTTTTGTAAAGAGAACTAATGAGTTTAAAATATAAATACAGTTAATTCTAGTGTCATATGCGTGCGAGTTAGGCAGTGCACAATAATTAGTAACGATTATTGGTGTGTATACCTCTATTTAATGCACCAAGACATATTATTTTATTATATGTACTGATATATTATTTTGCTAAAAATATTTCATAATTTATATATTTGATGATTCCTATTTTTTTGTATAGAAGATAGCCAATAGAGGTTCAAGGAAAACAACTTATTGCAGCCAGTGTGATTGTATCTCATCCCAACAAGACAACTAGGAAAGTCCTTTAAGTTTTATTAAAAATTTAATTATATATTTGAATTATATGTAAGTTTAAATTAATGATATGTATTGGTTATTGCATGTCATGCAAAGTATAAACTTGAAGAAACTTGATAAGATTGTTTTCAATTTGAGTGCAAAAGAGCATAAAATCTTCATGAAAATGTTGAAAAGAGATGAATTAGCTTGATCAAAAGGTTATCAACATGAAGTTTTTCTTTGACCTTTTACTAAAAATGAATTTCTTAACATTAACCATGAACAAGTTGTAAACACTCGATTTCACATTTTGTTTAATGTTGTGCAAGGATCGATAGTGAGGGAATGGAAAGTCGTCCTAAGAGGAAAAAAAATATGAAGGATTTAAATGATGATGACAACTTGGTTATCAGTTCATATGGAGTAGTGCTAGAAGTTAACAAGAGGGAAAAAAAATTATAGAACTTTGAGGGATATAGTGGAAAGAACATATAGACGTAATTTCCACTTACAATACAAAAATCAATCCAATGACTCCAAGAATCAGGTTATACATAAACTATAGGAAGCGTTTCTACAGAAATGGTCAATGAGACATGTGAGACTTGCAATAGAAAAAAATTACAATAACAAAAAAGAATCATTTAAAAAGTATTATTACTAAACATGTTTTTCTATAATATGTTCCAAAAATTACCAAATTAATTTTTTTTGTTATACTTATTTTCATGTTGATTTTAAAATAAAATTATTGTTCTTTTTCATTTTTCCGGAAGATTATGAAAACTCGAAGTGACAAACGAGGGGAAAACAAAAAGAAGATGGTAGGGATGTCCAAAAAACTGTACAGGGAAATGGTAAAAGAAATAAACATACTTTCATCATAGGAGGAGGCATCCCAACAACAATGTGCATCATAGGTATGTAATCATTAATTTATTATTTTATGTACATCAAGTTTGATTATCGTATGAAATACTATTTTCAATAGTTTTATTGCAAAAAACGAAGAAAAAAAATAGAACCCATTCAGCACATAAGACATGACGACAAGGAAGAAAAGGGTTAATCACAAAGTTTATGAGTACTTACATTTTCGACCTTGTTTAAGATTTCATATTTTTTGTGATATTTATATTTAAATAATTAATTTACACTCATCCATGGATGTCTTCTAATAGGTTCTAACATACAAATATGATCCAATCGAAGAATTGATCAACATTGGGTTAAGTGAGGGTTGTAAGTATATGTTGAAATATCAAGGTTTAATTGAACAATTTGTAAGTAGATATGTTTTTAACTTCCCTTGTTTTATAATAAATGGAACAATAAGAAACCTTTGTATTAATTATATCAACTACTTTGTCATGGCATATTAAACATGCATGAAACAAAGTATGGAGTGCAACCAACAAAAGATATTTTGAGACACAACATGCGACATGACTTCGAAAGCATGTGTATTGTTTATGAATCACTTGTTGCTATGGTACACTTTTTAATTTACACAATCATGTATATTATACTATATAAATGTAGATTTACTTATTACACTTTATTTATGTATTTTTAGGTGGAACTTGAACATGCATAACATAAAAAAACAAGTCAATTAAGAAAAAATTAGTTTAAATAACCTAAATACAATATCGCCTACAAGTGATGAATAAATGATGCATGCGTGGAACTCGAGCAATGGTAATAGTTCAAGTGATGAATTCCAACCAATATAATTGAATGTTACTACAAGTTGTGTGTTTTGGAATATTTGTCTATCAAAATCAGGGATTTTCTTTAATGTACTCAACATAAGGTCTCAATTCCATGAGGACATGTTACCAATAAGTGTAAAAATTACATATTGGTTGCATTTTGGTTATTGTGAACCTTTATGTCGTCCCATTTTGTATGACGATGGGTCTCTTATTCATTTATAATAAAATGGGTTTCTTATTGTTGGAAAATCGATTGACATTGATGTCAACTTTAAAAGAATTCTAGAAGCCTCTAGAAGTAATGGGTATAATTAAAGAAGTCTCCAAAGAGGTCCCCTTATGGCATATATTTGAGCATGGCCTTCAAGGGAAGATGCTTTGAATAAGTCTACAAGAATATCATAGGTGTGGTCATGAAGATTGAAGTTGAATGAGGAAAATGAGGTTGAAGAACATTACAAGTTGTTGGTTATTACTCTTTCTATCTACCTCTTGGATGACCTAGGTTCAGATCTGAATTGGTTTCCAACAAAACCCTCTAAGACTATTGACCCTCCTGGTAAACTAGAAAGCAGGACATAGAATGTATTTCACGGTCTCACCCGAGATAGTTATATGGGTGTCTGCAATGCTGAGGTGCTTGCAATTTAGGAAAGAGTGGGGATATGGTATTTTAACTTATCTTTCTCCAGCCTTAAACAGTTTACTCAATCTATTATTATTAAGATCCATTCATCTTTTAAACTCTTGCATGCAATCTAATAGATCTAGCTAACCACATATGTGTAAATCAATCATTAACACGCATTAAATATGATCAACCATTAACATAAATTAAACAGACATTCCATCATCACACGTGACAAAAATTTTACCGTGGTTCACCCCCTCCTGGGCTACATCCAAAAAGATCTGGCTTCTTAGGCTCTTTATTATGCTTGTTGTGATTAATGGCACTGTGCGCACTACAATTATGAGCACACAATCATGAACAAGGTTCCACAACCTATGTGAGGCAGACTAGATCACACCAAGCTCCTCATCCTATGATCTAACCCTCAATATCTATCTACCTTACTCTCCTACAGCTCAACATCTTACAAAAATGTATCACAGTAGCTCAAAACCCGGAAAACTAATTGAAACACACTTTGACCCACAATACTCTCTCCTTCATGATCGAACCCCTAACCTAGACCTCTTAGGTTCTTATTTATATTGTTTTACAAGATCATTGGCTATTAAAATCTCCTGCAAAAACCCTAACCCCTACATGGTTAGGTCTTCCTGCCTACGTTCCTTTCATGCTTTCATCCCTTACATGCACTTTCCATTGCACATGCTACTTTTCCTGCCAGTTGTTCTTCTCCAAAACTAGGTTTTATTCTCCAAACATAGGTATTGCCTCAAAATAGGCCTACGCCCAACATGCCCCCAACATTGACATGTGGCTCATTCCGAGCCACCTAGATAGTGCACGCTCCCTGAACAACCTCTATTAGATTGTGGAACTTGTTTGCAAGTTCCCTTCCTCTTGCTTGGACCTGCGTTGTTTTTCATGTCACTGCCTCCACCAACTGTGTTGTGATGTCCTCATGGATCATTGCTACGCTCTATGTGTGTTCCTATTGAATGCTCCTCTTCTCCTCCTCTAACGGTGTGATCATCTGTGTGGCTTGTTCCTGGAGTGGTTCGACTTATTCTTGTCTCTCATTTTTCTGCCTCTACGCGGCTTTTAAATCTGCTTGCAGCTTCTTTAAATCCTAATTTCCTTTTACGTGCTCTGTAATGCTCATTGTCTTCTCCTTTTTTCTGAGCTCTAGGATAGATGTGCTTCCTCTTTCTTCTTCCTGGTCCCATTGTTGGACCTTCTCGTCCTCCTCCAACGTTGTCTGGAGTTGCATTTCTCGATCAAAAAATTATTCTACTGCAGTGACTTGTTTCTCCATATCACCTAGTTAAAATGTAGCTTCTTGTTTCCTTTGTTCTCTCATCTCTGGAGGAGTCGTGGGGTTGAGATTCTCTTTTAGTTCCTTGATATCCTTCATTTACTAATCAAGTGTATGTGCGATGAGGTTTATCTTCTCCTCTGCACTTCTTTCTACTTCTTGCGCAATGTTAGGGATGCGATTATACACCGTTGTCAAACCCTATTCCATTATGTTTGCACGTTAGTTTTCCTCTTTGGTTTCAAACTTGACCTGCTCAACTACCAACTCTAGGGATTCCTTTCCATTCTTTGTATGTTGCAATTATGTTGTGTATGTTCTTGTGCATGACTGCACCTATGTGACACTTACTTGAAGCTTGTACAGTGCCTTGGTTGGTATCCATGCCATTACCAACTCTACTTGTTCCAGATCCTTCAGTGTTGTCTAGGCTATGGACTCATCCATCTACAACATTTTGGATGTGACTTGGAAGTTCGGGTTGGCCTACGCTATAGTTTGGATGGTATCTTGCTCGCTCGGAGTGGCCCTTGCCTCTACTTCTGTTGTTGCGGGGGAGGGATCTATTCCCCTTTCAAGCCTATGCGCTGCTCTCATCTGCTCTAGAACCTACCTTATGTCGACCATCTCATCTTCAATTCGTCCTCTTTGGTGTTGGGAGTCTTCGAAATCCTCAGTTGTTCATTCATGTAGTTTTTCTTCCACGAGGTCGGCATCATTCTAATTAATCATGTACTCTGGAAGTTTCTTGTGCACCTTGGCCTTCTTGCATGACTCCCATGTATGGATGATTGGCCGCTTGGGTTTCCCTGTTTCTTGTGGGGTGGTTGTTGAGGGGGTTTCTTGTGTCGTTGTATCCCCCATTCCTTGTTCTCCTTGTCCTAGGGCAGTGCCCTTTTTGCCTACCTCTGTGTCTTTCTTTGGCGCACTCCCCTTCTTCTATTGCACTATCTTCTAACTTAGCTTCAAATTTTTAAGTGCAACACTATCTCCTACAGGTGTCTTAGATCCTCCCTCTTCTACCTCCTTTCCTATGGGAACTTCCTTAGCAGTTATTGGGATCTTCTAGTCATCTTTCCAGTCGCGCATCATCATTTCTACATCTTCTTCATTGATGCAGTATCGGATTTGCAACCATTCCTTGGCTAGATCCCTACGCACATGTATCCACATGGTGTGGCACGTGGCTCTGAAATTTGCAATACCTTGGTATTGTGCAACAACCTATGGAGTGACCCTCCATGTGTTTGTGATGCTTTCTTGGTTGTCATCGAAGTACCACGTAAAGGTACATGCGTTGCCACTTCTTCTCTTGTGATCTGAAGTGCTCCCCATTGAGGTATACCACGTTGCATGGTAGTGACCTATCATGTCACAAAAATAAGAGTATGGTGGCTCCCTCCACCTGACTAATGCTATCATAATTAACAACCAAGAGTAATGAAAGTTTATCCCCAAGTCTTGCATGTCTTTCCAGTCATCGAGGAACAGGTTCAATAGATAAGAGGCCTAGCGGAGCATGGTTCCATTGGTTCATTGTGTTGCAGCTGCGACAACCACTATAGGGACTTCCTCCTTATGGAATGTTCTTATCATCTTATAGGCCATAAGTTGTATGGCCATTCTTGTGGCTACATCATTGATTCTTTTTATGATTATACCACACGAGTCTCTCTCAGTGCCATATGTTTTCTTCATCTCCTCAGCAAGAGATTTATCCTTTGTTTTGTCATCCAGGTACAGCGTTGGACTCCCACCCATGGATGACGGACCTATGATAAAGGAAATCAACTCAACGTTGATTGAGATGTGTTCCTCTAGCCATAAGAAGCCTCCATGGAGGACCACCATTAACTGTTTGACGCAGTTGTTTACCTCCTTCCCCCTGCCAAAATGGGGAATTTCCACCAAGTTGAGGATACCTGTGTTGGCCAAGCCAACTTCCCATGGTTTTGGTTGCAGTATAGGCTTGTCAAAGCGTTATGTGCCTATGTTGTCCATGTATACCTACTGATTATGTTAATTTTCCAGTGTTTTCCACATCATCGTTCAAATACTTCAACTTTTCCATGCAACCCAAAAGTGTTGGCATGGTCTGCACTCCCTCTGGAATGTGTGTTAGTACGATGGTTGCGTCGGGATGCTTGTGTAGGGACTGCGCCATGGGTTGTTTTCCCTTTCTTCTGATCAACACCCTAGAGATCCCAGCCTCTACTTGCTTGTGCTCTGCGCCCGATTCTGGCTACTCGGTCAGATCCTCAACCATCCATTACTATTTTTTCACAAACCCTACTTCATGTTTTGGTCTTGGCGACACAACCTCTGTGTTCGCGCTAGCTTCTCCATTTTTTCTTTGGGATTCTTCGACCCTCCCAAGTTGTTGTAAGTTTCTTGCATCATTTGTTTGGTGGCCCTACGCACTATCGATCTCCATGGAAATCATTGCTGGATTTTGTGCTTCTTCCACCACTGGTGTAGGGCTTGATGGTTCGACACACAAGGAGTGAATTGTGTCAACATTGACTACTTCTCTGTGAGCCATTTCTTGCTCGGCCTCCGTAGTTTCATGTGGTTCCCTAATGTTGTTGCGGGTTTTCCTCGTGGTTTGGATCAGCGCACCAATATTTGGTGGTGCCATCATGGGTATTACTCTCTTTTTTTTGAATGGGCTTCGATTGGTTTGCATTGTGCACTCATCTATTCTCTTCGGCTTTACATGCTCTTTATCGCTGTAAGTTTGTAATTTCACAATACGTTGTAATTTGTCCACGTTGCCCCTTTATATAGAAGGTGCCATAAATGTCGTGAAGCTTCTCGAAGAAGCTTCCCTGGATGCAATTAATGAAATAAATATTTACAAGTACGTTCCATTTAATTTTAAAAATGTCGCCAATTGGTGCCTTTTTTCCATAATCGTCATTTTTCGCTTTTCTTACCGTTTGTCCTTTTTCCGGTGTGCTGAACTTTTTAAGTGTGTCGTGCATTTCTGCTCTGATTTTTAGTTAGTGCACAGTGTTTTTCTTTATGTTACCCATCACATGTTTTCCTTTTGTCATGTTGAGTCTACTTTTTGTGCGCACAATATTCCCCAGTAATTTTTGTATTTTCTTTCTTTTCTATTTTTGTATTTTTTTTCCTTCTTTTTATCCTTTTTATTTCTTTTTTTCATTTTTCTATCCTATCTTCTACTATATTACATTATGTACATGTATTTCTTATTGCGTTGTAAATTTTAATTGTTAGGAGGTCGATTGTCCTTGTACAGTTTCAGTTGAATCTCGTTGATCCTTCCTTTCAGTTATGTTCCTACCATATACTTTAGTCGCATAAATCCTCCATCAATGACATCCTTTACTTCATAGGGACCTAGCCAATGCATTCTAAACTTACCAAGATGTTGAAAAAATTTATTATCATAGAGCAAGACTAGGTCTCCTTCCTTGAAACTCTTCCGCTTGATATGTCTATCATGCTAGGATTTGTCTCTCGCTTTCTGTACTTCTTGATGAAATCCTGCTAGTATACTATCCTCTTCCATCTCCATTAGTTGATTTATCCTTTCCTTTATTGTTCCTCTTTATGTCATGTTAGTAATTGTTGGGACGTACTGACTGGGTACCAGAAATTCTATTAGTACTATTGCTTCCTTCCCATACACCAACCTAAATGGTGTATGCCCTGCCAACTTATTGCATGTAGTCTTGTATACCAATAGTACTGCTAGTATTTTCAAATCCCATACATCCTTGTTGGAATTATAGATCTTTTTCATATCATTCTCCAAGATCTAATTGAAGGCTTCTATTGTTCCATTTGCCTGAGGATGGTAAGGTGTACTATTATGGTGATAGACTTCAAAATCCTCAGTCATATCCCTGATAGTGTTGTTGATGAAGTGAGTACCTTGGTCACTCATCAAAATTCTTGGACATCCAAATCTGGTAATCACTTGCTCAAACATGAAGTGTGTTGTTGTCTATGGGCTATAGTCTTTAACTGGTGTTTCTTATGCCCATCTTGTTAAATATTGTGTCGCAGTGATGATATATCTCACTCCTAACCATTTTTTTGGTGGATGGATTGGCCCAACAAAGTTTATTTCTCATTTATCAAATAATTGCAAAGTTACTTGTGGTCTCAAGCGCATCTCATCCTTTATGTTAGGTTTTCCAACCCTCTGATAGACATCAAATTGCTGGAAATATTCCTTAGCATCTCTGTGGATTGTTGGCCACCATAGTATTGCGTGCAATACCTTATTAGCGATATATTTTCCTTCATAATGTCCTCCAGCTATTCCCTATTGAGCTTCTGCCAAAATTATGGGCCATTCATGCTCTAATACGCACCTTCTCAAAAGGTTATATGTGCCCATTTTATATAAGTGCCCTGCAATCAGTTGATAGTCTGTAGCTCTAACTACCAGATTGCGCAGTGCCAAATTCTTGTGTTGCAATCCCTGTACTTAAGTATTCAATAATATCAACAAAATATTCATCAACTATTTGTACTGAAAACAATTGTGCATCAGGGAAGTTGTCTTTGAGGTTGGTAGGTTTCTCTCCATTAGTGACCCTTCGTAGGTGATCTAGTCCTGCATTCAGCTTCTTTGGTTTGACGATCACTTCAAAATCAAATTCTTGAAATAACAATAGCCATCTACATATCCTCCCCCCCAAAACTGGCTTGTTGACTAAATATTTTAGGGCAGAATGATCTGTGAACATCTTAAAATGTTTTCCTAGCAAATAGTGCATGAACTTTTGAAGTGCATATACCATGGATAAGCCTTCTCTTTCTGTGGTGTTGTAATTCTGCTCGGATTCTGACAATTTTCTGCTTGCAAAGGCTATAGGATGGTCTAAATCCCCTGCTCTTGGTCTTCCCATAATTCCTCCAAGTGTTATGGCCGATGCATATACATGCACATGAAATGTCTTTTCCCAGTCTGGGAATACTAGGATAGGTGTTGTGACCATCTTTTATTTTAAAGTGTCCAACCCTTGTTGATAGTCTTCATTCCACTAAAATATGGTATCCTTATTCAACAATTTTTCCATTGGTATAGTAATCTGTGCATATCCCTTTATGAATTTCCTATAATATCATGTATGTCCCAGTGTTGCTTTCAACTGGTGCACTGATTTTGGCGGTGGTAAGTTGAAAATGACTACAATCTTAATAGGATCCACCAATAACCCTTGTTTACAGACTATATGTCCCAACAGTATTCCAAAAGGTGTCCAAAAAATGTATTTCTTTATATTCAATGATATCTGACACTACCTGCATCTTTCCAACATCATCCTTAATACTTCTACATGGTCTTTTAATAGACTATATATAGTCTAGTCATCCATATATACTTCTAAAAACCGATGTATGAATTCTTTAAAGACAGCTATGACTACTCTTGAAAATATGGTTGGTGTATTCTTCAGCCCAAAAGGCATGACCGTGTACTGGTATGATCCCCATTCTGTAGAAAAAGTAGTTTTATACCTGTCTTTTGGAGCTAGCTTGATCTTATGGTAACTTGAGAATCCATTTGTAAATGAGTATGCTTCCTGGCCTCCCACATTCTCTGGGACCTCATCTATGAAAGGGGTAGGAAAAGGATCATGTAGGCAAGCATCATTCAGTTTCCTCAAGTCTACACAAATCCTTATCCCCCCTTTTTTATTTTCTTCCACTACCATAGGACTTATCCATTCAGATACCTCTACTGGTTCTATGATACTGGCTTCTAACATTCTGCCAATTTTAGCCTTTACTTTCTGCTTGTATACTGGATTTAGTCTGTACGGTCTTTGTCTGACAGGTCTTGCCTCAGGTTTGAGAGGTATCTTCATCTCTCCTAGTTCTCCTACTATGCCTTTCATCTCTATAAAGTTTGTGGGTAACATGTCATTGTATTCACGTAGTAACTCTGTTATTCCTTCCATTGTTTGTTCATCCCAATAATTTCTAATACTTGCCATTTTAGGATTATCAGTTGTCCCAATGTTGACTTATTCACTTTGATAGGTGCAGCAAATACTTTTGATTCCAAATATGGACCTTCCACCTCTCTTTCTCCTTCAATTTATGTAATATGAATATTGTGTGGATCATCTTCATCTGGTGTTTCTTCTTCCACATGATAGCATGACAGTAATTCTTTGACTGTTTGCATGTTCTATTTTTGGTATTCTGACATGAGTTTAGCCTCTGCTTCATCAATAAATATCACCCCTCTTATATGTTTTAGTATTGAATAAATGTTGGGGTTATCATGTTCAAATGAGAAGGTTACTATAAATTTTTGTTGTAGTGTTGTCCATCCTGCAGTGCCTCTGTGCAGTTCCTGGTCTACATACCAATTTTCTAGAATTCCTTCCAATGTATGGATGAAGTGATGAGGCCATTCCTCTGGTAGTGTCTTCCTCCATTGTGTTCTACATTTCTCCAAATGTTCTGTTGGTGTCCCTTGTCCATCAAATCTCTGCATCTTATTTCTCCTCTGCTATGTGCTTAATTGAATGAGCAGTAGTGATCCGTAAGATCTCACTTATGTGCATTAAAAAGTTTTATGAATGCTAAGAATGAGTTTTCTTCAACATGAAATAACATTTAACATGTGGATGGAAACTGTAATCTGAAATGTAAAGCAATTGAACAGAAATGAGAAAACAGAAACATGAAACACAGTAAAAGAGAGTCACAAAACACTGAAATTGTTAATGGAGTTCACCCCCTTCTCTGGGCTACGTCTCTGGGTCCCTCTCCAATGGGTACCGATCCAATATTAGCTTCAAAATGGTACAAAAATGGATGGAATCAACTTCAGCAACAATTGTAAAACATAAAGTTGTGCAAAGCCTTCAAGACTACTCTGTAAATTACAATTGGTTTTCAAGAGCAAGAAAACCATACTAGAACAGAGACTAGTCGACTAGAACAGCATCAGCATCTAGTCAAATTTACAGCTAGCAAAAAAAACTCTCCCCTGCATACTGGCTGAACAATGGCTATATAGCTTACAGCTCCATCCCGATTATGTTCCTCGTTCATTAGTTCCAACTGCGAAATTCCCGTCAAGCAATAGAAAGATACTGGATGAAACTCCTTGAAATGTGGCCAGATTCTTGTTTTATCAAAGTGTTCAGTGGGAGGTTCATCCATGGGTTCGACTCATTTTAGTATAACAGACGTAACAGACGGTATCTTTTCCATTATGGTTTTAACCATATGTTACCCGCCAATCATTACAACTGTTTAAACTACCAGAGCTAAACCATATGATAAATGGAACTCTGCCTACTAAATGTTACAATTAAGTACGAATCTTGCTATATAACAGAGATGTTCCAACTGTCAGATCCGCCAAGACTGAACCATATAAATGTTACCACTAAACCGTATAAAACTCTGCCCAATGTAATAGCACTAGCCAAGTCGAAACTCCGCTAAAAGTCTCGTTAGTTGAGACCGCGCACCCTTAGCATATATGTGTACCATTGCAACACATCGTGTCTATAAACTTTTTTTATAATATATATATATATATATATATATATACATATATATATATATATATATATATATATATATATATATATATATATATATGACATATATATGTGTGATGAAGCTTAGACATAAGTCAAGTCATGGGGCAAGTAACATATGCTAAGAAACTTAGTCCTTGGAACATGTGACGAAGTATGGAACATTTGTAAGCATAGTAGATGTTTTCCATATAATTTTGGACCATATAATAATAACCATTGTACCATTGGATCAGTATATACTTTTGAAGATGAATAACCCTTCGGATCATTCCTCCCCATTGGAGAGCTTTTGGACCACCAAAAGCCTGAATTATTTAGCAAGTAAGTGAGGGTACATCTCCCTCACTTTTCCAATCTCCATCCATCTTGCCTTGCTAGGATGCATGCCTTTAAGCCCCACTCAAAGGTACTCAGCATTCCCTCTTCTTGAAGTCCTTATATTTCTGTCAAGAATAACATCATCCTGCAACTCTTTCATATATTCAGGTGCCATATCATCAACTGAAGGAATCTGTATGTTAGTTTCCTCATCCATGATCATAGGAGGCTCATACAGTTTAAGATTCTCAACATTGACAACTGAATAAATTTGCATGTATGGAGGTAAATTCAAGCGAAAAGCATTAGTACCGATCTTTGCCAGAATCTCAAAAGGACCATACCTGATAAGCTTAAGCTTTTTACATTCACCTTTCAATCTTTCTTTGGTAATATGTAACCAAATTCGGTCTCCAACCTGAAATTTATGATAAACCCAATGCTTGTCATGCCTAGCTTTGTACTTGGCCTGGCTCTTCTCCAACTGTTCCTGTACTGCTTGTTGTACCACTTGGATTCTCTGAATGAACTTTAAAGCTTTGTCTGCATCATGATGTCCATCCACTTCACCTTTTCCAAAAGAGAAGTCCATCGGTGTTTTAGGCAGATAACCAAAACACATTTCAAAAGGAGATTTATTCATGGAAGAATGAATTTCCTGATTGTAAGCATGATGTATATACGGAAACTACTCATCCTAGAGTTTAGGATGTTTACTACAATAGCCTCTGAGCAGCTGAACCACTGTTCTGTTCACTACCTCTGTTTTCCCATCAGTCTGTGGATGAAAAGTTGTACTTTTCTTCAGTTTAGTATCCATGAGCTCCCATAATGTTGACCAGAATTCTCCCAAGAACCAAGAATCCTAATCAAAAACAATAGACATAGGTAGCCCGAAATGTACCCAAACATTCTGAAAGAAAAGATGAGTTGTTTGTTCAGCAGTGATCTACTTATTACATGGCATCAAGATACACATTTTGTTGAATCTGTCCACAACAACATACAGGTAATCATGCCCTTTTCTGGACATAGGTAGTCCTCCGACAAAGTCCATAGAAATGCTTTCCCAGTGACGAGAAGAAACTGGAAGAGGTGTGTACAGACCCAATTTTTTATTGTTGGGCTTGCTTGTGGCACACATAACACATCCTCGTATGTACTTAGCTACAGTTTCTTGCATCTGAGGCCAATAACAGTGATTCTATAACACAGACAATGTTTTACTTACTCCAAAATGGTCTGCAATCAACGAACTGTGTGCTTCTTGAATCACATGCACTCTCTCTTTTTCTGGAATACACAGTTTACCGAGATGATACAGGAGTTGATCATGCACATAATAGTTCTCTTCCTTTTTACCATGTTTCAGTGATGCATATACTTTCTGAAAATCTTTATCTTCAACATACTGTTCGATATAACTTTCATGTGTTAACGCGCTGTTCTGAAGAATGATTGAAGCATTTGTAGGCGGCCTCGATAACATGTCTGCTACTTTATTGTGAATCCCCTTTTTATATTTAATTACAAGATGAAACTATTGTAAAAATCCCATCCATTGTAAATGACGACTTTGTTGTACCTTATTTGAGATTGTAAGTATTGAAGTGGCTGATGATCAGTATGTATAATCGTTTCTTTACCCATTAAGTAATGTTTCCACTTCTTCACACTCTATACTAAAGCATACAATTCTTTATCATAAGTCTAAAGCATACAATTCTTTATCATAAGTCGGATAGTTACTTACCGCAGTAGAGAACGTTTCTGAATGGTAACAGACTAGCTTCCTCCCTTGCATCAAAACGGCTCCCATGGCAAAACCGCTTGCATCTGTTTCGATTTCAAAAGGCTACTGTAAATCTGGCAACGTCAAGACTGGGGTTGTTCTAATCTTTTCCTTCAAAGTGTTGAAGGCTCTCTGGTGCTTTCCTCCCCACTGGAAAATTTCTTTAACGCTTGTCAACGCATGTAATGGTGCAGCTATAGATGAAAACCCAGAAATGAATTTTCTCCAATACTGGACCACGCCCAGGAAACTTCTGATTTCTGTAACAATGTTAGGTCATGGCTAGTTTACAATGACAACTACTTTGGCTAGGTCCACACGCAGGTGGCCTCCACCAATTATATGGCCTAGATATACTAATGAGGTTTTAGCAAACTCACATTTTGACATCTTAACATAAAGCTTCTCCTTCCTCGGTACATCTAAAACCTTCTTCACATGTAAAATGTGCTCCGCCCAGGTTTTGCTAAACACAAGGATATCATCCAAGTATATGATTACAAAATCATCAATAAAAGGGCGAAAAACATCATTCATGACCCGCATAAAAGTAGCAAGTGTGTTGCATAACTCGAAAGGCATTACAAGCCATTCATACAAACCTTGTTTCATTTTAAAAGTTGTTTTCCAAGCATCATTCTCAGCAACATGGATCTGATGATACCCACTACGCAGATCTAATTTAGTAAAGTAAATTGCATGTTTTAATTGGTCCAGAAAATCATCAATACGAGGAAGAGGATACCTGTTCTTAATGGTGATTTTGTTAAGGGCCCTGTAGTCAATGCACATTTGCCAAGACCCATCCTTCTTTGGAACCAAGACTATAGGAGAGCCACAGGGAAAGGTGTTTGGCCGAATGACCCCCTTCTCAATCATCTCCTGAACTTTCTTCTTGATTTCCTCATTCTGCATAATAGACATCCGGTACATGGCTATGTTCGGAAGTGGCACATCCTGCTGCAACTGTATCTCATGCTGAATCTCTCTCTTTGGTGGTAACCCCTTTGGATCATGAAACAAATCATCATACTGAGAAATGATTTCAATCAGTTCAAATTTATGTTTAGGATCACACCCTTCAAAAGATTTAGAGATCTCATCATTCTTTACCTTAACCATCATTAACACAAAATTCTTACTAGCATTTACCAGCCTCTTCATTTGTCCTGCAGAAACTATTGCTAGATTCGTTCTCATCTTATGTGCTCGTACAATATATTCCATACCATCTTTAAAAATATGATACTCATTCTGCTCTCTATAAAAGACTGCTTTACGATCATACAAATATGGACTCCCAAGTACAATCCCACAAATGTCAAGTGGTACTACATCTAGTTCTACCTCATCCATGAACTTTCCAGTAATTGCAAACTTCAATACACATTTCTTTGTGACTTGCAATTGTGTATCATTAGTAACCCAACCAAGAGGATAGGGTTTTTCATGAGGCATAGTGACTAAATGTAATTTCTTAACCACTTCTTCTGATATCAAATTTACTTGTGATCCACTATCAAACAATGTATCAATCTTTGTGTGATTTGCTATGACTCGAACATGAAACAGTGCACTTCTAGATTTATCATTATTCTTAGAAGTAGATGGAATATTTGTACTTTCACAATAACTTGCTTTTGCATCAATGGGAAGTGAGATACCTTTATTCTTACCCTGACTTCCAACAGTTGTAACCTTCGTTTCATCACCTGAGTCAGATCCCAAGTCTTGAATAACTGCTGCAGTAGCTTTGGCTTTGCCTTTATCTTTGTTTCCTCCGTACCTCTTTGGCCTTAACTCCGGATGAAGTTTCCATCACTTAGAGACATCATGTCCCTTCTGACAATGCGAACATGTAGGCTTTTCACCCTCTTTCTTAACAGTAGCCATCTTCTTTTTCCCTTTATCTTTACCTTTCGATTTGTTGTCAAACTTAGATGATTTATTCACAAAAGTATCATTAGCATGCTTTCCCCTAGATTCTAAATGTGTGGCTTGAACACATACATCATCTAAGCTACTAGGGTTAAACATCAACAAAGTATGTCTTAAATATGAATGCATGCCACCAATGTACTTAAGAAGAGTCTCATGCGTTTCTAAAGAAACATTCAATGCAATAGCCCTCTTTCTGAATTCATGAGTATAATCCTGAATATTTTGTCCTTTATCTTGTCTAAACGTTTTCCAATTCATAGTTAATCGCTGCGTATGGCCTAAAGGATAAAATTGCTTTCTCAATACCTCAATGAAATCATTCCAAACTGAAATAATTTTACCATTTTTGCAAAGATATTGTTGAATCTTGCTCTCCCACCAAGAAAGAGACATCCCACTCATTCTCAAAGTGGCCAATTGAATCTTGGAAGGGTCATCCTTAATGCCCTGCACCCTGCAATAGACTTCAAGCTGCTTGATCCAATTGTCTAACTTTTCAGGCATCTAAATCTCCATTATAAATTGGTAATTCAAACTTCACATCTAGTTTGAAATATGGCATATTAGCATTATTCGAATGAGAAGTATGAGAAGAAGAAGAAGCTTTTTTATCTTCAATAGGATCACCATCACCTACGCTTTTACCCTTCTCGTCCTTCCTCATTTCTGCATCTCTGGATGAAGATTCATCTTCCTTCTTCTTCCTTTTTGCACGCTCATCGAGAAGTATTTCCATCATAGCTTTCATGCTGATAAAAGCCTCTAAAAACTCAGTTTCAGAGACAAGAGATTTCTCTTTCTCTTTAGGTTCATCTTCTACCCCTCGTGGAGAAGACATGGTGCTGGAGAATGTTCTCCTCGAGCCAATCTCAGGATATCCTTCGATTAATTCTCCTTCACCAAGCTTAGATTTGGACCTGGTAAGAATTCACAAACTAGCACCAGCAGTTAACCTGCTCTGATACCATAATGTGATCCGTAAGATCTCACTTATGTGGATTAAAAAGTTTTATGAATGCTAAGAATGAGTTTGCTTCAACATGAAATAACATTTAACATGTAGATGGAAACTGTAATCTGAAATGTAAAGCAACTAAACAGAAATGAGAAAACAGAAAGATGAAACACAGTAAAAGAGTCACAAAACATTGAAGTTGTTAACGGATTTCACCCCCTTCTTTGGGCTACGTATTTGGGTCCCTCTCCAATGGGTATCGATCCAATATTAGCTTCAAAATAGTACAAAAATGGTTGGAATCAACTTCAGCAACAACTATAAAACATAAATCTGTGCAAAGCCTTCAAGACTACTCTGTAAATTACAATTGGTTTTCAAGAGCAAGAAAACCATACTAGAACAAAGACTAGTCGACTAGAACAGCATCAGCATCTGGTCAAATTTACAGCTAGCAAAAAAAACTCTCCCCTGCATACTGGCTGAACAGTGGATATATAGCTTACAGCTCCATCCCGATTATGTTCCTCGTGCATTAGTTACCACTGCGAAATGCCTGTCAAGAAATAGAAAGATACTTGAACGTGGCTGAAACTCCTTGAAATGTGGCCAGATTCTTGTTTTATTAAAGCGTTTAGTGGGAGGTTCGTCCACGGGTTCGACTCGTTTTAGTATAACAGACGTAACAGACGGGATCTTTTCCATTATGGTTTTAACCATATGTTACCCGCCAATCATTACAACAGTTTAAACTGCCAGAGCTAAACCATATGATAAATGGAACTCCGCCTACTAAATGTTACAATTAAGTACGAATCCCGCTATATAACAGAGTTGTTCCAACTATCAGATCTGCCAATACTGAACCATATAAATGTTACCACTAAACCGTATAAAACTCAGCCCAATGTAATAGCACTAGCCAAGTCGAAACTCCGCTAAAAGTCCCGCCAGCTGAGACCGCGCACCCTTAGCATATATGTGTACCATTGCAACACGTCGGGTCCATAAACTTTGGTTATAATATATATATATATATATATATATGACATATATATATATATATAT
>JZKD02S1655223.1:1973146-1983690 GCA_000966675.3 Picea glauca
GACTACTTTGACCTTTTGGGGCTTCTAGATGACATATGAGGGTCCTCCAACTTCATAAGGCCATAACTCTCAAACCGTGAGGAGTTATGTGATGTTCCACATACCACCAGAAATGAAATGACATGTACTATCCATATAGAATAGTATTACCTGAAAATATGTCAAAACTCATACCGTTATCCATCAAACAAACTTGGGTCCATTACCCAAACCTGGGTTCTCCAACTTCTCATGGCCATAACTCTCTAGCCGTGAGGAGTGATGTGACTATCCACATACCACTGGAAATGGCATGAAACATAATATCCATCTAGGATATTTTCACTGAAAAATTCATTGGCATTCATCCCATTATTCCACAAATAACCATGGGTTCTCTAAGATAACTCAATCTGCAAAGCGTCTTCCCATGAGGGATTTCACCATAAGGGGACCACTTTGGAGTTCATCCATTTCTACTTATTATAAACCATGACAAGAAAATAATGAGTCATATTTAAATCAAACAATCTTGGGTCCATTACCCAACCTTTTGTGCTATGGGGCTTTCTTCAAGGGTTGACATCAATGACAACCAACCTTAATCAACAATATTGTTGTTGCACAGTGTTGTATGGAGGTGGTACCTCGTTAAACTGAGGTACATCTCATCCTATCATCATTTCTTCCTACACCCTATAGGTGTCTGAAGTTCTTTCCCTCATTAGGTCCATCGTCCTACAACTTTATCATCATGGCCCATTGACTTTCAAAAATTGCAATATGAGCTCTTGGGTACTTTATGGTACTTTTGCATCATTGGAGAATGATATGGATCATGCCCATGTATCTTACAGATATCGCCCCATGGTCCTCCTATTGGAAAAGGATTTGATACTCCTGTTTCCATGTACTGTGTGAAAGTTGGGCATTCATTCTTGTGGTTTCCTTTTGTCATGCATGTGGTACACCAAACGACTTATCTTTTCTCTTTGCCCTTATTATGGTTTAATTGAAATGTGAGGTTCTTCAGATCCTCCTTCAACTCCTGTATTATTGGATCTATCTTCTGATAATGGTTCTCTTCCAGCTGTAAGGTTTCCTGTAGAGCCTCTACTTGAGTTTGAAACTTCTATTGTCTCAATGGGTATTTCAAGTGTGGTAATAGTGAATTCACAAAGAGATGTCTATGTTGCATGCCAGTCATGACATACTTCAACTTACCCTTCAACTGTTTGAACCTCTGATCAATCTACCAAACAGACTCACCTAGTTTCTATCTGATTTCAATCATCTCATCCATGTACTGATCTTATGAGCTAGGCTTCTTAAATTCATTTATCAATAGCTTCTTGACATCTGCAATCATCCTTGTTGTTCCTGGTGGATTGTTTAAAGCTAGGCTCGCGTACCAATCCAGTGCGCAGTCTCTTAGCGTGATAGCTAACTGTGCAAGTTTTGTAAGATCATATGTGATCTGATTTACTTCCCAGATCTTCTCGCAAATTAAAAAATGTTTTTCCAGTTCCTCAGATGCCTCTCCCCAAAATTCTAGTAACCTAATGGTGGGATCATGTCCTTCCATATTGAATTGTGATGAAATACTACCTCCGTACGGTGTAAATATTTGACTGCTAATTTCTTAACGGCTCCTCCAATTTCTTCCCCTTGTTTGGATGTACTTCTTGATGTCTTTCTTCCACTAAAATTTTGTTGTTTGAATGGTGGTGTTATTTCTGGTGTATTATTCGCACATGGGGTTATGGGTTCCACACTAACACTTACATGGATGGGAGTTCTACCTATTGTTCCTACCCTTGGACCTCTTGTGTTCCTTTCATATGTTGTGTGCATGATTTTCCCAATCTGCTCCATAGCCCGGAGATCCTCTACCTCTTCTTCATCAGTTTCCAATCCCTCTCTATCTGCTATGGCTATGTTCTTATTATTCATCTTATATTGGTAGGGTACTCCATTGCGCATCTTTCCAGCTGTTTCCATGATCTGCTTGGTATGGTTTTCCTCCATCATGATTGGGTCCATGGTCTCCTCCTTCTTTCCCTTATCCATCTCTTCCTCCATTTCTCCACCTATTGTCAGTGCTTACCCCCTTCCCCCATGCACGCAGGGAAGTTTAGTTGTCTGCTTCCATAGTCATCACATCGTTGTTATACAGTAAAATATTGATTGAAGTAAACATTGATATGATATACCTACCTCTAGGTCCTTTTAGAAATGTCTACTTTGTTGTGTTGTAAGACTTCGCGGTATCTACTGCAAATTTTGTGATAAACCCTGCAACAATATTGTCTAACCAAAAATATATTGTGCGCGTGACTTTGTTTTTAACTTGTTGTAATTGAATGATCTCCACATGATTCCACTCAAGATTTCTTATTCGATTTGTAGGGTGGTTGTATTTCAGCCTCAATATCCACTCCTACAACACATGCGGGAAATCACAAAAAAATACCTCATGCAGGTCACTAAACATGTACTTGTCCAAATATTTGCACGGTGTTAACTTAGGTTTTTTGTTATCTTTTCTCACAAATTCTAGATCCTTTTTTTTTAGCCATCTTTCGATCTCCACCTTCGTTGTATTCCATGGTCTGAACATTCCCTTTTTATATCTTCATTATCTGCATGCTTCTTCTACGGATCTCATCCACTCAATCCCATGCAGTTCCAGCTGGAAACAGAACCATTTTTTGGTTATTACTCTTCCTAACTACCTCTTGGTTGACCCAGGTTCAGATCTAAACAAGTTTCCAATAAAACCCTCTAAAACTATCATCCCTCCTGGTAAACAAGAAGGCAACGCAGTACACAAAATGTACTGCGCAGTCTCACCCAATATAGTTCTATGGGTCATTGCAATGATCAGGTGCTTGCAGTATAGGAAAGAGTGGGGATATGGGATTGTACATGATCTTTCTCAATCCTTAAACAGTTTACTCCATCTATTATTATTAAGATCCATTCATCTATTAAACTCTTGCATGCAATCTAATAGATCTAGCTAACCACATATGTGTAAATCAATCATTAACATGCACTAAAGATGATCAAACACTAACAGAAAGTAAATAGACATTATGTCATCACACATGACACAATTTTTACTATGGTTCACCCCCTCCTAGGATACATCCACAAAGATCTAGCTTCTTAGGATCTTTATTATGCTTGTTTTGATTAATGGCATTGCACGTACTACAATTCTGATCATACAATCATGAACAAGTTTCCACAACCTCTGTGAGGTGGACTAGATCACACCAGGCTCCTCATCCTATGATCTAACCCTCAATATCTAGCTACCTTACTCTTCTACAGCTCTACAACTTACAAAAATCTATCATAGTAGCTCAAAACCCAGACAACTACTTGGAATACACTTCGACCCACAATACTCTCTCCTTGATTGAACCCCTGACTTAGACCTCCTAGGTTCTTATTTATATTGTTTTACAAGGTCATTGGTCATTACAATCTCCTTCCAAAACCCTAACCCTAACATGGTTAGGTTTTCTTGTCTGTGTTCCTTGCATGCTTTCATCCCTTACATGTGCTTTCCCTTGCATGTGTTGCTTTTCCTGCCAACTGTTCTTCTCCAAAACTAGGTTTTATTCCCAAAAATAGGTATTGCCTCAAAATAGGTCTACGCCCAACACAAGTACATGAAACTCCATCACAGATGGATAGTCCTCATCATGTCATTTCTAATGGTAGGTGGTAGGACACGTGGTTCCTCATGGTTGAGTAGTAATTCCCTCTTGAAGTTGAAATTCCGGAAGAATGGTTGAGAAACCCTTAAATAGTTGCAACAAGACGTTACGAGTCATTAATTAAAGGGTAAAATGGTTATAACAAGAAAGTACAGGTCAGACCTAAAGTTAAGAAAAGATGTCACTTGGAAAAGTATAAATACACTTCAAGAATCCTCTCATTTGTACACACACACGTTTATTGATTATCTATCCTTCAAGTGATCTTTTGGTAAATAATTTTGTAGCATATCTGAGAAATTGAATCTGAGGAAAAAAAGAGTGTGGAAGTCTTGTAGTTGCAGAGAGAGAATGGTTTCTGAAAACCCTAATTTAGCTGACCCCATCGGGTCAAGCTACAGGTGTCTTGTGAGGCACCCCCATGGGTTGTATGACACTCATCCCGCAAGGCTAAGGAAAATTTATTGAAGATGTTATCTTATGTTTGTTGGAGTTGATATGCACCAGGTTGATCTACAAGTGTGAGATGATATTCATCAAGTTTTCTACATGATTAAAGGTATGTTCTTATGTGTATTTGATGCTTGTATCATGGATGGTTTGGAACATGATTAAGGCATGTTTTGGAGGCCTTTTTGGTACATGTTTTCATATGGTTGAGGTTCATGTCATGGTGATATTGATACATGCTTGAGACATATCCTTGGTACTTGGTTTATGGATGTTATTGTTCATTATTATAGGCACATATTTGTGATATTGACATACATTTGAGGCATACACTTGGTATATGTTTTGGATGTCATTTGATTGAGGCATATCTTATGGTACATGGTTCATAGAGAATATGGTACATGCATGAGGTATATTTTGGCACATGATTTGGATACTTGATGTTGAGCATATCTTTTGATATGATCTATGTGAGTAGATCGGATTAATAATGATGATGATGTATTAGTATCAGTGACAGTGACAGTGATAGATACAATGACAGTGATAGTGATAGATACAATGATAGTGAAAGTGACATATATAGTGACAATTACAATGATATATACAGTGACAGTGATAGTGGCATTGATCGTTTGATTATCAGTATCAATGGTAGTGACAGGTTGAGTCTACACTTATATTTCAAGGAGGCAGGATGGGGCAAGAAAAGGGGGTCCTAGCCTCCTTCTGGTTGGAGCCAGAGAATATAGAGAGTTGGATCTTCCTTCAGGTTGGAGCCTATAAATCAAGGGTTTGGAGCCTCCTTCCAGTCGTAGATGGAGAATTCATGGATTTGTAGCTTCCTATAGGTTGGAGCCTGTAAATAGGGGGTTGGATCCTCCTTCAAGTTGGTGTTGGATAATTTGGAATTTGGTGCTTCCTATGAATGTAATCTTTGATATATATAAGAAATCATTCCATGGTTTTCTCCCATTTAGGTTTCCACGTAAAAATCTCTTGTGCACTGTGTATGATGTGATATATTGTTGAATGGTATTGTTTATGGTTATATGTTCATGAAATATTAAATGAATGCATAAGTGATAAATTTGGATGAATTGATGCATACATATTTGGTTAAAAGTGGTAATAATTGCATAATATTGATTCACCCCCCCCCCCTCCCAGTATTCCAACAATTGGTATCAGAGTGGCTACTGCAGAAAAAAATTATAATCACTGAAAGGTAGATCATGGAGTGCACCAGGAATGGAACACCATTGTTTGATGGATAAAACTATGCATTCAAGAGCAGAAGAATGAAAAAAATTATACAAGAACAAGGATTTGATGTCTGGAAAGTAGTAGTAAATGGATACACAACACCTGCCACTCCCCCAATAGATAAGGATGGAAAGAAACTCAAAGAAAACAATTCAAAGGTTACAAATGCTATTATGGGTGGTCTTGTAAGATCAATGTATGTCAAGTTTATGCAGTGTAATTCTTCAAAGGATATTTGGGACAAACTTCAAAATGTTTACGAAGGAGATTCCAAAGTCAAAGGGGCCAATGTTGAGATTCAACAAGAAGATCCTAGTGAAAAGTATGCACCTACACTAGGATGGAGCCTCGGACTATTTTTAGGTGGAAGTCTATTTTTAGATGATGAGCAAATTCTATTTATATATGATGTCTATTTATAGATGGTGAGAAAATTCTATTTATAGATGATGTCTATTTATAGATGTATGTCGACTATTATTATCCCTTAATAATAGTTGGACAATAAATATTAGTCTATTCTCAATGAGCACTTGGAAATAGTTAACTGAAGTGGAAAATCATTTAGCTATAGGAAATTTGAGTTCAAAGGTTGACGGGTGGGACATGCAAGTCAAATTAGTTAAAACTGAGTGATTTGAAGTTGTAACAGAGTTGGATGTGTAGTTATGTGAGTTGTAAAGTAGTTTAATTCAGTTAAGTGAGTTAAGATCAGTTGTACTAGTTGTAATTGAACTTACACTAGTGAGAGATTAGTGAATTAATTATTAATTAATTCACAATCAATGGTCTCACATGGAACTGAATATTACCACTGTTAACTACATGCATGTCAGATCCAGTGGAGACCCAGTTGAGATAACAGGTGAAAGGGACAGTTTGACTATCAGTTGTGACTTTAGTGGGTGCACTCATGCAACCACACACACATTGGATGTGCCCATGAGGATTGCGCAGCCTAGGTAAGAGGAATTTATTCATTGCAGGAATTTCCATTAGCAAGGATTGCATAGAGGAGGCGGGCTATCTGGAAGCAGTAAATTGGCACATGAATTTGTCAATTTTTGTATGACATTGTGAGACGATTGTATATTGTACTGAGATCTCTTGGATTAGATTTTTGTATGAGATTATTTCATGATCCATGACATATACATAATATATGATAGTGGGGTTTTTAGCTTTATTCTTTCCCGGTAAGACATATGTGTTATGTGTGATTGATCTTTCTTCTTGATATTGCAATTGGCAATCCTGTTTTAAATTCCACAAGAATATTTGTAGAAGCGATTATGTATTTAACAGTGGCATATAATTGTTAGATCATGAAAATCCAGGCAATACATAATTTGTATTAAAATTTCTACATGGTATCAAAGTGCAGAAGATTGCAGAAGCTGAGTTTGTGATTGGATAGAATTCAAATTTGCAGAAAGAATTTCTTGGTGCTACATTTGATTCAAGATCGAAATGGATTTCAATGGCTTGAGGTTAGATTATTCACTCAAGAGCAGCTCTAACTAAATTTCTTGAAAGGATGAGATGGAAGCAGTACTCGAAGACAATGGCTTGAATGAATTCGTTGACAAATATGTTCCTAAGCCAGATGTTATAGATGTTGCAAATCTTGATGCATGGAAAAAGAAAGTGGCAAAGGCGAGGAGGATCCTATTGGAGGGAGTAAAAGACCACATTGTCTCAAGCCTCAATGGGAAAGTCACACCATATTCAATGTGGAAGACTTTGACAGATCTATTCCAAAACAGCAGTGACCATAGGAAATTGGTGCTCAAAGATAAACTCAGGAAGATCAAGATGGAGAAGGGTGAATCCATTCCAAAATATCTTAGGAAGTTTTTCCAATGTCGAGATGAGCTGGGGAGTGTGGTAATAACAGTCGTTGATGATTATGTGGTTAGCTTGGCTCTCCTAGGACTTCCCAATATTTGGAACAGTTATCAAGACTCTGTCAATGGAAGGGAAAAATTGCCAGATTGGGAATGACTATGGTCGGATCTAGTGCAGGAGGAGTTTAGGAAGAACACCAGAGATGGCTCTTCATAAAAGCATGATGATGAAGAGGATTGTTCTTTGGCTGCCAAGGCAAGGAAAGGCAAGGGGAAGAAATTCCATTCAAAATCTGAGTCTAAAGGCAAGAAGCTGGATTTGTCCAAAATGAAGTGTTTTCACTGTCACGAACATGGGCATCTCGCTACTAACTGTCTCCAGAAGAAGAAGAACAATAAGGTTGATGGAGTTGCAGTTGGTGAGGCCCTTGCCTCGCAATTTGAACTTGACTTCTCCTTGATCGCATGCATGGCATCAAGTGCATTGGGATTAGTGTGGTATTTGGATAGTGGCGCTTCCTTCCAAATGAACAGAGATAAGGAGCTTTCCAGTGACTTGGAGGAGAAAGATCTCAAAATTCATATTGAGATGGGCAATGATGGACGATACAGTGCGACTGGCATTGGTACCATTACATTTCAGAGGGAGTCAGGTAAACCATTTCAATTGAAATATGTTATTCATGTTCTAGGTCTGAAGAAAAACTTGGTATCAGTCGCGTTTGAGGACAGAGGCTATGACGTTTTTTTCAGCGATGGAAAATCTTTCCTGCAACATAAATCAACGGTTCAAGTCAAGAATATAGGGATTCAAGTTAAGAATATCTGCAAGATGGAGGTAGATGGTTGCACTACCATGATGGCCAAGGCAAAAAAAGTGGTGAGCCGGGATGAGGGTGAATTATGGCACAGGCAATTGGGCCATCTTCATCATGGAGACTTGAAAATCATGCATCAAATATCTACTAGACTTCCAATGGGAACACTTGCTCAGTTAGATCAGTGCAAGGGTTGCACCATGGGGAAGTATGTAAAGTCCACCTTTCATGAAAATGAGAATTGTGCTTCAGTGATCCTGGAGAGAATTTACACAGACGTGTGTGGACCATTCTCGGTTGCTTCAACAGAAAAACATAAGTATTATGTTATTTGTGTTGATGACTTTTCTCGTAAATGTTGGATCCTCTTCATGCAGAAGAAGGATAAAACATTCTCGAAGTTCTGTGAGTTTAAAGCATTGGTGGAGAAAGAGTCGGGGAAGCAAGTGAAGACTCTGAGGAGCGATAAAGGTGGAGAATACATCTCTAACGAATTCAAATACTTCTGCAACAGAGAAGGAATTCGAAGAGAACTCATGGTGCCTCATAACCCATAGCAAAATGGGGTTGTGGAGAGGAAGAACAGAATGATCGTGGGTGCAGCACGAGTGATGTTGCATGATCAGGGCCTACCAATGCATTTATGGGTGGAAGCATGCAACACTGCGGTTTATGTGCAAAACCGTTGTCCTCATAGAGTACTTGGCATGAGTACACCTGAAGAATATTTCACTGGTAAAAAACCTGATGTTTCTCATTTTAAGATTTTTGGCTCACATGTTTATGTGCATGTGACCAAGAACGCTAGGAAGAAGCTGGAGCTGACTGTTGAAGTTGGTATATTTGTGGGGTACATAGAAACACCCCATAATTATCGTTTTTATTTTCCTAACAGTAAGATGATTGTTATGTGACGGGATATAAAATTCGATGAGGGGAAAACCATGTTGTTGTTGCTTGAGAGGGAGATAGACTTGCATGCAAAGGAGGAACTGTTGGTTCCCAAATATGAGTCTCAAGATGTGGATCAGCCACATGAGGAGGTTAATGGAGTGGAGGAAGCCACTCATGCAGAGCCATCCATCAGAAATGGCAGAAAGCGTAGCACGTAAGCTGATAGATTCAGACTAGATGTTGCACAGAATGTAAGAGCCCCTATTTCACAGTGCAGACAAAGACAGTCTCCTAGTCAATTTACTGGATACATGGCTCTCATGAGAAAATTTATTGTGACTAAAACATCTTCCTTTCAATAAGCAGTGTAGGATCCCACTTGGCTTGATGCAATGGTGGAGGAGTATGACTACATTGTCAAAAACAGTGCATGGGAAATTGTCCCAAGATCGGTTGACAAATCAGTGGTAGGTTCGAGATGGATCTACAAGGGTAAGATTTTAATCATTGTTCTTTATGTTGATGATTTAATATTGACTGGTTATGAGAAGCTAATACACTCATGTAAGGAGGACCTTGCAAAGGAGTTCGAGATGAAGGATATGGGCCTCCTTCATTATTTCCTTGGATTGGAAATATGGCAGTGAGATGGTGAACTTTTTGTGTCTCAAGGCAAGTATGCAAGGGAGATACTGGGTAAGTTTCACATGGAGGGACAAAAACCCATGGATACTCCTCTTCCAGGAAACTAGAAGAAAGAGGTTGCTACTTCTGGAAAGGTAGTGGATGTTATTGTCTATCGACAGTTAGTGGGTTCACTAATGTATCTAGTGAACATGAGACCGTACATTTGCTATGTGGTTAACCAGCTGAGTCAAGAAATGGTTAATCCTACCAAGCTCTTTTGGAAGGTGGGTAAGCATGTCCTGAAATACCTAAGGGGCACATATGATTATGGCTTATGGTATAGACAGATGGATGAGGTGAATTTGCATGGCTTCACGGATACAGATTGGGCGGGCAGCCCAATGGACAGAAAGATCACATCAGGGGGGATCTTTGGTATTAGATCTATAGTTTTTTCTCGGTACAGCAGAAAACAGAGGTATGTGGCACTCAGTTCAGCAGAAGCGGAATACATGGCAGCGAGTCAACCTGCATGTGAGGCTATCTGGATGAGAAAGATCTTGGTTGGTTTGTTTGGTTCTCATTTCGATTCGACAGTGATTCATTGTGATAATCAGAGTTGCATTAAACTATCGATTAATCATGTGTATCATGATAGATCTAAGCATATAGATATATGGTATCATCATATCAGATATTGTGTGCAGCGGAATATCATGTTGCTTCAGTACATTCCTACGGAAGATCGGGATGCAGACATTCTGATGAATGTGCTCACCAGGAGAAAATTTGAATACCATAGAGATAGGATCAGGGTGAAGGATAATCTCTTTCTTGTTGAGAGGGAGTGTTGAGATTCAACAAGAAGATCCTAGTGAAAATTATGCACCTACACTAGGATGGAGCCTTAGGCTATTTTTAGGTGGAAG
>JZKD02S1655223.1:1983740-2002077 GCA_000966675.3 Picea glauca
TAGTTTAACTCAGTTAAGTGAGTTAAGCTCAGTTGTACTAGTTGTAACTGAACTTACACTAGTGAGAGATCAGTGAATTAATTATTAATTAATTCACAATCAGTGGTCTCACATGAAACTGAATATTTACCATTGTTAACTACATGCATGTCAGATCCAGTGGAGACTCAGTTGAGATAACAGGTGAAAGGGACAGTTTGACTATCAGTTGTGACTTTAGTGGGTGCACTCATGAAACCACACACACATTGGATGTGCCCATGAGGACTGTGCAGCCTAGGTAAGATAAATTCATTCATTGCAAGGATTTCCATTAGCAGGGATTGCGCAAAGGAGGCAGGTTGTCTGGAAGCAGTAAATTGGCACATGAGTTTGTCAATTTTTGTATGACAGTGTGAGACGATTGTATATTGTACTGAGAGCTCTTGGATTAGATTTTTGTATGAGATTGTTTCATGATCCATGATATATACATAATATATGATAGTGGGGTTTTTAGTTTTATGCTTTCCTGGTAAAACGTGTGTGTTATGTGTGATTGATCTTTCTTCTTGATATTGCAATTGGCGATCATGTTTTAAATTCCGCAAGAATATTTGTAGAAGCGATTATGTATTTAACAGTGGGATATAATTGTTAGATCTGGAGAATCCAGGCAATACATAATTTTTATTAAAAAATTTACAGCCAAGCTTCAAACTTACAGAGGTCAATTTGAACAATTAAAAATGAAGGAAGATGAAGATATTGCAACCTATTTTCTGCAATTTTATCAAATAGTGAATGTTATTAAAGGTTTGGGAGAAGAAGTTAAAGAACCAATCATTGTTCAAAAGGTACTAAGCTCTCTTCCAATGAGATTTGATCCTAATATTTATGCCCTAGAAGAAAGAGAAGATATTTCTACACTAAGCATGGACGAGTTACATGGGATACTCATAGCTTATGAAATGAGAATGAAACATGAGACTCCATCCAAAAAGGAAGAAGCTTTCAAGGCATCTAAGAAGACAAGGAAGAATAAGAAACAATCAAAGCCAAGTTGCAACTATAGTGATGATTCACATGAATATGAAACTGACAAGTACAAAGGTATGCTTCCCTTAATATGCTTTAATTGTGGTAAAATTGGTCATTTTTCTTCTAAATTTCCCTATGCTAAGAAGTCAGATAGTGATGAAGAAGAATCTCCCAAGAAAGAAAAGAAATATAAAAAAGGAGACAAGAGAAGAAACAAAAAGGTACTCTTTATGTCTTTTGAAAATGATGAAGAGGATTATGAAGAAGAAGTTGAGGTATATCTTGAATCAAAACTAATAATTTTCTCAAGTGAACTAAAGAAAGAGAGGAAGAAAAACAAATCACTCAAGGGAGAATTAATCAAGCTAAAAGAGAGTTCTCAAAGTCCTAATTCTGAAGAAGATCAGCAGATGATTATGAACCTGAAAGTACAAGTTGAAGAATCCAGAAGGATTAAAGCAGTACTCAAATTACATTTGAAAAAGAAAAGGAGAAGGAGAGCTTAGAAACAGAAATAGTTTCACTAAGGAAGGAAATTCATACAAAAATACATGCAGTAGAACATCACCAAAATACTGGATGAAAGCATCAACGCTCAAAGGCCATATCATGACAGGTTTGGACTAAGATATAACCAAACATATATAGAGAAGGGTTTGAGCTCTATGACTAAAAAAGAAGAAGAATATTACAAGACTTATGCAGAAGTCACTAGAGGATCCACCAAGAAGGATGAATACAAGCCTTCAAATGAGAACAATCGGGAAAATGAAAGAACTCAAGAAGAAGATTGCAAAATGATGACACCATCTAAAAGACCCAGGATTCAGAATCAATAGACACCCATGGAAAGGAATCAAGAACAAAACTATAGAAGAATGACACCATTCAGAAGATCTTCCAGGTATCAAACTATCTTTTTTGGTTCATGTTATTCTTGTAACAATTTTGGGCACAAAACTATAAACTGCAAATATTATAATAGATACAACTAGGAAGGTCACTCTAGAATTAATCATCTCAAAAAGCCTCATGAAGCATTTAACAAAAACTATAACATCTTTGGCTCATTAAATAATGAAGTAGAATGTTATAAATGAAAAAACAAAATTGGACACATGGCCAAAGATTCCAGATTGACAGTTCCTCCAAAGGAACCAAAGCAGGATTTCAACATTCATGCAAAATGATCATCAAGAATTTGTATAAGGAATCAGGATAAACTAAATCTTGAAGAATGTTACATTTCTCTATGTTAGTCCTATAACTTGTTCCTGACATCTCAATTCCAAAAACCTTGTTTCACTATGCACTTGTTTGTATCAAGTTCCCTAGACACTTCTCTTTTTACAATATTGAGTGTTTTTGTTTTGCTTGAGTATATTTTCATGTGCTTTTAGTAAGATAGATTTGAATATTAGCATAGTTTGAGTGTGTCCCATCACAATTTTATTCTAATTCTCAATTTTTCCTAAGTTTAAAAGAGAGACAGAGACGCTACAAAAATGTCGCCATTCTTGTAGTGCCTAAACTCATCATTGTTTTGAACATGTTTTGGTCTTGAAATCGTGTTAGATATTATAAGATCGTGGAGAGAATCATGTAGTATTGGCCATTCATGTCACAATTATGATTCAATACAGGGTCATGGTTTAATGAACACTAGTATACTTGCTAGTACATCTACCAAACCTGAGTTTCGAGCCACGATTTTCAACATTTAAAATTATGATTCAAAGAATTATAATAACTAAATTGGGATCCTAACAACATTCTTGTAGCCAAAGAAGCCTCTCCATATCCATTGCTTGTGAAGGAGATTTTAAATCTCGATCAAATTAAAACCCTAGCATCTGCAGGTTGACAAAAATCATAGTCAGTGTGATGGGACCCAAGAAAACTGGTCAAGTGCTTCATTTGGAACTAGAGGAGCTCAAATTATTCAAATCATATCTCGAGAATTGAGCAAAAAATCATTGATGCAAGTTGGTTTGAATATTGTTGCAATTTCCAGGAGAATCATGAAGATATTTCGATGTTGTTTGCAAAAAATCAAAGATACGTGGAAAGGTCTCGTCGTTCTCTGGGTATCAAATTTCAGGAATATATTCTAGCCAAACCATAAGGCATCATCTAAAACGGTTAAAAACCCACTTAGGGAATGGGACGATTTATACTAATGATAGGAGGTTTTCAAAATTTCACATCAGTTTAGGAGAAAATCATCGTGGTGATTTTTAAAATGCCCAGTCATCACTTAAAGCTTCAAAAAGAAAAGGAAATACTTCAAAAAGCTTTTCAAAATTGCAAGAGTCCTCCCCTGTGGCTAAATACACTAGATAAAGAAAAGGGAAACTTGAATTACAACAGGAAGAAGAAATCAAGCTAGAGCCTGAATCCTTTGCATCTAAACAGGAATCTGCAGGTTTTGGCAGGGTATATGCAAGGAGAATGACTAAGCAGAGGACAGAACAATTGCAAGAAGTTAAATTTAACCCTAATGAAAAAATTGATGATACACATGTTGAAACTTCTCTGAAACTGAAATAGAGTAAAATAAATAAAGAGCAGGTTCCAAAGAAGATTTAAAAGGGAAAGAAACAATTTCCAGAGCCAGAGATAGAATCTTCTCATTCAGAAGAAGAAATGGAGGAAGACCCTACCTATGTTCCATAAATGCATGAACTGCCAGAATTGGATATAGAGGAAATACAAAGCATGTCTAAATCTACAGAAAAGGAGATCAATGAAAAGTCACCTTAAAATGAACATAGATATGAAATGAGGACCAAAATTCCCAAACTCTCAATAGATCTTAATAGACCTACACCTGAAAAAGACTATGATGAATGCAGAGCATAAATAGGGGATGCACCAAGGAAGAGAAAGATTAAAAAGTTGCAGGAAATCATAAAGGAATTAAAGCATGAAAAGAAAGCACTTGGATTGTGAAATGCAGTTTTTGATAACCTTTTTGACAAGATATTGAAGCAGTTCAAGGAGAAGAAGCCCTTTTTGAAAATATGATTTTGATCACAGCCCTAGCAGACTCGGGGATCAAGCTCTCAACTCATCTACCTGTAGCAGTTGCAACAACCTATACTTTTAAGGATCAAAATATTTTTGAGGTTATGACTTAATCTTAGAATCAAGTCATTTTCCTAAAGACTAGAATTATGGATTGCAATGCAATGAATGTAACAAAATATAATCCCTATATGTAAGCCAAAAATCAGGACTAAATCCCAACTACATCTAGATTCTAGGATCTTTTGAAACTGATTTTGTGTATAAAGAGAAGATTTATGGATAGAGTTAGGATTTTAAGTGGGAGGTAGGAAGACACACTTTTTATGATTGTAAATTTTAGAATCCACTTCATTCTACACTTAATGGAAAAGACTATCTAATGGTTAGACTATCTCATCTTGTCTATATTCTTTTTTTTCTTACTTGAATGCATGTGTATCTTTTGTGAAGAAATGATGTATCATGTTTATGTTTGAAAGCCAATAAATATTTTGTTGATTGCTTAATTTCTACAGGAATTGTGTTCAAGTACTTTAATTCTTGTTTTCTGAATGATATTTGGGATCAAGGATTTTCTTCGTGAGTAAACAAATTGTGAACTTACAGTTTTTCTCCATTTATGTTATTCTCTTTATCTAGATCATCAGATTGGATACCATTCACTAAGTAAATGTGGTAGGAATTTGTTTTTGCAACCAGAAATTGAATTTTTCTATTTCATTCACTACTTGACACATAAACCAATTGAAAACCTAATATAGACCTACAAAACATAAACCATTGCAATAACTGAGGTGCCCTAGCTTGCCCTTAGCATTCAAGGACAACTTTAGGGACTAACACTCTACAATATCAAAGGATAAAAAGTGATTGGTACATTGATAGGGACTAACACTCTACAAGCTCAAAGAAGAAGCAGATGAATCTGTTTTGTTTGGCAATGACAACTCAACCAAAATTATAAGGAAAGGCACAGTCGAGCTTGGAAGTAAGGATGCCAAGGCATAAAATTTCATACTTGTGCCTCACCATGGAGTACTGTGCAAGTGGAGATATGCATTCTCTCATGTTGTGTCAGCATGGCAGGCACTTTAGTCTCAGATCTACAAGGTTTGTATATGTCTTTTATGTGTATTGATTTGACCCGTTGTGTTTTTTGTTTCTTGTTGGTGTTGTCTAGTCTAACATAATAATGGTTAAGTTGTTGTTGGGTGAGTATGTGTGTTTGTTGGGCCTTCCCCTTATCCTCTATAAAATGTATTGTATGAGTACATGTGTGATACAACAATGAAATATACCTATTTCTTATGGTTTTTGTATTAACTATTGGTTTTCTAATTTTTCGTTTGCTTGCTTTGAGAGTTTGCAGATTGGGTCTGCCATTGTTATTCAGTTCCTTGAAAAAAAAAAAATGAGTATTGAGTATTGCCTATGTTGATTCTTCAAAATATTTCAAATTGTGTAGGATCCTCTCTAACGGAACCTAGAATTTCATAAATTTAAACATAACATTTCTATTATAATTTCTTTACGGTTCTATATTCAACAAAATAACAGTTCATGGCTCAGCAAAATTCAAAATGGGTAGCATGATATAAATAACATATTGAATAACATCCACAGCATAATAAAATAATGAACCATCATATGATAATGAACATGCCATAATACCTCTCAAGTGATACTATTTCCCAACTCTGTCTGTCCAAGATGAAGTTGAAACTGTGCCCAAGTTGCTCTGCCAAACTCTGCCCAAAACTAAATCTTTCCTCCCAGCCAGCTAGAAACAGAGCCTCTCAGGCTCCCTAGCTCCAAGATGTCGTAAGGATTCCTAGCCCCTGAGCCCAAAACTCCCAACAACAGATGCTCCCCTGTAACAGTCCACCAAACTCCAATGAGTTCCTCAAGCTAAAAACCAGAACCAACCTCCAGCAAGCTACTACAACCCCAAACTAGCAATACAGTCCTCTCCTCTCCCAAAATGATGCTCTCTCCCCAAAAAATTCCAAAGTCCTCTCTCAAATGTTTTTCCTCCTCTTATCCTCCTTCCCCCCCTTCTCTCATTCACCGCCTTCCCCCTTTCATTAAGACTCACCCACCTTATCCCTCCATTCAATGCCAACCACCTTATCCCCTTCTCTCATTAATGGTTCCCTCATTTGATACGTTAAGTTTCCATTTAATAAATTTAAAATTTATTAAACTAAATTCATTAAACAAATATTTAATCATGAAATTAATTAATTAACTAATATACATTAAACAATTATTAAATCAGGACAATTAATCAAATAATTAGTTAATTAATATACATTAAACAATTATTAAATCAGGACAATTAATTAATTAATTAATTAACTAATATACATTAAACAATTATTAAATTATGACAATTAATTAATTAATTAATTAACTAATATACATTAAACAATTATTAAATCAGGACAATTAATTAATTACTTAAGGTTGTTACATACACCCACCCTTCAGGAAACTTCGTCCCGAAGTTAAAGTATTTCATGATACAAAGGAAAAGACACATGGTTCACACATTCATATCAAATAACTGACATTATTAGTAAGTAAGCCAAGAAAACTCATACATACTAGTGTACATGTACAAGAAATGCATGTGTAGCTAGTGTTGGAGCCGCCTTTGTTTTTTTATCCCGTCTCGAATTTCATGTCTTAATGCTCGAAATCGAAAGATGTTTTTTGTATTTTCCATATGTGGTTTCAAAATCTCTGAAGTCTTATCACGCGAGCGGTGATAGTTATCGTACTCTCGAGGCGAGTTCTACTTTTCATCAAATATTTTTCCCCCTTTGTTCTACCTCGGGATTTCGTATGTCGGATGCTATATATCACATACTTCACAAGTCCCGAACAACGAAATGACGAAATCATTTTAAAATTTTACCTAGGTCAGTAAGGAGAGTAAAATTTCCCTAAATTACAATTAAGCATCATCGGGGTTTCGCGTCTCGGGGTTTACTAAATCTAAAAGTCTTATTGTCGTAACCCCGATAGCCGAAACCACGAATTTCTTGTTTTAGTAACCCGCGTTAAAGTTAAAGGTAAAATCTTAGCCGTGGTTAAGTTTTGTGGGAAATTCGCAACTCGGCGTATTTTCTTTTAAAAAGCTACACTGTCAAAACCCCAAGTCACGAAGTCACGATAAAGATATGAACATAATTAATTAAACCTTTAATCTGATTTTATCCTCCCTTTTAATTAAAACATACCATTGCGATCTCGCGGTTTCGCAACTTGGCATACAAACTTCCCGGAAGTTATACCTTTGAAGCTCTGAGTCGTGAAATTGCGATATAAATAATCATGTAATTAATTAAGCACCTAATCACAATTATGTTTTTATTAACCAAAATCAATCATCACAAGTTCGGGTGTTAGAGATTCAAAGGGTTAATGCAAAGATTCCCAATGCAGCGAGTATCGAAAGATTAATTAACTTTGGTAAAACCTGATTAATTGAACTAAGCCAGTATTTCTCGTGATTTGATGCATGCACAGTTTACGAGGCAGTCTTAATTCTTCCTTACGCCAACTGACATTTCGAACCGCCAAAATTTATGGCATTAATTAGAAACAAGGCGAATCGACGAGTAAAGATTGGGTTTTTATTGCTAAATTTATATTTAAGCGTGATTTGACCGATCTGTTCTTAAAAAGTACCGAGTTTTCGAATATATAGAGTTGTTATTTGTTATAACAAATTCATTTCTATATTACGCAGAGCACACTTTTCTCAACGAACTAATTTCTGTATGTATACATATTTTTATCGCAGAAGAGCTAAAGTAGGATCTCTCGTCATGGCCCCGCGAAAAGCGTCTAAAGCCAATGTTGAGGTTTCAAGACAAGGTTCAGACAACGTCGTTGATACTTCACCTCGAAGTGTCGACTCTGTCCCGAACTGGTCGTTTGTTTCTGATGTTCTACAGGCTGAATTAGTGGATTATTCTGATGATTCCAGTGACAATGAAAAAGATGACATAACCACCAAATATAAGATCGTCGTTCAATCGGGAATGCATAAAGTAGCAGCCAGGCCAGGACTGCTCCCTTACTATGATATGGTCTGGTGGGAATTAGACCATGTGGACATACCAACCAGAACCATCATCAATGAGCAGAAGGTCACCATCGGGACTTTCAGACCCGAACAACTGCAGGCTATGTACAAGTTGCCTACCGTGTCCGACCTTACATACGATGTTGAATTCTTGGAGAAGTTCAAACAGAAGGAATGTGTGCAGTATGACAACACTATGTCCAGCTTAATCAGAGATGGGTTTCGCACCCTGCGAAGTTCAGGGCAGACAGTAATGGTATATATTCAATAGCTTCCTTGGAACCATAGTTCAAGTATATAGCTATGATGACCTGCAGATTATATGGGAGAGAAGACACCTTACATTTTTTTCTTCAATGGGTGCCTCTAATACATCAAGTCACCGAAGGCTATTCCTTCGACTGGGTGAAAATGTTGTCTGATAGCTTGACTAGTCGAGTTACAGAGTATCGAGTGCAGAAAGAGAGCAGAAAGATTTCTTCATTTTTTATGTCCGCATACATTATGGACACCGTGTGCTTTCTAACACCCTTTCCCTTAATGAGCTAGAGTTGGACTCTAGCAGAGGCTGAGCCCATCCACGTTTATCATTCAAAATTGTGGGAAAACAAAGCAGTATATTTCATATATGAAATCTTTAACTGGGTAATGGTACCGTTGCATGTCACTATTTTCGGCCACCCACCACCCAGGATCTCGAACAGTATAGTGATGAATTTGAGCAGCATAGTTGATTGGTATCTAGAAGCCGAATTCTCATATCTCAGAGTTTTCGGGGCTTATGTTCCCCTACATGCATTTCCATTATTCATCCCCGACAAGCTGGCTTGTCGTGAGGTTGCTAGACAAACAGTAATCGGTGGCATAAGAAAGGATCTTAAGGGATATTCAAATAAGGTATGGCAACCTTTTCCTATTCATTTAAATTCATATTCTTTGTTAGATTTCGGGCATGCTAAAGCTGAGGCAGCAGCCTTGGAAGACCTAAAATTGGTTCTTATTAAATTCAAGAAGCATGATCCGCAAAGGGTCGTAAGTAATCATTTGGCCAGTTGCGGACTCAAGAGATTCAAATACAAAAATTCACCCTCGGATGACATTTTTCGAGGCGCAAGATCTTATGCTGAGATTTTAGCTCAGATACAAACCCTGGCACCTGAAGAGAGGGCCGATGTTCTGAAATTCCAAGAACATTGATGCAGTTGTCTTCCCGCAGTATTACGGGGTGAGAATCCGAATACAATGGAGGTGAAACAAAAAGATGTCCAAGGCTCCAAAGATGCGACACCCAGTCAAGAAAAACACCAGGACGAGGAAGAGAAAACTAAGAGTCCGAAAGTAAACTCCGATTACTACTTCGGGGCAATCAGCTAAGCAAATCGGATATCCCATCGCATCCATTACTCCCTCGTAGTCAACTCAGGGAAATATTGACGCAGGTTGGATTTTAAATGAAGAATTGAGGCCTATAAGGATGGAAGAGCTCCCTCCAAATGAGTTCTTCTTTGATAAGAAGAGAAAGGTTGTGGTAAAGAGAGAATTCTATCAGGAAGGGGAATCGATAGCTAAGATATACAAAGTATTAACTGATGGGAAAGACAAGAAGAATGAATAGTTCACGACAGAAATAGCTGGGACATTAGGGGCATATGCCACAACGAATCAATTTTCAGTCGGGGTTTTGAAAAACCAGCTGAAATGAAAAAATCACCTCATCAAAACCCTAGAAGCCAGACTAGCCACAGCAGAGGAGGTTGCCAAGGACCAGGTGAGTGTAGGGATAGAACAAGCAAGGTTGGCCGATAAAAGTGAGATAGAGCTGCTCAAGACTAAGCTCGAACAAGCAGAGCTAGTGGTTCAGAATGATCAGATACAAGCGAGCCAGCAAAAAGACTTGATCGAATGGTTACAGGCTAGAGTGGAAATCACCGAAAGTAAAATTATAAATATCGGGATGTTCCAGTCCCAGGCGATGGAGATTCAGAGCAAAGTTTCTACGGCCCAGCGAAATTTACTCGCCAAGGTAGAGGTGATTCGGGACAACTACTTACTTGCTAATCAAGTTTTGGAAAATTTATCTGTCAGAGAAAGAGAAGCTGGAGCAGCTCGCGTCGCTTTTCAAGAGGCTGTAATAGCTACAAACAACAGGGAATCGGGAAGTACTCCCAGGTTTTCCATTTTGGAGCAGACCAGAGGAAATATTTTATTAAAAGAATGGGAGCACAGTATCTCAGAAGGTAAGTTGCAAGCTAAGAGGGTAACGAAATCTTTAGAAGAGGCTTTTGGTGCTATAGATGGTAATCTATTAGGCATTGATAGCGAAGGTAATGTTGAGGCATTAAGTCAAATGAATATAGCGAAAATCTCACTTGATTTAAATAAAAAAGAGGAAAGAGATTCGGTCGAGATCTCACAAGTAACTATGGCAAACATAGTTCAAATAGATAAATATATGATTAAACCAAGTGTACAATTGTGCACTATCGACATCATAGATAGACAGATGGAAGAAAGGTTATCGCAATTAGCCCGAGATTGTTACTCTTTTGAAGCCAATTGCCAAGCAGAACCATCAAGGCTGATATCTCGGCTGGTGGAAAGATGTTTCACTTGTACCGAGCATGTGCGAGGACAAGCTTCTGGCACCAAATAAAGACAGAGATGAAGAAATGGAACGATTTCTCTCCTCCTTATCATAACTGAAAATTTTGCAACAATTGAGATTTCATCTTATGTAAAAATGTATAAATATAACATAGAAAGAAAGAACCAGGGTTGGACCTTTTTGTGTCGATTGTAATAGAGGTTTTCCATTTTGAGAGTTAATATAAAGCAAATCCGAAGATTCTCAATTCCGTCACGACTGTGTTATGAGTTTGTTTCCTTGTATCTCATATTTCGTTTCATTTCATATTTGTATCTAATGAATGCTTCGCTATAATTTAGTACAACCGCTACTATAGTGAATGAATTTTGGTTTTCTATATTGTTTACTGTTTTTCCTCTGTACCAGCTATCAGCAGGTATAAGACCAGTCAACACTTTCATAATTCTATATATATTTTATGCTTCATCGGGTTATTTCTTTACATTTTTCTTCTTCTGTTTATACGTGAGATTCTCCCTTGATAGGAGCCTTACTCGATAGACAGCTTAATGTTTTCTCCCACCTCATACATTTTTATTAAAGTATAACTCAGTTAAGGGAAATGGCCTTTGGTTTGCACCCCTTTTTCACTCCTAAAACTATAAACTCTCTTTTATACGACCGAATTGAGACAGCACTTAAATTCCCCCTAAGGTTTTCTTATTTTATTGTTCCTCCATGACTGTCCCTATATCAAGACAGCCTAATATCGAACCTGGACTATCATATCAAACACATATTGTCTTAAACCTTTTCGATACTATTCTTAAAACGGCCACTACCCAGGTTGAACTCGAACGTTCATGGGCAGTGATTGAACGGGATATAAACATCCAGGAACAGTTGGAAGCTAGACAACGCCAACACATAAATCATCCCTGGTTTCCCTTACCGAAGGTTGACATTTCTTCCTTCTCTACCCTTTACTCACTTTCGGATGTCTAGACACTGTACTTCTAAGCCTTAAGTACAGACTCTGGAACAACAGCTAGTACATACAAGTCTCATGCATGTACTAATAACAATAACTATCACCCTTATAGTAATTTGTGTATGCATCCAATCCAATCAACGAGACTATTCATTTTATAACAGATAATAGACCAATGAAATGTTTGTGAATTCCCTTAATTACAATAATCTAGCTCAACAATTTTATTTAGACAACTGTGGTTTAGTTATGTAATTATGAATATTCATATATACACATTTCTTTTCAGAAGGAAAAACAATAAATTCCACCATAAGGAAAATCTCCATACACTCAACTATTTCTACTCATCCTTCCTCCCTAACTTACTTCTATCTTCCATTCCTATCCTTCCTCTGCTGGACTATCTTGGAGCGTCAACTATATTAACCTAACTCCAAATAGAACCCGTAAGCGGAAGTGTCACTATCTTGACCAAGCTTCCCCAGCAGGCAACTAACAGTCATTATCACACGTCTAAGGGAGCATGAGCTAACACCGTCCTCCCATGACTCCAGGTTTCGGAGGATACACAGTGGGAAATGCCTCCACCCCTCCTAATAGGACTAGGGTCCACACCCTACAATTAATATACAGTGGCACCGTGTTGCTAGGATTTTTTCCATCGTTTATTCAATTTTGGGCAGTCTCACCACCTGAAATCCGGCACTGGTCCACATATCATAGCAATGCATCCAAACCAATATAATTTCACATACAAAGATTCATACCATATTGTTTCTCGGTCAGTGGTCATGACATCCACTTTCATTATCATTATCCCTTGGCTATTTCTTAGCCTAATGACCTGCAGATTAGTCTGTAACACAAACTCATACATATCTTTGCATTATCATCATGTAATTGCATACAACCATAATTTCAATTCAGTATCCACGTACCAACAACTTTAACATCAAAGTTTTCAAGTTAGAAATAGATCTCATAATATCCCCATAATTCAATTAACGTTACCCATTCATAGAATTATCATTTACATAATAGATTGCAACATATCCAACGTCATTCAAATAGCATTTAAACCTTCATAGGATTCGCATTCACACAATATATCGCATAATATCCATCATCATCAATAACATCTAAACATTCATAGAATTTACTATCATATAGTAGATCGCATCATATCCATCATCATCAATAACATTTAAACATTCAAATAATTTACATTCACATAGTAGATCGCATCATATCCATCATCGTTCAAATAATATTTAAACATTCATAGAATTTACATTCATACAGGTTTCTACGTCTTAAAAGTTCAAGTGTATCATTAATAGTTTCACTGTGAATAATATAAAAAAAGTGATTAGGCCTCAAGTAATCCTAGTTGTCTAATTCAAAAGGTGGTGTTACATACACCCAACCTTCGAGAAACATATCCTCGAGGTGGTCAAAAGTGAGGGATAATCTCGTCGTAATGTCTCGGCATCCTCCCAAGTAGCAGATACTGGACTAAACTTGTCCCACTGGACCTTAACTTGGTCTACCAGATGATTCATGAGCTGTCGGACTCTACGGTCCAATATGCGTAATGGTTCTACCATAAGGTTTCCCACGTCTGATACCTACAGTTCCTTCCAATTTAGTTTATTTGATTCATCGGCAACATAATGACGTAGAACAAATACATGAAAAACATTATGAGTTTTATGCAAGTGGGGTGGCAGTATGAGATGATAGGCGACGGGTCCAATTTTCTCTTGGATTTTGAATGGTCCTATAAATCGAGGTGACAACTTTGTCCCCTTCCTGAACCGTATGGTACTCTTATTAGGCCCGATACGAATGAAAACTTGATCTCCCACTTTATAACTTTGATCAGTCTTGTGTGCATCCGCATAACTTTTATGTATATCCTGTGCTTCCTTTAGTCTCTCCCTAATCTGAATCACCTGTTCCTCCATCTCTTGAATTAGTTCTAGCCCAATTGTTACTCAGTTTTTTAACCTCTCCCAACTCAACGACATTCTGCATGGACTTCCATACAGAGCTTCGTAGGGTGGCATTCCGATGGAGCTATGAAAATTGTTATTATAGGCAAACTCTACCAAAGGTAGGTACTTCTCCTAATGGGTTTGATTATCCATAACATACATCCTAAGCATGTCTTCCATAACCTGATCTACTCTCTCGGTTTGCCCATTTGTTTCAGGATGATAAGTTGTACTTAAGTTCAACTGAGTCCCCAACGTTGACTGCAAACTTGTCCAAAACCTAGAAGTTAATATGGAGTCCCTATCTGAAATGATTTTCTTAGGTATCCCATGCAAACGGATGACCTCAGTTACAAACACGCTTGCCACATCAGTGACATCATAAGTGTCTCTAACCGGAATAAAATGAGCACTCTTGGTTAACTTATCAACTATCACAAGAATGGCATTGTGTCTATGAGATGTGAGCAGCAACCCCACCACAAAATCCATAGAGATGACTTCCCACTTGGACATAGGGACATCATGTGGTTGTAGGAGACCTGTCAGGTGATGGTGGTCGGCTTTCACTTGTTGACACTATAAGCACTTGGCGACGAAATGGACTACATCGTGCTTCATGCCTACCCAAAAGAAGAGCTTCCTCATATCTGCGTACATTTTCTTCACACCCGGATGCGCACAATAAAGTGCTCTATGGGCTTCCTTCAGTATGATGCTTCGAATATCCCCACTTTCGGGGATGTACATCCTTCCTCGATATCTTAATAGTCCATCTTCTTCCAGACTATATCCTTCAAACTTTGGATCTAATTGCCTCCCACTCTGGAGGTTTGAAGTAACCTTTAAATACCAACTATCTCCATGGAGTTTCATCAACACACGTTCCCTTGGATTTACTTTTAAGGGTACCAAGGAGAAGACACGTGGCCTCCTACTCCAGGCATCTACGACCACATTCTCTTTTCCCTTGATATATGAAATACCAAAATCATACTCACTCATGAACTCACTCCATTGCCTTTGCCTGGCATTCATATCCCTTTAAGTGAAGAGATGTTTTAAACTTTGATGGTCCGTTTTGAGCTCAAAGTTTCTCCCTACTAGATAGTGCCTCCAAAGTTTCAGAGTTAGCATTACAGCTGCCAACTCTAAATCACGAGTAGCGTAAATCTCCTCGTGTTTCTTCAACTTCCTTGATGCATAAGCTATCACTCCTCCATCCTGCATTAGCACGGCCACCAACCCTTGCTTCGAGGCATCCGTGCAGACTGTGAAATCCTTTTCCATATCCAACACTCGTAGAATTGGTGCACTAGTTAGTAATCTTTTAAGCTTGATGAATGCACTATCACATTCTTTTGTCCATTCATACCTGACCCCCTTACGCTGAAAAGTGGTGATGGGTTTTTCCATTTTAGAGAACCCTTCCACAAATCTCCGATAATAACCTACTATACCCATGAAGCTTCTTACCTCATGAGCATTTTTCGACACTGGCCACTCCATAATGGCCTTTACCTTTTCTGGGTCCACAAAGATTCCTTCACCAAAAATGAGATGACCTAAATAGTGAATTTATTTATGGAAGAAGGAACACTTTGACAACTTCCCATACAATTTGTTCTCTCTAAGGCAAGACAACACCACTCGCAAGTGTTCCTTATGTTATCTTTCATTCTTGGAATAGATGAGGATATCATCTAGAAAGACTTGTACAAAGCGGTCTAGGTATTTTCGGAATACACCATTCATGAGGCTCATGAACACTGTTGGTGCATTGGTCAATCCGAAAGGTACTACATCGAACTCGTAATGCCCAAACTGAGTTTGAAAGGCAGTTTTAGGAATATCGCCTTCTTTAATCCTTAATTGGTGATACCTTGATCGCAAATCAATTTTTGAGAATACCGCTACTCCTTTCATCTGATAAAAGAGATCATCTATTCGTGGCATTGGATACCTATTTTTAACTGTAGCATGGTTCAAGTCCCTGTAATCTATACACAGTCATAAGGAACCATCCTTCTTCTTCACAAAAATTACTGGTGCACCTCAAGGTGAGACATTGGGTCTTATTAGTCCTAAGTCGAGTAGCTCTTTCAACTGCATCTATAGCTCACAAAGTTTTGGCCTTGTCATCCTATACGGAGTTTTGGAAATTGGTTATGCACCATGTTTTAGCTCAATAGTGAAATCAAGCTCCCTCTCAGGAGGGAACCCTAGTAACTTGTTCAGAAAAACATCTTTAAACTCTGACAATATTGGGTACTGATCCAAGGAGGGTCCTTTCCTTTCACTCACTGCTTCCACTACATAAAGTCGACACCCTTGCCTCATGCACCTCTTAACTTTCATAGTTGAGATAAAGCATAGAGACACCTTTCTTCGTACATCGTGGATCTCTACTGGCCTTCCTTCATCGTCAACACAAAGCACCCTTTTTGCGAAACAATCTACCATAGCTTGATGTGCTTCTAACCAATCCAATCCAATGATTAGGTCATACATCCCGAGGGCAGTGATGTATACCTTCAACCTGGTAGTACACACTCCCAGGTCTACTAGACAATTATCAATGCTAGGTCCTACCGCTTGTTTTTCCCCCGAAGCCATCTCGACTTGTTTAAAGTCATCATGCTCGTAGGTTGCCAACCCACTCCTTTCTAATGCAGATGGTGAAATGAAACTATATGTAGCACCATAATCAAATAAAATTTTAACATTGATATGATTTAGCGTACCTAACAACTCCACCACCGTGGATTGCTGTTATTCCTAGCTATTATTAATTGTTGCATAAATCTGGTGGCTGCCACTTGATCTTCCCATCGGGGCCTTTCCTTCTCTATGCACAAATCCTAATTTTAACTCTAGGTAGTCGCATTGGTAATGAGGTCCTCCACACCCCCAACACATAACACAAGATGGAACCTATGCACTACTCTGTGATGGTCTCTGAAATGAGCTCCTCCCTCTATAACCCCTGCCCCTACTAGTTTCTCCCTGAGATGGTCATGGACCTGCCTACGTCGTTGGTGATGAACGGGATGCTGCACTCACTGCCATTGAAATACATGTGGTGATTGTCCTTGGTGCGACTCTATTACCATATGGAGGTGGCCTAGAGCTCCCTCCCCTGGAGAATGTCCTATGGGACTTCCCCACAAATCCAGGACGATGCAGAAAGGTCGACCTCGTACCTCCATTTAAGTTCATGTGTTTCTTAGCATAACGTGCATTTTCAACTGCTTCTGCTACTAAAGACGGTTTCCACATCCGCACCATGGCCCTTATCTTAGGGTTTAACCCATAGACAAAGTGTTATGCTTGTCGTTGATCATTATCCATGTATGAAACATATTTGACCAATTCCATAAACTTGATCTTGTACTCTTCCACGATCTTGTTCCCCTGTACTAGAGCATGAAATGCTCCCACCTGTTGTTCCTTGTAGTAAGCTAGTAGATATTTCTTTCAGAACCTTTCCTCAAAAATTTCCCAAGAGGTGGTGTCTGGGGTAAGGTGCAACTGCCTCTCCAAGTTGCCCCACCAATTCAAGGCATTGTCTCTCAACTAAAAAATTGTTATCTTCACCTTTGAGGTGGAAGCATAGTCTCTTAAGGCAAAACACCTTGTCATGCCTTCCAACCATGCCTCTGCACGTTCACTGGCACGACCCCCGGAAAACTATGAAAGTTTGATATTCTACAGTTCTCTAGTGATGTCTTTGTGTGGAGTCCCTCCCCCTGAATCCCTCAACGCTTTAGGATTACCCACTCCAGATGGTGGGGTCTCCACTTTGATCCCTGCTGGTTGATGCCCCTTTAAAGTCTCATTTATGGCCTCCAAAGAGCGCAATATGAGAGCTAATTTAGGCGATGGTGGTGGTGGCGTTGGCGGTCCCGGCGACGATGCCCCTCTGCCTCGATTTCCTCGAGTCCTAACCATCCTTTATAATTGAATCTGCATCCACCAAAAGTTTTTCAAGAAGAGTTTAGGGCAATTCACGTTTGCACAACTTAAACTTGAAAATAGGGTTAGGCGTAACTTCTTTTTTTTTAAACATGTCTATAAACAGACCTTACTCTCTTTAGGGGAAGTGGCTAGGTCAAGGTTAAAGCATCTAATCTCGATGTCTTCACCTAAGACAACTACTGACTTCCTCGCCTGGTAGCTACGCTAGCACTGTACCACATTCACCAATTCCTCTAACTTACCTTCCTAGTGCGTATGAAGCCCCCTTCCCGCTTGTCCTAGTCTAAGTCCTTAAACCTTTAGTTTAAAACTAATTAATCACTTTAAGTGGTTTTTAAATTTAAACATGGATTTAAATATAATTTAAACAAAATTTTAAATGTTTTAAATTTATTTACATTTAAAATTTAAACTATTGATTAAAACATAGATTTAAAACATAAATTTAAAACATAAATTAAAACATAAATTTAGATATATAAACATAATTTAAAACATAATTTTAATTATAAAATATCTAAATTTATATCTAAAATTAAAACATATCTAAATTTAAAAAATAAAAGAATTTTAATAATTAAAACATAATCAAAATTTAATAACTAATATAAATAAAAAATAAAGTCGGGCATCGT
>JZKD02S1655223.1:2003487-2015640 GCA_000966675.3 Picea glauca
ATGTGTGTGTATATTTTCTTTTATATATCTATAAACACATTTATTCATATATATATGGTTATTTATATATTTTTGTTTAGAAATATCTTGGCCCAATTGATATATACATATATAAATATATATTTTGTTTTTATTATTTGTTTGTTTACTTGAAACAAGTGTTAGAATTCATTTAACACTTTCAATATGTACAATATTATACCATTTTCATTTTTTTCAATGTGCATATTGTTCATATATATATAGGTCTGTATTTATATATAAAAAAATGTGTCTGGCTTGTAGGTTAGATGGAGTTGGAGCTGGAACTAGAGCTTGGCACTCAGGCCTAGATTTACAAGTTTTCCTTAAATATATTATTTATACCTCTAGTTATTTAGGTTTATCACACCCTTTTCAAGGATTTTACCTGTATAGGCCAACAAGTTTTAAATTTTTAGGGGGGTTTCAGGCAAGTTTTTTGGATTGTTTACAGGACACATAGCCTAGCTTTCTCTCCCGAGTCAAGAGGATGGGTGGGTAGGTGGGCCTTTGGTCCAGATTTTAAACTAAAGCTCTGATACCATATGTAGGATCCTCTCTAACAGAACCTAGAATTTCATAAATTTAAACATAACATTTCTATTATAATTTCTTTACGGTTCTATATTCAAAAAAATAACAGTTCATGGCTCAGCAAAATTAAAAATGGGTAGCATGATATAAATAACATATTGAATAACATACACAGCATAATAAAATAATGAACCATCATACGATAATGAACATGCCATAGTAATGAACAAAAATACCTCTCAAGTGATGTTTTTTCCCAACTCTATCTGTTCAAGCTAAAGTTGAAACTGTGCCCAAGCTGCTCTGTCAAACTTTGCCCAAAACTGAATCTTTCCTCCCATCCAGCTAGGAACAGAGCCTCTCCGGATCCCTAGCTCCAGGATTCTGTAAGGATTCCTGGCCCTTGAGCCCAAAACTCCCAACAACAGATGCTCCCCTGTAAAAGTCCACCAAACTCCAATGAGCTCCTCAAGCCAAAAACCAGAACCAACCTCCAGCAAGCTACTACAGCACCAAACCAGCAATACAGTCCTCTCCTCTCCCAAAATGATGCTCTCTCCCCAAAAAATTCCAAACTCCTCTCTCAAATGTTTTCCCTCCTCTTATCCTCCTTCCCCTCCTTCTCTCATTCACCTCCTTCCCCCTTTCATTAAGACTCACCCACCTTATCCCTCCATTCAATGCCAACCACCTTATCCCCTTCTCTCATTAATGGTTCCCTCATTTGATACGTTAAGTTTCCATTTAATAAATTTAAAATTTATTAAACTAAATTCATTAACCAAATATTTAATCATGAAATTAATTAATTAACTAATATACATTAAACAATTATTAAATCATGACAATTAATTAATTAATTAATTAACTAATACACATTAAACAATTATTAAATCAGGAAAATTAATTAACTAATATACATTAAACAATTATTAAATCAGGACAATTAATTAATTACTTAGGGTTGTTACATATTGACCCATAGAAGTTATTTATCACCCTGTACATATTCAATCTTCCCATTACTCATGCCTGGTCATGGAGTACTATGCAGGTGGAGACCTTCATTCTCTCAGGTTGAGCCAACATGGCAGGCACTTTAGTCTCAGATCTGCAAGGTTGGTATACGTCTTTTATGTGTACTGATTTCACCCGTTGTGTTTTGTGTTGCTTGTTGGTGTTGTCTGGTCTAACATAATAATGGCTAAGTTGTTGTTGGGTGAGTATGTGTGTTTGTTTGGCCTCCCCTTCTCTGTAAAATTTATTGTATGAGTACATGTGTGATACAACAGTGAAATATACCTATTTCTTATGGGTTTTGTATTAACTGTTGGTTTTCTAATTTTTTGTTTGCTTGCTTTGTGAGTTTGCAGATTGGGTCTACCATTGTTATTCAGTTCCCTGAAAAAAAGTTTATTGAGTATTGAGTATTTCCTATGTTGATTCTTCCCAATATTTCATATTGACCCATAGAAGTTATTTATCACCCTGTACATATAAAGCAATATCTTGGTGGTTTTTCTGCTTAGAACTACTTGGTCATCCTTTCTTATGGTTTATGTTGTCCAGGTATTGTGCTTGCACACAAGCCTCATCAACAGCCCTAGGTTTGAAGAGCATCGCTTTTTTTAGTAGATGGTTGTGTAGACTCCCTAGATACTTGAGGAGTACTCTTGCACACTTTTCCCTTGCCCCTACCTAAAGTGATGCCAATGGATCCACGGGTCTTCTACATACCCAATAGGGTAGAACTGGGACTTAATGAGGGTTTTAAACATCTCACACTTAGTTACTAGTGGATCACCCTTCATCCTAAGTGTCTCCATGTAGTTTTCCCACTAGGTTAGTGCATGGCCCTCTAATTTCAATCGGGAAAATAAAATCTTTTTGTTGGGCCCGTGATATGATCAATTTTATGACGTTAATTAGATCCTTTTTGTCGAATGTGTATATGCGTTTTCATGTTTTGAAGAAGTTTTTGAAGATCTTTTGTGTCAAATCGCTATGATCCACACCAGGTATGCATAACTCATGTTTTATGATGATCTTGAGTGTAATTGTAACGTCCCCTTCGTTACGACTACAAGCGAAGCAAAAAGTGCAAAAAAAAAATATTTTTTTTTAAACATGACGACAACAACAATTACAGCTAAACAACACAACTTACAACGAGCGCCACGCCTGTAGAACGGGAAATAGAAAATTGTGACTCCACGCACTGGCATAAGAGCAACTGGGAAAAACATATGTAAACAACAAGGAGAAACGACTACCCGCCCGACACACACATGGCCACACCTACGAGCTAAGGAACAACATCCACAATCCCAACCCCATGGCCTTGACAACCAGTAACTAGGACCTCTATGGCACGCAAAACCAAACTCATGAAGGAATTACAACCCAACACCAACAACAACTACAATGAGCAAACGCCCACAACGGGTAGCACTGACTCCGACCAAGTTATCGTTCCCCTTTATTCATTAGGGTGCGCAATGATCCCCCATCAGGGATCATATCATCGCCAGATGATAGGCATGACAACAACCATGGCACAACAACATGACAACAACCTCGACACAACAACATGACAACAACCTCAACACAAGCTAAAATCAATGCGCTAGGAGATCAACTTAACCATCCCAACACATGACGATTAACCCTAGACCCCAGCCGACAAGTCAACAAGACAACTAAGACAATCATACGACGCTAAAAATTTCTTGTGCAACAAATCAATCTAAACACGGTAAAAGATTATCATTAACACAGGCAGCTCGATGAAACTGTAATCCAAATCCCAAGATGAGATAAGTATCTATCGCTATCCTTTGAAACTGAAACTACATAAATTTAATTGTTGTCCTTAAATATAAAAATGTGCAATCCTTTAATGACCTTGTCGTCTTTTAATTATAAAACTGATACAGATATAAGTATTTTTCCTCAGGATGAGTTTTCTATCTAGCTAAGAATTCATAAAACAAGTTTTATAATGATTAGTGAATATGCTAAAGTCCGCCAATAAGAAAAATCATAAAAATTGCTATAAGAAAATCAACAACAAAATTCACATTGTCCAACACTACCAATGGTTGTCTCTAAGTAAGTTGTTGTCAGTTATTGAAGTTACTCTCTACTAAATAGATGTGAGAAGGTTGTAAGTTAAATACGTAAAATCGCTAAGTTAAATATATTAATTGTTCTCATTTAAAGATGTGATAGGCAGAATTAATATAATATATAATGGAATTAGTGTGAACATGTGTAAGGGTAAATATGTATAGCAGAGTCAAAATAGGGATAAATATATCGCATGTAAAATGTAATGCAGGGTGTGGATATACCGTGTAAATATAGTGTAAAAATATATAGTGAAAATATATCGCAGAGTGTAACAGCTATCCAAAAACATGGAGTAATAAACTAACGCTAATCAGAGCTATTCCCATCGTTTTTCATTCACCCATCTCAAGCACAGACACATCAAGGCTATAAGTTACACATGACATAGTTGTCCCATTTAACAGATTGGTATCGTTGTCCAATTATTTTAAAATACATATAATAAATTGCTAGGGATTATAATACGGGTGCTAGGGTATATCATCATGGTATTTTATCATAAGAAAAAAAACATTGTCAAGTATTAGAACGGGTCATGGTCATATTTATGAAACGCAGAGTTAGATATCTGAAACGCAGGGTAATAAATGAGATGCAGAGTTTAATGGATGATACGCTATCTTAGTAAATGTATAAATCGCTACTCAAAAACACAGAGCCATAACAAATCCTTACCTAGGCCAATCCAGTCAATGCTGACACACTACACAAGCGTTGTCCAACAATTAAAATTCATGGATTCGCTGTCAGAATTATGCCAACTAATAATAAACTTTAGGAAAACGCTAAGTAATTTAAAGTCACTATAAAGCCATTAAAAATGCATACATTAATTTTATCATTGTCTTTTAACCTCTCAAATATTTACAGTCCTTTTAAAAGGTGAAAAGGGATCGTTGTCTCAATTAATGCATTCGTTGCTAGGCATAGCTATATGCTATATTTTTACTCCACAGTAATTATTATTCAAAATTATTGAAACTAAATAAATACTGAATGATTATTGTTCTAGTAACAATTCATAATCATAGAAAATAAAAACGTATCATATCTACATCTAAATATTAACGCAGACAGACCATATATCTACTGAAATATTACGCAGACAAACCATATATCTACTGAAATATTAACGCAGACAGACAATATATCTACAACGAAATATGAACGCAGACAGACAATATATATCTGTAAATTATATGCAAAAACGTATTATAATTATGTTGTCCCATTCAATTTGTTGAGATCTATTGCAGTCAATAGGGTAATGAAAACTGCAGTTCTAAAGCTGAGTTGTTTATAAAAATCGCAGTCCCGACAATAAATAAAAAAAACGCCTTGAAATTGCACTCAACAGGGTAATGTTTGCAGTCAAAAAGAAAATGAAGATTGCAGAGTATCCCAAGTAATATATCTAGCCAATACACCCAAAAAAACGCAATCTAGAATAATTTCTAAACTGTCATTCGAGTGGGCAATTACGCAAGCTAAATTCATAAAAAATATTAATGTGCAGAGGTAAAATCGCAAATAAAAAGGCAGACCAGATGTACAAAAACCACACAGTAAATTCGTAGGAAAAGGCATTAAAAATGCAAACGACATTTCATTAAAAACACACAGATCATTTCTTCAAACACAGAGGGTACTCATTCGCAAAAGGTGCAAGGAAATCCATAAGTCTAACACCTTCTTTACACAGTTAAAAGTACAAAATTGAAAGCGTAAGGTCAATAATAATCTACAATGAGGAATAAAAGTAAGCGTATCGTAGCCCAAGTCATCCGCTCTAAGTCGTTGTCCTGTGGGCTCCGTGCAGCTCCCACTTGCCGACCAATGAGACTTCATCGGTACCTCCCAGGAAAAGCTAGGGGTACTCTTATTCCCCCTTATCCCCCCGAGCTGCAAAGGGGCCATGCACACTAAACCAGAGAACAACTAGCTCCTAGCTCGCCTTCCAAGGCCAAGATACCACTCCTCACCGAGCTAGGTATCCCAATTCCCACAAGCTAAGTCAGTCAAGTCTAAAATTCTGTAGCGTAACGTTACACATAAAGGAAGAGATCCATCCTCCTCCTCCTCCCTCCTTTATATAGAGTTTCTAAGTCATTTCTTTCACAATTTCCCATTTAATTTAATGTTCAAAAATTTAATTCAGAAAAATCATCCCCGTACATGTGTCACCCATCCCCTTTGTTGCACTAGAAATTAATTTCATTAATTATTTAATTACTCATATTTCCCTCACCCACCTAAAAGAAATCCTAGATTCACTCCTAGGTGTCCCCAAATTCCCTTACACATTTTAATGACTTACCCCCTTACTAATTTACTAGTTGAGTTCAATTTAGAAAGTTCTTAAAGGCAAGATTCCTTGCTAAGTTAGTCATTCTTTTTTTTCCTTATGTTTCCCCTTTCTCTTTATGTTTCCCCATTTTTCCCTTAGTTTCCTAATTCTTTTAAATTTCCCTCTTTCCCTTTTTATCTAAAACTCAAATTAGCAAGTGTAGAAAATTATATTTTTCCCCTTTTCTTTTAATTAAAAAATTTTAATTAGCATGTGTAACAAAACAATCATTTCCCTTTTAACGTTTTAAATCCCTCAATAATTTGATTTTAATAATTTAATCGAGTTTCTTACCCCCTTTTCGTCACATGTTTAATGATGATGATTATTATTATTATTATTATTACCCCAAGTATTACTTTAGACCTAGATTTTAATTTCCGAGGTTGGGTGACATTTTATTAGGGAAATTGTTTTTAAATCTTTCTTATCACATTATTTGTTCTAAGGCCATCTAGGTTTATTCACTTATTAGTTAACAATGTGACGTACTCTTCAGGACACACTAGGGGCTCTAGGGGTGCCACTTGCCTCATTCTATTTCCCTTGCGTAGCGTGCCCTTCAGGACACACTATGTGCTCCAAGGGTGCCACTCGCCTCTTTTTGTTTCCCTTGTGCGACATGCCCTTCAGGACGCACTACGTGCTCCAAGGGTGCCACTCGCCTCTTGACTGACTTGGTAGACATCAAAAACCCCTGGAGCCAATACTCTGTCAAGTGATCTTGTGGGAGACTAAGGGCCACTAAGGAATAAGGCCCCTACCTTATTGCACGCCCCTTAGAATCGTCGTGAGCAACTGTCGTAGTCTTCCCTCGCGGCATCGTGGGTCTTCTCGAACTAGGTAATCATTAACCTACAGTTTGAGCCATGGCGGGAGTGCTAGTAGGTTGTGGTAGGGCTCCTATCCACAGCTCTCCCTCAACGTCTCTAGTAGTCGTGCGTGACCCCTCTACTCCACATGTGAGTTTGGTCGGCAAGTTATCGTCAACCTGCATCATCAACGAATCATGTCAGAAATAATATCCATAATCATAACATCTAATCAGATGCACAAATGTCATATATACAATAATCAAACCCCAATAGTCCACTCCCTGACTCGATCCGGAGTCCAAGGGTTTCATTGATGCCTCTGCATCCTCGAGGTCCAAAATCCTACACACTCAGGACAACCAAGTCAATAGCACCTGTCTATATCAATACATCAGAATAACATGTCATCATATCCATACTACCTCATACTCATAATCAAATGCCCAATAGTATAATAATCTGGATCACTTGCAAGCAAGTGTCCTCAAAGAATAATTTCACTCAGTGCACGTAAGAGAGGGATGTTACATACACCCCCTCTTGGTCTAAACTTTGTCTAGAAGTTTCATAGTATATAAGTGTCGAAAAAATGTGTATCACAGTGTCACAAGTTTATCTATCAAACAAAAATGGAAATTGTTGTCACATATCATATGCATCCTCCTAGGTCGCCGAGTGCGGGCTATAGTTGTCCCACTGGACCTTGAACTGCTCTATTGTTCAACGTCATAGCCATCAAATGTGATGATCCAATATGTGGATCGGCTCATCCGTGAGTGCCCCCTCATCTGATACCTACAAGGAACTCATGTCAATAACATGCGTAGGATCACTAATATAATGTCTCAAAATAGAAACATGAAAAACATCATGCATGCACCTCAAAGAATCAGGCAAGGCTAGTCGATAGGCCACGGGCCCCTTCCTCTCCACAATCTTGAAGGGTCCCACAAACCTAAGGGAGATTTTAGCTCCCTTTCCAAACTTGATCGAACTCTTATGCGGTTTTACCCGCAAGAAGACTCGATTGCCAACTTCGTAACTACGGTCGACACAGTGTGCATCGACATAACTCTTTTGTCGATCCTGCGCTTCTTTGATCCTTTGTCTTATTGTTTGAATTTGATCTTCCATTTATTGGGTCGCTTCTGGTCCCACCAGGACCCTATCCTCAAGTTGATCCCAACTCAAAGGCATCTGACACGGTTGCCCATAAAGGAACTCGAAAGGCACCATCTTAATGGTGCTTTGGTAACTATTGTTATAAGTGAATTCTACCAGTGGCAAGAATTATTCCCAACACGTTTTTTGTTCCATTACGTACATGCGCAACATGTCTTCCAATATTTGGTTTGTTCATTCGGTCTACCCATCAGTATCCAGGTGATACGCAGTACTAAAGTTAAGTTGGATCCCCAAGGCCTCTTGGAAACAAGTCCAAAATCGTCCAATAAATATCGATCCTTGATCGGATATAATCCTCTTAGGTACGCCATGCAACCTCACAATCTCACTGATAAAAACTCTAGCTATGTTAGGTGCCTGATATGTGGTATGCACAGGAATAAAATGAGCACTCTGTTAGAAAAATAGGACCGTGGAGCAATAAAATAAAACAAATGCAGAAATAAGACACAGAAGATACATAATACAGTAGAGACACATATTTACATGGTTCACCCAGTGTGGGCTACATCCACCAAAGAAATTGCCAGGTCCTTCCTTTATTATTATCCAGCAAATGAAGGGATACAACCTACAACAAACCCACTATAATTTCCTCTTCTTTCTCTCATGGTCTCCTATCTCAGAATACAATATCCGCCATAATGCATAGCCGCAATACATTTCCCTCATAACAAAGGGTTTCCTTCTAGGGCAGAAAACCCTAACATAATTTCTACCATTAGATCTATCACATTGTAATGAACAGTCCAGTTTTACAATGAAATTACAATATACTTTTACAAGGCAATTTTTCCTTCGGGGGCTTCACCCCTGAACCCCCATCGGGGGACGCTGCCCCCGAACCCTGCAGAGGGGGTAACCCCCCTCTGCACTCCCTAGTGTAGAAGAGTGTACATTCTTCTGGGGTGTAAAGTCTTCATGGGGTATAAACACAGCTGAAAACAAAGACCTCTGAATCCGGAAGATAATCAGGCTCTACAACCAACAATCTCCCACTTGGAGACTAATCTCAACAACTCCACCGTTGTTGTATCTATTGGACTATGAACCTTCTTAGACCTGGAAAATTTTCCATCTTCATCTTCATTCTTGAAGACCAACTGAAACTGAGCAGGAACTCAATTTCTCCCTGGTTACTCCCTTTGTTAACATATCTACAGGATTCTGGCTAGTGTGTATCTTTTCCAACTTCAAATGTCCATCTTCCAAGACGAATTGTATGAAATGGTACCTCAATTATATATGCTTAGTATTTGAATGGAAGGTTGAGTTATTTGCAAGATGAATGGCACTCTCACTGTCACAGTACAACCTGATATTCTCCTACTTCTTTCCCAATTCTTCCATAAACCTCTGTAACCAAATCATCTCTTTACTAGCCTCTATAGCAGCGACATACTCTGCCTCTATTGTTGAAAGTGCAACAACCTTTTGCAGTTTCAAAATCCAACTTATTGTTGTTCCACCTATAGTAAAAACATACCCTATGGTGCTCCTCCTGCTCTCTTTATCACCTTCCATATCGAAATCATCATATCCTTGTAGAAAAGTGTATGAACCTCCAAAACATAATGCATGAGTAGCAGTACCTCTCAAATACCTGAGAATCCACTTTACTGCCTCCCAATGTTCTTTACCTGGATTGTTCATATACCTGCTCACAACTCCCACTGCATGTGTAATATCTGGTCTTGTCAAACCATTGCATACATCAAGCTGCCAATTGTTGATGAATAAGGGACCCTTGACATGTATTATATCTCCTCCTGTGTCTTGGGACACATTTCCTTAGTTAATTTGAAATGTTTAGCTAAAGGTGTACTAATTGGTTTTGCATTCTGCATTCTAAACCTCTCCAACACCTTCTCTATGTACTCACCCTGAGACAATGTCAATTTGCGATTTTTCCTATCTCTTGTTATTCTCATACCAAGGATTTTCTTTGCAGCACCCAAATCCTTCATCGCAAATGAATTAGCTATTTTTTTCTTAAGCACATTTATATCATGCATATTAGACCCTGCAACAATCATGTCATCTACATACAATAGCAAGATAATATAGCTTCCATTTTTTAGCCTTTTAAAATAAACACAGTGATCAAAATGACATCTACTATAAACCTGTTCTGTCATAAACCTGTCAAACTTCAAATACCACTGCCTTGGAGCTTTCTTAGGCCATACAAGCTCTTCTTCAACCTACATACCAAATTCTCCTTCCCTTTGACCTCATACCCCTGTGGTTGCTGCATATAAATCTCTTCCTAATTCTACATATAAATTCTCCAAATCCCCATGGAGAAAAATTGTTTTAACATCTAATTGTTCAAGATTCCAATATTCTACTACCACAAGACTTAAAATAGTCCTAATTGAAGTCATTTTCACAACAGGAGAAAATATTTCATCAAAAACTATACCTTTCTTTTGTGCAAACCCCTTTACAACAAGTCTAGCCTTGTACCGCTTTTCTCCTCCATCTTCTTCCTTCAAATTGTAAACCCATTTATTCTGCAATGGTCTTTTTCCTGTAGGAAACTGAACCAAGTCCCAAGTCTGGTTATTTGCCAAGGAATCCATTTCCTCTTTCATGCCTTGCTCCCACTTCTTTTTGGTGTCTACCTACATTGCCTATTCACAACATTATGGTTCACCAGAATCAGTCAACAATAAATAATACAATGAAGGAGAGTATCATTCAGGGGCTATACTTAACCTGGTATATTTTTTAACAACACTTGTAGGTGTTTGAGGTACCTGTTGCTCCTGTTGTTGTACATTTTTATTTTTTGGTTCCTTTGGAATTTATTTTTCAGTGATCTCATCAAGCACTGTGTACTCTTGTTTTTCTTTTTCCTGTTTCTTTCCCTGCAACTGATCTGTGTACATGACCTTCTCATTGAATATGACATCTCTACTCCTAAAGATTTTGTTATTTTCATAATCCCATAAGTGATAACCAAAATAATTAACACCATATCCAATAAAGGTACACTTCTTGGATTTTGCCTCAATATTTGTTCTATTTTCTTTATCAATATGGACAAATGCTTCACAACCAAAAGTCTTCAAAAAAGAATAGTTTACCTTTTTTCCTGTCCATTCCTCCTCTAGAATTCTACCATCCAAAGAGCTTGAAGGTCCTCTATTTATTAAGTAAACAGCGGTATCTACAGCATCTGCCCAGAATTGTAAGGGCAAACCAACATGCAATCTCATACTCCTTGCACGCTCTAGGATTGTAATGTTCATCCTTTCTGACACACCATTTTCTTGTGGTTTTCTTGGAACTGTCTTCTCTCTACGAATCCCATGGTATGAATAGTAATCATCAAAATCCTTGTTGCAATATTCACCTCCATTATCGGATCTGAGACACTTCAAACTTTTTCTTATCTCATTCTCAACCAAATCTTTCCATTTCTTAAAAGTATCAAAAACATCAGATTTTTGTCGAATGCAATAAACCCAAGTTTTTCTAGTTGCATCATCAATAAAAGAAACATAGTAATGAGAGACACCAAGAGATGATACCTGAGATGGTCCCCATACATCTGTAGGCACAAGCTCTAACCTTTCATTCTTCTTTTCTTTTCCAACTATGAGAAATCTAACTCTCTTATGTTTTCCATAAACACAATGCTCACAAAAGTCCAAATCAATTTGTTTAAGATCTGGCAACAAATTTCTTTTGTGAAGTATTTGCATACCCTTTTCACTCATGTGTCCAAGCCTATGATGCGACAGTGTTGTATCCACTCCTGTAGAAGCTAAAGAGATAGAAGAGTCAGTATTACCAGTACATAAATACAATGTACCTACCTTCTCTCCTTTTTCTATCACCAATGATCCTTTCATGGCCTTCCACATCTTATCTGTAAATATGAATATACAACCTTCACTTGCCAACTGCCCTGTTGAAATTAGATTTTTCCTTAAATTTGTAACATGTCTTACCTCTTTAAACAACTATTGGTTTCCATTGTGTTGCTTTATTTTTACCTTTCCCATTTCAACAATTTTCCATGGTGCATCATCACCCAAATGAACCTGTCCAAAATCACCTTGAACATAATCTAGAAAATGTTTCCTATGGGGTGTGGCATGAAATGAA
>JZKD02S1655223.1:2015690-2043934 GCA_000966675.3 Picea glauca
AACTTAGTTGATTAGTAACCGTATTAAAATCATTTAAATGATCTGCAACAGACCCACCTTCTGACATCTTCATATAAAATAATATCTTCATTAGAAATACCTTATTGACGCCGAGGGTTTTTCATACAATTTAGCCAATGCGTCCATCAAAGCCTTCGTTGTATTTTCTTTCGAAATATTGAAAGCCATCGACATTGTCAGGCTCAGCCGTATCGTTTCTAGAGCCTTTCTATCAAGAATATCCCATTCTTCATCCTTCATGGTCTTCGGATTCTTTACTACTCCACCCAATGGTAGGAATAGATCCTTCTTATATAAATAATATTCCATCTGCATCTTCCATAACTGGTAGTTTTGGCCATTAAATTTCTCGACCCTAAACTTTTCATCTTCCGCCATTGCTCCCACTCAAACCAGGAACCCTCCTTTCCTGTGAGTTACCTTTTGCTCTGATACCAGTTGTTAGAAAAATAGGACCGTGGAGCAATAAAATAAAATAAATGCGGAAACAAAACATAGAAGATACACAATACAATAGAGACACAGATTTACATGGTTCACCCAGTGTGGGCTATGTCCACCAGAGAAATTTCCACGTCCTTCCTTTATTATTATCCAGCAAATGAAGGGATACAACCTACAGCAAACTCTCTGTAACTTCCTCTTCTTTCTCTCACAGTCTCCTATCTCAAAATAAAATATTCACCATAATGCATAGCCACAATACATTTCCCTCATAACAGAGGGTTGCCTTCTAGGGAAAAAAACCCTAACATAATTTCTACCATTAGATCTGTGACCTTATAATGAACGGTCCAGATTTACAATGAAATTACAATATACTTTTACAAGGCAATTTTTCCTTCGGGGGCACGCTTACCCCTGTACCCCGCAGAGGGGGTAACCCCCCTCTGCACTCCCCCGCATGGGAGAGTGTACATTCTTCTGGGGTATAAAAACGGATGAAAAAAAAAACCTCTGAATCTGGAAGATAATCAGGCTCCACAACCAACACACTCTTCGTCAAAGTGTCGACTACCACAAAAATTGAGTCGTGTCTCCTTGCCGTCAGTGGCCATCCAACAATGAAATCCATCAAAATAACCTCCCATTCTGATTCTAGAATAGTTTGTAGTTGTAGTAATCCTGTTGGATGTCTATGTTCATCCTTTACCTGCTGACATTCTAGACATCTGGCCACATATTTAACTATGTTTGCCTCCATTCCCTTCCAGAAGAATAAGGGTTTAAGGTCTTCCCTCATCTTCGTGACTCCTGGGTGAGCCATGTACACTACTCTGTGAGCCTCGTTTAGGATCAAACTCCTCAACTCGTCATTCGGTGGTATGTAAATCCAATTTTTAAACCTCAAAACTCGCTCATCATCAAACGTAAATCCTTCAAATCTTGGTACCATCATTGTGTTTTGTCCAATTAAATATTTGACCTCCTTGTACCAGTCATCATTGTGTTGTAAAGTTAGAATATTTTCACGTAGATTCATCTGAAGAGGCAACACCGAAAATATGTGTGGTCTCTGACTAATTGCATCTTCCACTCGGTTCACTATTCCTTTTATGTAATAAATATAGAAATCGTACTCGTTAAGCAATTATGACCAACGTTGTTGTCGCGCGTTCAAGTCGCTTTGTGTAAAGATGTGTTGTAGTCCACAATGGTCCATCTTTAGTTCAAATTTTCATCCAACAAGGTCGTGTCTCCAAACCTTCAAAGCATATACAATGGCTAAGAACTTCAAATCATGTGTCACATAGTTCTCTTCATGCCTTCTCAGTTTCCTCGATATGTAAGCGATCACTCGACCGTCTTGCCTCAAGACTCTGCTTAAACCTTCCTTGGATGTGTCAGTGCATACCAAGAATTTTGCGTCCATGTCAAGGACCTTTAGTATCGGTGTTGTTGTTAACAGCTCCTTGAGCTTCCAAAATGCTTCCACGCATTTCTCGGTCCAAACAAACTTCTTGTTCTTCTTTTGCAATTCCGTGATCAGATTTGCTATATTTGAAAATCCCTCGACGAACCGTCGGTAGTATCCTACTAAACTCATGAAGCTACTCACTTCCGGGACATTTGTCGGCATAGGCCATTCCATAATAGCCTCGACCTTTGTTGGATCCACTGTAATACCTTCGTCGAAGATGACATGCCATAAGTAGTGAATCTTTGATTGATAAAACGAGCATTTGGACAACTTCCCATACAACTTATTCTCTCATAGACACCGTAGTACCAAGAGAAAGTTCTTGTCATGCTCCTCCATTGTCCGAGAATAAATCAAAATATCGTCAATGAATACTTAGACAAACTTGTCCAAGTACTCACAGAACACCCCGTTCATCAAACTCATAAATACCCCTATGGCGTTTGTCAGTCCAAACGGTAAAACAATAAATTTGTAATGACCAAACCTCATCTTAAAGGCGGTTTTAGGAATGTCATCCTCCTTGATCCATAACTGGTGGTACCCTGATCGCAAATCAATCTTGGAAAACATTATCGCACCCTTCATCTAATCAAATAGATTATCAATCCTTGGCAATGGATATTGATTCTTGATTGTTGCCTTGTTCAATTGATGGTAGTCAATGCAGAGTCTCCACGACCCATCCTTCTTTCGTATGAAAATAACAAGCACACCCCATGGTGACACACTCGGACATATAAGTCCCAGGTCCAACAACTCCTTCAGTTGCATTCTCAACTCTTGTAACTCCAGGGTTGACATAGGATAAGGTGTTCTCTCTATTGGTTCAGTCCCTGGTTTTGGGTCTATGGTAAACTCCAATTCCCTCTCCAACGACATCGCAAGTAACTCCTTCGGGAAGACATCTGCAAAATCTCTCACTGTAGGAAGGTGTTCTAGACCTTCCACTACTCCCTTCTCATTTAACGCAAGGATCACATAAAGCTTACATCCCTTACGCATGTTCTTCTGTAACTGTAAGGAAGAGACAAACCTTAGGGAAACTCCCTGGTTTCAACCTACAAACACGTGTCTCTGTCCCTCATCATCGACCAAGCTCAACCGCTTCGTCTTACAGTTGAGTATCGCCTCATGAGATTCCAACCAATCCATATCGATCATGACGTCATAAGATCATAAGATCATGACGTACAGGTTGGCCTTGGTGACAAACTCTCCCAGGTTAAGGGTACAGCCCGTAACCTTGCCTCCAACCTTCTGTTTGGCTCTCAAAGCCATCTCTACAAAGCTAAACTCATCCTATTCGACTACCTTTACCTTAATCCTTTTTAGAGTTGCACCAGAAATGAAACTCTCGGTAGCACTGGGATCTATCAAAATACTAAGGGTATAGTCAGCGATGGTACCTGATGTCTCGAGCATAGTCAACTGGTGCTCTATCTGGCGATTATTCATTGCTACATGAATCTGATGGGCCTTGCCCAAATCTCCCACGGTAGTGGGTCTGGCTGATCCAGATGCTCTAGTCCTCTCCACTAGGCAGTCGCACTGGTAGTGTGGCTCCCCACAAGTCCAACACCCCTTCTTCATTCCAGTACTCTTGGTACTCAAAGTAGAAGTTGACGGCCCATCGTACTGGAATCCTGGTATGTTCTGCTGAACAGGCCTAAATTGTTGTTGTTGCAGTCGATGTTGTTGTTGATGTTGTGGTCCCCAGTAAGGAGTCCACTGTTGTGGCACTGGTCGTCGAGGTGTAGTGAAAGTGGATCCCCTCTAGAATCCACGATACCCTAGTGTCTCTCTAGATGGGGTCTGATGTTGCTGCGCACTAGATGACACTTGCCCTGCTAGTCTCCCTGGACTCCTGCTCTAACCCCTGCTGATAAGCTCCTCCTCTACTATGAGGGCCTTCTGGACGGCATCATGCAAGGTCTGAGGCATCAAAATCCTAACCTTTGCACGTATGTTGACATTAAGGCCAAACAAGAACCTGTTTACTTTAAGTTTCTCAGTATTAAGGTGCGGAGCATACCGAAGCAACTCTATAAAACGAGCCTCATTATCGGGCACCATATGGCCACCCTGTCGTAAGGCTTTGAACTCGTTGAGTTGACGCTCAATGAATTCCTCTGAAAGGTACCTCTCTTGGAACCATTCCTCGAACAGCTCCCATGACACATCTTTGACGGTCATGTTCAATTGTGGCAGGACCATCTTCCACCAAAGAAGAGCGCTCCCCTTCAGTTGAAAGATCGTCATGCGGACCTTCATGTTGGAGGTATAGTCGTGAAGTTCAAATCACATCGCCATATTCTCCAACCATGCCTCGATGGCTGTGTCATCTGGGGCACCAAGGAACTCAGGAAATTTGACCTTCTTGAGTTTGCGGTGAATGCTACCAGTACTAACCGAAGCGTGCGGTGGACCCTTAGGTTGTGTCGGTGCCCTGGCCTCATCTCTATCCAAACGGATAATCAGTGCCTTGGACATGCGCTGAAAATACCTCATCATCCCAACCACATCACCCACCGCTATCTTCTCCTTCATGGCAACATGTTCGTCTCCCTGGGGGTTAGACCCCTTAATCGTGGATGCAACTGTAGGCGTCGCACCTCCTTCCCTAGCACCCCGTCTTCTGCCTCTGTGGCGTCCTCTAACCATGATTACCTGCACGAATACAAGTCAACTTAATTAGAAACATCATATCAATGAAATCTGTAGTGATCCCAAGTCGCGGGTTGAACCCCGCTCTAATACCATATGTAACGTCCCCTTCGTTACGACTACAAGCAAAGCAGAAAGTGCAAAAAAAAAATTCTTTTTTTTTTTAAACAGGATGACAACAACGATTAAAGCTAAAAAACATAACTGACGGCGAGCGCCACGCCCCCAGAACATGCAATAGACAGCTATGACTCCACGCACTGGCACAAGAGAAACTGGGTGAAACATGCGTAAACAACAAGGAGAAACGATTACCCGCCTGACACACACATGACCACGCCTACGAGCTAAGGGACAACATCCACAATCCCAACCCCATGGCCTTGACGACTAGTAACTAGGACCTCTATGGCGCAAAAAACCAAATGCATGAAGGCATTACAACCTAATGCCAACAACAACAACAATGAGCAAACACCCACAATGGGTAGCACTGACTCCAGCTAAGTTATTGTTCCCCTCTATTCATTAGGGCACGCAATGATCCCCTCATCAGGGATCATGTCGTCACCAGATGATAGGTGTGACAACAACCATGGTGCAACAACATAACAATACCCTCAACACCAGCTAAAATCAACGCGCTAGGAGATTAACTTAACCATCCCAACACATGATGATTAACCCTAGCCCCCAATTGACAAGTCAACAAGACGACTAGGACAATCATATGACGCTAAAAAATTCTTGTGCAACAAATCAATCTGAACATAGTAAAATATTATCAATAACACATGCAGCTAGATGAAACTGTAATCCAAATCCCAAGATGAGATAAGTATCTATCGTTGTCCTTTAAAATTGAAACCACATAAATTTAATTGTTGTCCTTACATATAAAATTTTGCAGTCCTTTAATGACCTTGTTGTCTTTTAATTATAAAACTGAAACAGATATAAGTATTTTTCCTCGGAATGAGTTTGCTATCTAGCTAAGAATTCATAAAACAAGTTTTATAATGATTAGTGAATATGCTAAAGTTTGCCAATAAGAAAAATCATCAAAATTGCTATAAGAAAATCAAATACAAAATTCACGTTGTCCACACCAGGTATGCATAACTCATGTTTTATGATGATCTTGAGTGTAATTCAATGTGTTTTTATGTTTCCAGGAATCTAATTCACATTTTTGGTGTCACAAGGCAAAATCGGAGCTTGTTTTTGCTTCAGACACTCAGTCTGGTACTCCATCCGACACTCATTCTGGTAATCCATCTGGCACTTCGTCCTACACAAAAATGATGGTGGATTTGGCGGTTATAGTATTGATAGCAAGTGATGGGAAAATCAGAGACATGTGTTTTTCTCGTGGTCATGGCCTCCAGCTACTGAACTCTTGACAATTCGATTTGGGTTGTTATGTTGGGCGATTATTGGCTCGCCTCATTTCAGTAGTTAGGGCATCTTAAATGCAATTTACTGTTTTTAGAAGAGGATCGAGCCTCCAGTAGTCGACCTCTCAACTTGTAAAACTTATAAATACCACCTCAGTGGTCAGACAATAGTTAAGAAGTTAAGCAATAGAAAGTTAGAGACAAAGACAATTTAGCTATGTTTTTCCATTTTCATTTTGCCTGAATTGTGTAAAGACTGTGTTTTTAGTTTTAATGGTGAATTCGTGTTGTTAAAGTTTGTGGTGCGCCTTTGAAGAGTAACCACAACTTGCTGGAGGGCCCACCAGCAGTCTGGGTGACTATCGTATGAGTTTTCTTGTGAAATAGATATCGTAGATGTCTTTTTATTAATTTTCTTGTACATGAATTGTCATTTTGCTTCTTTGTTATATAAATTGTTGTTTATAATTTAATTGGTTTAATTTAGTTTTGCAGGATATTATAAGAAATCTTGTTAATATACGATGACTCTTTAGTTAGTAGAAGCAAGTTTGCAAGCTTAGATACTAACCCCGTGTGTGATTAGATAGTAGATTAGACTTTCTTTCTGCTGAAACAAGAGTTTAAAACTGAATTTTAATTTATGATTTCTTTGACAGGACTTCGGTGGATGGATAGTGATAGTGTTAGTTTGCATTTCTAGATTGCTCATCCAATTACTGTTTAGTTTTTGTTTATCTAGTTGTTCGCTAGTTTACTCATTTCATTACTTGTCATATGCTAGAATAGTGTTTAATTTCTGTTTATGAGTATTTTCTCTTTTTGCAAATTGAATTGTCAAATAGAACTAGTTTAGTTTACTTCATGCAATTTCTTTCTTAGATCTAGATTGCAATTTCAATTCGTAGTTAATTATTGAGTTTAGTGTAGTATGAATTTGTTTCATTAGTATAGAATACAATTGATTATTAGCATAGTCTCTTTATAATTGTTGATGATTAATGCATGAGTAATAGTCACATGGATATGCAAGGTAATTGATGTTGTTTTCATAATGGCTAAGTTCTCACTGGATTGCCTAATTCACACTTTTCACTTTGCTATTGAAGTCAATATCGAGTTTATCCTTCTTGAATTATCTTTCATTGTTAAGTGTCATCATGATATTATAAGACACCGCAGACATTCATACAACCATCAACACTATATTTTAGTTTTCATAGATTAGAAGATAGTTTTGTTGTTGTTGTAGGATAGATAGTCTTCTTGCTTTGGTAGATTAAAGAGTAGTTTGTTTATCATAGATTAAAGATTAGTTGTTAATTCCTCTTTCTTTCAATTTAGTAGATTTCCTTTTGTAAATTAGAAATAGTTGTGAAATTTAAATTAAGAATAGAGTTCACTTGTCTCTTAGCTTAGTTAGTTGTTTATTGAGTAGTTTTAATTAGTTTACTTGTTGTAGAAGTTATCCTAGGTTAGTTAGGTGTTTAGTTTCTTTAATAGGTTAGTTTCTTACTTGTCTATTCTTGCTTTGATAGTGTAGTTGCTTGTTTATTTACTTGCTTTCACAGGATAGTTGCTTATTGAATTTAAGTAGGTTAATTAGAAGTAGTTTGCTATTGCTATTTGCTTATTAGACAAATAGTTTTATTTTTCTTATTGTTATGAATGAAGTAGTTTGCTTTAAGTAGGGTTTCCATTTGATTTATTAGAACTATCCATCGATCCTTCGTTAAAAGGTTACTTAGGGTACATAGTTTAAGTTTCTTAGTAGGGTTTTCTCATTAGTAGTCTTTGCTTGAATAGATTAGCCCTTAGATAGCCCCTTAATTAGTTAGACTATACTACCTCCAGCCCTTCTAGCTTGGCATATATATTGCTACAACTCTAAGTTTACATACCCTGGGTTAACAATTTAATTAAGGGTTTTTCGTGTGTTTTTAGTGCATATAGAACACCCATCATTTTTGGCGTCGTTGTCGAGGAGTTGTCTCAAGGTAGGAAATAGTTAGGAAATAGATCATTTCTAGACCTTAGCATTAGATTGGTGGGGGGGGGATTTAAGACTAGAGGTAAGAACCTACTCATCTTCTATTGCAGGCTCCCCCAAACCCAATGGTAGTTTTTCTTTTTGTTTTTGTTTACTTTCATGAATAGACCTAGAGACCCAAAAGGTAGATACATTAAATCTAAATCAGATCTTTCAACCAAGGTTCCTTCCGAACTTTTTGGGGGAAGGAATGTTTCACTCATAAATTCCACAGACTGATACCGAAAAACATGCGCTAGCTCAACCCAAAGAGACTAAGACAGAGAACACTATAGAACAGAAAATTGAAGCATCAGTAATAGTGGAACGAGAGGCAAGACCACTCGAGCCTTCTGCAGAACCAAACAATACAACCTTTTCTTTTACATCACCACCAGGAGATCCTAACTCTGAAGACATCATAGACCCTGAACAGGTGAATATTTTGTTTGGTAGTTCAGCTAACATAATTATCTCTCAAATTCACACAGAAACTTTGGCACCAATAACCTCAACCGACTCGAGTAGAGTCCCAAAAAACCAAGCAGTAGGAAGACCTTTCCATCAGAGGGAAACATTGTTTTCCTCAAAGATAGAACCACCTAGGTACACTATTTTTGGAAACCAAACCAGTATGGATGATCAGGGGGGTCATAACAATGTAAGACACGGGGAAGAAGAAGAGGCTGGAAACCAAACCGAAACTACCTTCGGGTTTCCAATTCTGGACACCAACCCAAATGTCAACATGAAAAATATTCCTCTCTTAGCACTGCCCGCCTTTTATAGTAAAAGCAGTGAAGATCCAGATACCTTCATATTTGAATTTGACATCTTGTGTAGAAGCTACAACTACTTACAAGATGTCTGGAAACTAAAACTCTTTTCTGCCACCCTCAAGGACTCCGCACTAAGATGGTTCATGGGGTTGGGAGAATCCAGGATTAGGTCTTGGGAAGCCATGAAAGGTATATTTCTTAAGAAGTACCAAGACCACTGCAAGACCAAAGAATCTTGTAACGATATTTTCAAAATCCAACAGTTAGAAGACGAGACCCTCGAGGATTATATGGAACGACTTGGTTATATCTCCCAGAAATCAAAATACCATGACCTCCCAGAGGATGCAGTTAGGGCTCTTTTCCTTAAGGTAATTTCAAAAGAATACCTAGAGATGCTTAACTTGATGGCATCAGGTGACATCTCTCATAAACCATTTGCCGAAATATGTGAACTATGTAAGAATTACTCAAGGAGTAGAGCTAAAATAAGAAAGAATGTTCAGGACCCTTATAATAGAAACTTAAAACCAGTTAGTTCAGGTGGTATCACAAGAGAAGAGATAGGGAACTTTTTACAGAACTTCAAGACAGATATCTTAAGAACAATAGGTTCTGAGTTGGACACCCTAAATATTAAAAAGAAACAGGAGGAGGAAAATGCGGCAATGAGCATATATTGCCCAAGATGCAGAAGGAAGCATTCCTCAAGGGAATTCCCATTAGATAACATTTCAGTTTGTGGCTTATGCACAGAAGACCATTCAACTAAGAAATGTCCATCATTGTCTGGTTTTTTATCCATCTATAGGAGTGGAGATCCTGGGTGGTCTTATTATGCACCTAGGAGGCCATGGAAGCCTAGGAACCAGCCCACATACCCAGATCTACAATATCAAGTTCCACCCTATTATCAACAACAACAACAGTGGAATTCACCAGGTTGGAAAAACTGGTCTACACAATACCAACATCCTCGGGTTCAAGCATGGAGAGGAGGACATAACCAAGGAAACCCTCAAGCTCCACATGTTCCTATGTCCAACCATCCTTATCCTCGGTTTCCACCGAACACTCCACAGCTTCTACTAGGTTTTGTTCCACCACCTTTATCTCCAATTCCACAACAACAACCACTACAATATCAGAATACAAGTTCCCCAAGACCAACATTATTACCAGCACAACCAGTGCCCAATCCCAATTATAAGCCCCCTCAACCTCTTCACAATGTTGAGATGTGGGTTTTCCTGATGTATGTCATTACCCCTGTTCCATTATAGGAAATTCAACTATGATCGAGAAAAAGTTTGGACATGCAGAGGCCTTCAGTAGTCATCCAAGAGGAAGAAGAAGAAGAAGAAACCACCAAACAACCCACAGATGAAACTAGGTGGGAAGATGTTATTATTCCTAAAAACCAAGAACCCAAGCTTCCCCAAAATGAACCTTCACAAATTACGAAGGCCCCTCCTTATCCAGATAGATTGGTAATCGAGAAACCTACCACCCGACCGGAATTTGACATCTTGAATGAATTGAGGAATATTTATGTCAAGATTTCCCTGCTTCAAGCCATTAAAGACATTCCAATCTATAGTAAGGTAGTCAAAGAATTGTGTATTAAGAAGCTAGGTAGGAAGCAGAAGAACCCTCCTACAGTACATTTGATAGGAGGACTTTCTGAATACATATCAAAGAAGCCAAAGCTAGCAAAATATTGGAACCCTGGAAACCCCGTAGTGACCATAACCATTAATTAGGCTTCCATTGGAAACACTCTCATAGACCTAGGGGCAGCCATCAATGTTATGACCGCTACTAGCTTGGAGAAATTACAGTTACAACCTCTTCTTAGGCCTACCCCGACCATTTTGGAATTAGTAGATAAGACCATAGTTATACCTGAAGGAATTTTAGATGATATCATGGTTACTTTAGCCTCATGGGAGTACTGAGTAGTTTTTCTTGTCATTCACTCAAAGGATCCTACCAAAGGCCATCCCGTCATTTTGGGAAGACCTTGGTTAGCCACAACTAATGCATTTATTGGTTGTAGAGAGGGAGAAATGACCATCTCGAATGAACTCTCTATCCATAAGCTCACCATTTTCCCTCCAGCTCAACCTATCATGGATAATCTATGGTGGCTTGAATCTCCATACAAGAATGAGGACTGGGAAGAACCCGTATTGCCAAATGACCATGCCTGGGCACTTCAGGAGCACACAATGGAAAATGTGCTAAACCAGTTTATTTCTGTTATCACATGTGTGGATTTTCCACAATCGTTTCCCCAATTTGAGTACATGTTTGGGGAAGAATTTCAGGAACAATTGGACCCATCCATTTTATCTTTGACATATTTTATCTTCGATATAGATGAGTCTGTCATGTCTTATACTATGCCCTATGAGATTAGTCCAGGGAAATTGTTACATATAAACTCCGATCTAGATACAGACCAACAAAAATAGTTAGTAAGTATCTTTAAAGAACAATCTGGAGCATTCGCCTGGGAATACACTGACATGAAGGGTATGCACCCTGACTCATGTGTCCATCACATATATACCCAGGGGGAAGTAACACCTGTTAGGAAACCCCGGAAAAGGGTGAACCCAACACTCAAAGATATAGTAAAAGAGGAGATCCAAAAGTTATTAAATGTTGGATTTATTTATCCCATCTCTGACAGTAAGTGGGTATCCCCGTTTGTAGTGGTTCCAAAGAAAGTGACTAGGCAATGGAGAATTTGTGTTGATTTCTGGGAACTCAACAAAGCCACTCTGAAAGACTACTTTCCTCTTCCTTTCATTGACCAAGTTCTGGATACCTTGTCTGGGAAGAAGTATTTCTCCTTTTTAGATGGGTATTGCGGGTACAATCAAATTCTCATAGCACCCAAGGACCAGGACAAGACTACCTTTACTTGTCCTTGGGGCACCTATGCCTATAGGGTTTTACCATTTGGATTATGTAATGCTCCTGCCAAATTTCAATGAGAAGTACTAGGGATATTTGTTGATCTTATTCATGATTGTGTGGAGGTCTACATGGATGACTTCATAGTTTATGGCAACACTTACCAGGAACCCTTAGATAACTTGGAAAACCTCCTTATTAGATGCCAAGAAATGAACCTGTCTCTAAGTCATGAAAAATGTAAAATGTTGTTGACTGAAGCAGTGGTTCTAGGACATCATGTTTCATCTAAAGGGATAAAAGTCGATCCTGCAAAGATTGGGGTCATCATCAGACTTCCACCCCCCAAGACTCAGAAAGAGGTGAGAAGCTTTCTTGGACATGTCGGATATTATTGGCGGTTTATTGAAAATTTTACAAAGATTGTTGCACCTATGTTTGGATTGTTAATAAAAGATGTTGATTTTGTCTGGACTGAGCAGTGTCAAACTACCTTTGAAACCCTAAAAGCTAAGTTGTCTGTGGCACCAGTTATTAGAGGGCTCAATTGGACTCTCCCATTTCATATATCCACCGATGCCTCTGACACCGCAATAGGAGGAGTATCAGGGCAGAAAGAGGACCAGCAATCCTATGCCATTTATTTTGTGAGCAAGAACTTGTCCCCTATCGAGCTAAACTACATAGTTACCGAGAAGGAATTCTTGGTAGTTGTTCATGCTATCAACAAGTTTTGTCATTACATTACAGGTTACGAAGTATTCGTACATACAGATCATTCCTCCATTAGACTTCTCATGAATAAACCCATAACTAATGGTCAAGTGACTAGGTGGCTCCTGTTGTTACAAGAATTTAATATCACTGTGCTTGACCGACCTGGAAAGGATAATGTGGTAGCTGATTTTATTTCATGAATAAAAAATGAGGATGATGATATCCCTGTAGACGATAGTTTTCCAGACGAGCACCTTTTTTCCCTCTCTGTGAATACCTCGTGGTTTGCAGATATGACAAACTATCTGGCTACTAGGAAGTTACCATCTCATTTGTCACTTCATGAAAAGCGTAAAATTATTACACAGAGTGCTAATTACTCTTGGGTTGGTCATGACCTTTTTCACACATGCCCTGATTTGATTATTCGTAGATGTGTCTGAGAGGACGAGGTACCAAAAATACTACGAAGTTGTCATGATGTACCATGTGGTGGTCATTTTTCTGACAAACGCACAACATATAAGGTGTTACATTCGGGTTACTATTGGCCAAGCATTTTCAAAGATGTTGCCAAGTATGTGAGAAGTTGTGATAGTTGCCAAAGGATAGGAATACCTACATCAGCTGACGAAATTCCCTTGTGTGCCCAAGTTATGATAGAACCTTTCGAAAAATGGGCCCTTGACTTTGTAGGACCAATTTCACCCATGTCTCATAAAAAGATCTATATTTTGGTTTGTACGGACTATGTCACCAAGTATGTTGTCGAATTCATCTATGAAGACATCTTTACCCACTTCGGTGTCCCTCGTGAAATTCTTACACAACAAGGCACTCAATTCACTTCCAAGCTGATGAGAGAGATAACAGAGAAATATGGGATTAAACACTGTAAATCTTCTCCATACCACCCGCAAGCCAATGGTCAGGTAGAATCTACAAACAAAGTTCTGGAAGCTATCTTAACCAAGATTGTTCAATTACATCACCGGGATTGGGTTGATAGGCTTCCAAGGGCTTTGTGGGCTTACCGGACCACCTGGAGAAACACCACCGGACATACCCCTAATGAGCTAGTGTATGGGAAACAAGTACTTCTACCAATAGAGTTCCAAGTAAGGACCTTCTGTATTGCCACAAAATTGGGATTGAACTTGGATGAGGCTCAGAAACAACGAGCCCTACAATTGAATGAGTTGGATTAGATCAGGAAAGATTCCATCCAACGAACAATATTAGTCCAAAACTAGAGGAGAAAGTGGCATGACAAGTTTATTAAGAAGAAACACTTCCAACCTTGTGACTGGGCTTTGTTGTTTGACTCCCAATTTAAAACCTTCAAGGGAAAACTCACCACCCGGTGGTTGGGCCCTTACGAGGTAGACACTATATATGAAAATGGAGCTATGAAAATCAAAACAATTGACGATGGACAAGTCTCCTTTGTAGTAAATGGACACTGACTCAAATTTTATCATAAGCCCATTTCCAAAGAGGATTTTCTACAGGTCATGTCAACTGACAAGGCATTGGCCTTAGTAGGTGGGGAAGTTCCCCCTTGTTCTTGAAAATTTTTCTGAATTTTCTACTGTACATATGTAAATAGTTTTTGAATTTTGTTAATAAAGCAATTCTAGAGATTTTTGTAAGTAATTATTTCACTAGAAGTAGACAATTTCAAGGAAATATAAAAGAAGGATTTTTCTTCAAAACATTGTTACACGTCAATTTTGTTGTCTGCTAAGCATCAAATGAATATTGACTTGTTGTAATTAGCCACATCTTTGCAAAAAAAAACATTTTCTTAAGGCATTCCAAAACATATGCTCTTGAAACTCTTCACCACTGTATAAGGAAGTGATACTGTAACCATCAAGCTTAGAGGTCTCTCGTACAAGATTTTCCCAAGAAATCTAAGTAAGTGAGTAAAGTGTCTTTATTAAAGAGTAACAAGGAGGTATGATGAGAGGTTATTCATGGAAACATCACAATAACTACAAAAGAAGAAAGTGAGTTGAGCCTAGAGATACCTTTATGTTCTTTCTCAATGGTACCATCCACTACACACTAAATAGCTTGATTATATCATATCTTCAAATAGGCCATGTCCGCTTAAGTACCCCTTACATCAGGAAAATCACTAAATAATATAACGGAAAGTCATCCTCTAACATAAATACCATCCCAATTGAAAAAAAAAAAAAAAAAAGTTGTTTTCAGAGTTGTCCTTGTCCCCCCATCTTCTTGCATAAAGCAATCTTATACTAAAATCTCAAAATATGGAGGGCCAGTCTCTGAGGGTGTAAGAGGCTAACCCATCAGGATACTGAATAGGTCCGCTGGCAGCGGGTACCGGCCTGTGGTATGAGTAGGTGAACCAGCCAGAGTATTGTACAGGCTTGCTGGCAGTGGGGCATTCTACCTAGCGAGGATGGTAATCTGATAAAAAATAAATAATAAATTTAAAACTTGTCCTAATGTACGACATTACTTGCAGACAAAGCTGGCATGAAGTATGTATGGTTAAGATAAGGTTAATGAACTCCATAAAATTGTCATTGGGAACTAACTTTGAGACTATCTTGAAACTATCTTGCCTACTTCTTATTATCTATATATAGGATCTCTTATCCTATAGGTGGGGCCATCTTCTAACCGTCTCGTCAAACCAATCTATGAAATTTATCTTTATAGTTTACAAACTGTAAATCTTCAACTCTTGGGAGAACTGACTGATTTCCTATACTTTTGATTGTGAGGTGTCACAATACTTAGGTGTGGGGGAGGGTTTCATGAATTTACAAATGATCATTGCCAAGAGAAGTAAAAAATTGTAAAAAAAATTGTATTATTTTCATGATACAGGTTATTACATCTACAGTCATTTTATTTTAAAATGTTAATCTCCTATGTGCTATAAATTGTTGTACATATACTTAAAAAACCACTTTATTGGTTCATTTTTGTTACAGGATGTTCATTGTAGGTTTGACATTACATGTTATATGCAAGTGGATTGAGTGAGCATGGTGGAAAAATCAACAAACAATAGAACATTATGCCTCTTCTCTTAATCATTATGACTGTCAAAACCATTGCAATATCGCAGTCTATCCATTACAAGAGGTAAAAATGTATTTAACACAGAGGTGTCGTATGAAGTGTCGTATGAGGTGACGTATGAGGTGACGTATGAAGTACCGTATGAGGTGTCGAACGAAGTGCCATATGAATTTACACACCAATAACTGTCCACAATTTCAAGTAACCAGGAATCAATGACATTTAATTGAATTGGTTGAAGGCAATTAAGATTGAGGATGCTTTAGATATGTTCATGATCAAATGTCCAAGTCAAAAGACTTGGACATTGATCTAACTTCGCATCATTTTCCCCCAAAAACGTGCCTTTGAATTTGAAATTGCTCACACATGGCAACTCGTGCATGCATGTGTGCAACCAATCCCTCCCTAGGTGCATTCATAAATGGGTTGGGGTTACCTATTATCCCAATTCACCTCGGCCATTTGCATCGCCCCTGTTTTAGAGAACGTGCTCAGCCTCTGTCATTCGCTCCCCTGTTTAAATTGTGCTTGGCCCTTGCTCAATTTGTGCCATTCCTTGACCCGATCGCACCCTCTCTTAGTGAATTTTGCCTCTGCTTATTTCTTCACATCATCACAATGCCCAAGAGGTATGAACCCTCTTCCTATGCATACCTTTTCATCATTTCTGAGTTTTCACAATGCAGAGAGGTTTTTGCACGTAGGTTGGGAAGCATTTTTATCCCACTTGCAGAGCCACGATGATAACATCTCAATGCAATTTTCCCTTAGTTTTGATGGGAAGACATCACGCGTGGGGTCTCTTACCTTTGGGGTCTCAGAAGAATCCATTGTTGCAGCCACGAAGCTTCCAAGAATGGGAGATAGATGGTTCAAAAACCACCAGTTGCTGCGCTCAAGCTATAACAGGGTTTTTAAGCCCGAATTCCAGAACATCTCAGGAGAAAAAGGATATTCCAAGGAATGGATAAAAGAGAAACTGATCAACCCTCTCATAGTCATCACCAGGTTGATCACATGCGAAGGTAGATATTCCACTTTCAAAGCCTGTCATTTCAGATTGCTAGCTCATTTTCAATTCAACAAACCTTTGAATTTTCCCTTCTACTTTCTAAAGAGCTTGGAGAAGATGTCCTCTCAAGTGAGGAAAAACGTAACTAACCCCCAAAACAGCCTATTTCACCATGGCCTAATCAAAATCCTTGTTCTAGGCGAATTAGAGAAACAAGGGCAAACTTGGGATGCATTCATCTATCAATTTGCAAACCCTCACTTGACAATTAAGACCAGCAAAAAGACACTTGAATTAAGGACTATTTCTCCATCCAAGCCCTGCTCTCCAAGGACTCAAACCCCTTGCACAAACCATTTCTTTACAGGAACAATTCAAGAAGCTTGGTGAAGCCCCCGGATCCTCATCGGGTAAAAAGACCAAGAGTAAAGATCAAAGGAAGCCTATTGCTAATATTCATATGCCTTCAATATCTCTTGATCCCACACCTAAAAAGCTCCAAGAAGTGATTCAACAATACTTTCCTACAGTTCCCACAAATAGGAGAGGATCCAATCGATTCAATAAAGGACCCTTTCGAAAGAGTACCTGGAGCACAAGAGAAAAACCTTATGCAAAACCCCTTCCTACTTTGGACCCTATTCAAGTGTCCTCCGATCTTGAGAGCTCTCACAAGAGATTTAGGGAAGTTTCTGCAGATGAATTAGAGCCTCAAAGAAAGACAAAATCAGAACCTACCTCTCCTTATCAACCCCCTATTACTCCTACTTCACCAATGCCTACCCCATATCCTAAGAATGATAGATTGTCCACATCTTTCAAAGGATCTAAGCCTTCCTCCGAGATAATTGATTCTGCTCCAGCCATTGAGAAGCTACAAAAAGAGAATTTTCAGCTTATGCAACAGTTGGAAGAAAGGAATACAATAGACACACATCTCCACCATGATAATGCAGTCCTCCAAGCAAAGGCAAATTCCCTTCAACGGTTGGTTGACAAGATGACCAAATCCAACCGTAGCCTTGGAGCACAACTGAAGCAACACAAGAAGCATAAGGAAAAGTCTTCACAGTAAGAAGGAGAAGCTTCTAAAGTTGATCCTCCCCATCAAGCTTAGTCATGAGGGGTAATTTCTTTTTGTTTGCAGTGGGACCTACAAAACCATAGGTGTGGGGGTAATGTTGGTCCCGTGATATGATCGATTTTATGACATTAATTAGATCATTTTTTCCTAATGTGTATATGCATTTTCATGTTTTGAAGAAGTTTTTGAAGAGATTTTGTGTCAAATCACTATGATCCCCACCAGGTATGCATAACTCGTGTGTTATGATGATCTTAAGTGTAATTCAGTATGTTTTTATGTTTCCATGAATCTAATTCACATTTTTGGTGTCACAAGGCAAAATTGCAGATTGTTTTTGCTTCCGACACTCGGTCCGATACTCCATCCGGCACTCAGTCTGGTACTCCATCCGGCACTTCGTCCTGCACAAAAAAGATGGGTGATTTGGTGGTTATGGTATTGCGGCCAGTGATGGGAGAATCAGAGACATGGGTTTTGCTTGTGCTCATGGCCTCCAGCTACTAAACTCTTGACAACTCAATTTGTGTTGTTATGTTGGGTGATTATTGGCTCGCCTCATTTTGGCAGTTAGGGCATCTTAAATGCAATTTACTGTTTTTAGAAGAGGATCGACCCTCCAGTAGTCGACCTCACCATTTGTAAAAATTATAAATACCACCTCAGTGGTCAGACAATAGTTATGAAGTTAAGCAATAGAAAGTTAGAGACAAAGACAATTTAGCTCTGTTTTTCCATTTTCAATCTGCCTGAATTATGTAAAGATTGTGCTTTTAGTTTTAATGGTGAATTTGTGTTGTTAAAGTTCGTGGTGCACCTTTGAAGAGTAGCCACGACTTGTTGGGGAGCCCACCAGCAATCTGGGTGACTATTCTATGATTTTTCTTGTGAAATAGATAGCATAGATGTCTTTTTATTTATTTTCCTGTACATGAATTGTCATTTTGCTTCTTTGTTTTTTAAATTGTTGTTTATAATTTAATTGGTTTAATTTAGTTTTGCAGGTTATTATGAGAAATCTTGTTAATATACAATGACTCTTTAGTTAGTAGAAGCAAGCTTGCAAGCTTAGATATTAACCTTGTGTGTGATTAGATAGTAGATTAGACTTTCTTTCTGCTTAAACAAGAGTTTAAAACAAGGTTTTAATTTATGATTTCTTTGACAGGACTTCGGTGGGTGGATAGTGATAGTGTTAGTTTTTATTTCTAGATTGTTCATCCAATTACAGTTTAGTTTTTGCTTATCTAGTTGTTAGCTAGTTTACTCATTTCATTACTTGTCATATGCTAGAATAGTGTTTAATTTATGCTTATGAGTATTTTCTCTTTTTGCAAATTGAATTGTCAAATAGAACTAGTTTAGTTTACTTCATGCAATTTATTTCTTAGATCTAGATTGCAATTGCAATTCGTAGTTAATTATTGAGTTTAGTGTAGTATGAATTTGCTTCATTAGTATAGAATGCAATTGAGTTTATTAGCATAGTCTCTTTATAATTGTTGATGATTAATGCATGAGTAATAGTCATATGGATATGCAAGGTAATTGATGTTGTTTTCATAATGGCTAAGTTCTCACTGGATTGCCTAATTCACACTCTTCACATTGCTATTGAATTCAATATCGAGTGTGTCCCTCTTGAATTATCTTCCATTGTTAAGTGCCATTGTGATATTATAAGACATCGGAGACATTCACGCAACCATCAACACTATATTTGAGTTTTCATAGATTAGAAGATAGTTTTCTTACTTTCATAGATTAGAAGATAGTTTTCTTGTTGTTGTAGGATAGATAGTCTTCTTGCTTTGGTAGATTAAAGAGTAGTTTGTTTATCATAGATTAAAGATTAGTTGTTAATTCATCTTGCTTTCAATTTAGTAGATTTCCTTTTGTAAATTAGAAATAGTTGTGAAATTTAAATTAAGAATAGAGTTCACTTGTCTCTTAGCTTAGTTAGTTGCTTATTGAGTAGTTTTAATTAGTTTACTTGTTGTAGAAGTTATCCTAGGTCAGTTAGTTGTTTACTTGCTTTAATAGGTTAGTTGCTTACTTGTCTATTCTTGCTTTGATAGTGTAGTTGCATGTTTATTTACTTGTTTTCACAGGATAGTTGCTTATTGAATTTAAGTAGGTTAATTACAAGTAGTTTGTTGTTGCTATTTGCTTATTAGATGAATAATTTGTTTTCGCTTATTGTTATGAATGAACTAGTTTGCTTTAAGTAGGGTTTCCATTTGCTTTCTTATAACTATCCATCGATCCTTTGTTCAAAGGTTACTTAGGGTACATAGTTTAAGTTTCTTAGTAGGGTTTGCTCATTAGTAGTCTTTTCTTGAATAGATTAGCCCTTAGATAGCCCCTTCCTTAGTTAGACTATACTACCTCTAGCCCTTCTACCTTGGCATATATATATTGCTACAATTCTAAGTTTACTTACCCCGGGTTGACAATTTATTTGAGGGTTTTTAGTGTGTTTTTAATGCATATAAAACACCCATCATATTTGGCATCGTTGTCGAGGATCGAACCCAGGTCACCTGCGTGACAGGCGAGAATACTCACCACTATACTATCCTATCAGTTTGCTTGTGAAATAGATAGCATAGATGTCTTTTCATTTCTTTTCCTGTACATGAATTGTCATTTTTCTTCTTTGTTATATAAATTGTTGTTTATAATTTAATTGGTTTAATTTAGTTTTGCAGGTTATTATGATGAATCTTGTTAATATACAATGACTCTTTAGTTAGTAGAAGCAAGCTTGCAAGCTTAGATACTAACCTCGTGTGTAATTAGATAGTAGATTAGACTTTCTTTATGCTTAAACAAGAGTTTAAAACAGAGTTTAAAATAGAGTTTAAAATAAAGTTTAAAACATAGTTTTAATTTATGATTTCTTTGACACGACTTCGGTGGATGGATAGTGATAGTGTTAGTTTTTATTTCTAGATTGTTCATCCAATTACTGTTTAGTTTTTACTTATCTAGTTGTTAGCTAGTTTACTCATTCCATTACTTGTCATATGCTAGAATAGTGTTTAATTTATGTTTATGAGTATTTTCTCTTTTTGCAAATTGAACTGTCAAATAGAACTAGTTTAGTTTACTTCATGCAATTTATTTCTTAGATCTAGATTGCAATTTCAATTCGTAGTTAATTATTGAGTTTAGTGTAGTATGAATTTGCTTCATTAGTATAGAATGCAATTGATTATTAGCATAGTCTCTTTATAACTGTTGATGATTAATGCATGAGTAATAGTCACATGGATATGCAAGGTAATTGATGTTGTTTTCATAATGGCTAAGTTCTCACTGGATTGCCTAATTCACACTTTTCACTTTGCTATTGAAGTCAATATCGAGTTTATCCCTCTTGAATTATCTTTCATTGTTAAGTGCCATCGTGATATTATAAGACACCGGAGACATTCACACAACCATCAACACTATATTTGAGTTTTCATAGATTAGAAGATAGTTTTCTTACTTTCATAGATTAGAAGATAGTTTTCTTGTTGTTGTAGGATAGATAGTCTTCTTGCTTTGGTAGATTAAAGAGTAGTTTTCTTATCATAGATTAAAGATTAGTTGTTAATTCCTGTTTCTTTTAGTTTAGTAGATTTCCTTTTGTAAATTAGAAATAGTTGTGAAATTTAAATTAAGAATAGAGTTCACTTGTCTCTTAGCTTAGTTAGTTGCTTATTGAGTAGTTTTAATTAGTTTACTTGTTGTAGAAGTTATCCTAGGTCAGTTAGTTGTTTACTTGCTTTAATAGGTTAGTTGCTTACTTGTTTATTATTGCTTTGATAGTGTAGTTGTTTGTTTATTTACTTGCTTTCACGGGATAGTTGCTTATTGAATTTAAGTAGGTTAGTTACAAGTAGTTTGTTGTTGCTATTTGCTTATTAGATGAATAGTTTGCTTTTTCTTATTGTTATGAATGAACTAGTTTGCTTTAAGTAGGGTTTCCATTTGCTTTCTTAGAAATATCCATCGATCCTTCGTTCAAAGGTTACTTAGGGTACATAGTTTAAGTTTCTTAGTAGGATTTTCTCATTAGTAGTCTTTGCTTGAATAGATTAGCCCTTAGATAGCCCCTTCCTTAGTTAGACTATACTACCTCCAGCCCTTCTACCTTGTCATATATATTGCTACAACTCTAAGTGTACTTACCCCGGGTTGATAATTTAATTGAGGGCTTTAAGTGTGTTTTTAGTGCATATAGAACACCCATCATTTTTGGCGTTGTTTCCGAGGAGTTGTCTCAAGGTAGGAAATAGTTAGGAAATAGATCATTTCTAGACCTTAGCATTAGATTGGTGGTGGGGGGACTTTAATACGAGAGGTATGAACCTGTCCATCTGCTATTGCAGGCTCCCCCAAACCCAATGGTAGTTTTTCTTTTTGTTTTTTTTTACTTTCATGAATAGACCTAGAGACCCAAAAGGTAGATAAATTAAATATAAATCAGATCTTTCAACCATGGTTCCTTCAGACTTTTTTGGGGGAAGGAATGTTCCACTCATAAATTTCGCAGATCGATACTGAAAAACATGAGCTAGCTCAACCCAAAGAGCTAAAGTAGTCTTTGAAAAGACTAAGACAAGGAGCACTATAGAGCAAAAAAGTGAAGCATCAGTAATAGTGGAACAAGAGGCAAGAACACTCGAGCCTTCTGCGGAACCAAACAATACAACCTTTGCTTTTACACCACCACTAGGAGATCCTAACTTTGAAGACATCATAGACCCTGAATAGGTGAATATTTTGTTTGGTAGTTCAGCTAACGTAATTATCTCTCAAATTGCCACAGAAACTTTGGCACCAATAACCTAAACCAACTCGAGTAGACTTCCAGACAACCAAGCAGTAGGAAGACCTTTCCATCAACCGGAAACCTTCTTTTCCTCAAAGATAGAACCACCTAGGTACACTCTTTTTGGAAACTAAACCAATATGGATGATCAAGGGGATCATAACAATGTAAGACACGAGAAGGAAGAAGAGGTTGGAAACCAAACCGAAACTACCTTCAGGTTTCCAATTTTGGACACCACCCCAAATGTCAACATGAAAAATATTCCTCTCTCAGCACTGCCCACCTTTTATGGTAAAAGCAATGAAGATCTAGATACCATCCTATTTGAATTCAACATCTTGTGTAGAAGCTACAACTACTTACAGGATGCCCAAAAACTAAAACTCTTTCCTGCCACCCTCAAGGACTCTGCACTAAGATGGTTCATGGGGTTGGGAGAATCTAGCATTAGGTCTTAGGAAGCCATGAAAGATATATTTCTTAAGAAGTACCAATATTACTACAAGACCAAAGAATCTTGTGATGATATTTTCAAAATCCAACAGTTAGAAGACGAGACCCTCGAGGATTATATGGAACGATTTGGTTATATCTCCCAGAAATCAAAATACCATGACCTCCCAAAGGATGCAGTTAGGGCTCTTTTCCTTAAGGGAATTTCAGAAGAATACATAGAGATGCTTAACCTGATGGCATCAGGTGACATCTCTCATAAACCATTTGTTGAAATATGTGAAATGTGTAAAATTACTCAAGGAGTAGAGCTAAAATAGGAAAGAATGCTCGGGACCCTTATAATAGAAACTTAAAACCATTTAGTTCAGGTGGTATCACAAGAGCAGAGATAAGAAACCTTTTAGAGAACTTCAAGACAGATATCTTAAGCATAATAGGTTCCCAATTGGACACCCTAAAGATTAAAAAGAAACAGGAAGAGGAAAATGCAACAATGAGCATATATTACCCAAGATGCAGAAGGAAGCATTCCTCAAGGGAATGCCCATTAGATAACATTTCAGTCTGTGGCTTCTGCACAGAAGACATTCAACTAAAAAATGTCCATCATTGCCCGATTTTTTAGCCATCTATAGGAGTGGAGATCCTGGGGAGTCTTCTTATGCACCTAGGAGGCCATGGCAGCCTAGGAACCAGCCCACATACCTAGATCGACAATCTCAAGTTCCACCCTATTATCAACAACAACAACAGTGGAACTCACCAGGTTGGAAAAAATGGTCTACACAGTACCAACATCCTTGGCTTCAAGGATGGAGAGAAGGACATAACCAAGGAAACCCTCAAGCTACATCTGTTCCTATGTCCAACCATCCTTATCCTCAGTTTCCACTGAACACTCTGCAACTTCTGTCAGGTTTTGTTCCACGACCTTTACCTCTTATTCCACAACAACAACCGCTACAATATTAGAATACAAGCTCCCCAAGATCGACATTATTATCGGCACAACCAGTGCCCAATCCCAATAATAAGCCCCCTCAACCTCTTCACAATGTTGATATGCAGGCCTTCCCGACGTATGTCACTACCCCTGTTCCATTACAGGAAATTCAACTAAGATCGAGAAAATTTCTGGACAGGTAGAGGCCTTCAATAGTCATCCAAGAGGAAGAAGAAGAAGAAGAAACCACCAAACAACCCACGGATGACACTAGGTGGGAAGATGTTATTATTCCTAAATATCAAGAACCCAAGCTTCCCCAAAATGAACCTTCACAAATTACAAAGGCCCCTCCTTATCCAGACAGATTGGTAATCGAGAAACCTACCACCCAACCGGAATTTGACATCTGGAATGAATTGAAGAATATTTGTGTCAAGATTCCCCTACTTCAAGCCATTAAAGACATTCTAATCTACACTAAGGTAGTCATAGAATTGTGCATTAAGAAGCTAGGTAGGATGCAGAAGAACCCTCCTATAGTACATTTGATATGAGGACTTTCTGAATACATATCAGAGCAACCAAAGCTAACAAAATATGGGAACCCAGGAAACCCCGTAGTGACCATAACCATTAATGAGGCTTCCATTGGAAACACTCTCATAGACCTAGAGGCAACCAATAATTTTATGACCACTACTGCCTTGGAGAAATTACAGTTACAACCTCTTCTTAGGCCTACCCCAACCATTTTGGAATTAGCAGATAAGACCAGAGTTATACCTGAAGGAATTTTAGATGATATCATGGTTACTTTAGCCTCATGGGAGTACCTAGTAGATTTTCTTGTCATTCACTCGAAGGATCCTACCAAATGTCATCCCGTCATTTTGGGAAGACCTTGGTTAGCCACAGCCAATGAATTTATTGGCTGTAGAGAGAGAGAAATGACCATCTCGAATGAACTCTCTATCCAGAAGCTCACCATTTACCCTCCAGCTCAACCTATCATGGAGAATCTATGTTGGCTTGAATGTCCATATGAGAATGAGGACTGGGAAGAACCCGTATTGCCAAGTGACCATGCCTGGGCACTTCATGAGCACACAACAGAAAATGTGTTAAACTAGTTTATTTCTGCTATCACATGTGTGGATTTTCCACAATCTTTTCTCCAATTTGAGTACATGTTTGGGGAAGAATTTCAGGAAAAATTGGACCCATCTGATATAACTTATAAGTTAGAGCCACCAACCTCCCCAAAAGGTCCTAACTTGTTCTCTAGAGCTACCATGAGGAGGGTCATGTTGTGAGAGATATCAATGATTTGTTATTCCAACCTCACAAATCTCTCTTTTGTTGCATCCCAATGGTTGTTATGGCTAGACTCATCTACCATGGCTAGAGTTTCACGACATCCTTCTTAAGCCAATTCGTAGGTCCTGCAACTTCCAACAAAAACCCTTAAGAAAACTACTATGATACCAATATGATCTGTAAACTTCCATGGATATTCCATTAAAACACTTCATCACAACGAATCTTGCAATATTCTAAAATCTTTTACTATGCAATTTATTTCCTTAGATCCAAAATTTATTATTACTAGCTTAATGCTCAAATTTATGAAATAAGTGAAATCTAAAATGAAAGAACAAGTAAGTGAACACACCATCCACACAAATGAACATAAGATATGACTTGGGAAACTTGATAAGGGAGAAAACCTAGCTAGAAGGTGAGGCCCATACTTTGCACTATTTTCTTCAGTTATGAAATGCAAGTACAAAGAAAGGGGTACTCACTATAGAGTTGCCAATGACACTATAGCCTGAATGGAAGCTATAGAATTTTCTACCTCCTTTGTTATGCTCTCAAATTCCACTCCTAGATGATCTTCCCAACTATAGAACAAGAACAATGCTAAAAGAATGGAACTCCCTCTCTTCACAGTGGCCCAACGTTTAACATAGCCCAATAGTCATCTAAGGTTAGGGTTAGGTTTTTTTGCATGCCTCAACCCTTAATTAATGCTAGGCTTTTGGACCCTCTAGAATCTTCTCAAAAGTACACACATGACTATCCCTACATGTGATTAATGGGGGTTGACGTGGCATCCACTCAGTACCATGGTGGTAAAAAGGTATTTCAACTTGCAAGAGGCATAAATTCCACATATTATCTTTGATTAAGGTGATTTTCAAACCGTTGGAAAGCTCTTGTTGTGTACAACAATCTCAAGGGGTTGGAAGCTATGGTTGCAAAGTTTTGACCCCAAAAAGTGTCCTTTGATGCCTCAAACTGGCTATGGAAGGTTCTGGACCCAAATCCAAAACTGGAACCTACCACTTAAATGGGCTTACAAGCCAATTCCTCCACTTTTTCCACCTAGGAAGTACCAAGATAGATGACAAATTATATAATATTTCATTCTAAATCATAAATCCAAATCTTGTCAATCTATTTAATCCAATTTACCTAAGGTTTCTTGAAATTTGGCAATATAATTTTTGTTTCAAATAATTTAAGCGTCCTCGGTAAGTTCTATTTATATATGTAGATGCAATATATGCACTTGTATGTTGGCCAAGAGACTAAATAGTTCCAACAACATATGATTGAGCAATATGTGCAACCAAGTTGCTTGATAAGGTGTTATACATTCTAGATGTCATGAATCTAATGATTCCCCAACCCAAAGCCCTAGAAATCTTTGTAGCTTCGAAATTCATTTCAAATTCATCTCTACATACTCAACCACTACCCATGCCTCATATTCATGGAACAAATTCCCATCAAATCAACTTTTCCAATATGAAATATGAACAATCAACATCTTACACAGGGTAAGTAGTTTTTGCAAACAAGAGGTAAATATTGACTAATCTTGAAAATAAATGGAGAGATGTTGACCCCTTAAAAAATACATTCATCATAAATATAACTTCAACAATCATTTTACAAAGACTATTAATTTGGTGGGAGCCTTCTAATCTTGTAGCAAACTTCTCTCCACTTACTCTAATTATGTGATGCAAGGAGTTAAAGGTCTCATTAGGAACTTTGATTGAGTTTTTAACGATGTAAGTTGATTCAAAGTTGGGTAAAACCTTTGTGGCCATATTACTAGCAGGTACAAAACTTTGATCGTGGTGGAACTCTACTAAAATATCGATTACCCTTTTATAATTGTCAATACATAAAAATTAAGAAAAAAAATAAATCAATCAATTTAGGCCCATACATTGCAAAATTACAATGTTCCCAAAGTTAAGTTGAAAACACTCTTCCCAAAGTTAAGTTGAAAAATAAATTATTTTTTATTTTGTTTAATTTTAATTGGTTAAAAAATATTGATTTGACTTTTTCTATCATTACAAATTAAAAAAAAAAAAAAAAAACCTACATTTTATATTTAAATGTGATATTTTAGTGCTCTAATACAACAAAAATAAAAGTGCATTTATGATACAGATATATGAGGATAATATTGTTTTTTATATTGATTATAGAAGGATGACCCGATGAGTTATTAATGATATAATTCATTCATTGTTTACCAGAGAGTAATCAAAGGAGGAGGGCACTAATGATGGCTTGTGAATACTATAAATAAGTGTAAATTGGATTATTTTTATTGGCTTTTGGTGATATTTAATGTTATTAATTTACATTGCATGTAAATGTCCATACAAGAAAGTGAAGCAAATTGTATCTAGTCCAACAAGTAACAAGTTTTTGCATAAGATGTCACTAATGGATAGTGGTATGGGTATGAATATGGATTATTTTTATTGGCTTTTGGTGATATTTAATGTTATTAATTTACATTGCATGTAAATGTCCATATAAGAAAGTGAAGCAAATTGTATCTAGTCCCCAACAAGTAACAAGTTTTTGCATAAGATGTTACTAATGGATAGTGGTATGGGTATGAATATGTTTCATATCTTTACTTTTAGGTGGACAAAGTACATGGAATAGGTCTTCTTATTTCATTTCGTATGGTTATTTTCAACAAAAAAATATAATGTGTGTGTGTGTGTGTGTGTGTGGAGGGAAACACTCCCGGGGAAACCCACAGGGTACTTCTCCTCATTTCGAGGGTGGTACCCAGGGTAAACTGAATTTTGTAGAAAGTCGAGGCTTTTTCGATAGTGTACTCATTTAAGAGCTCAACATGTCACTTGTAGAAATTGAACCTAGGTGGGGGTACTTCTCTTCATTTCGAGGGTGGTACCCAGGGTAAACTGAATTTTGTAGAAAGTCGAGGCTTTTTCGATAGTGTACTCATTTAAGAGCTTAACATGTCACTTGTAGGAATTGAACCTAGGTGGGGGAGAAAACACCCATCAACACAAACCACTCGAGATAAATTTTATATATATATATA
>JZKD02S1655223.1:2043984-2085164 GCA_000966675.3 Picea glauca
TATATATATATATATATATATATATATATATATATATATATATATATATATATAATTAATTTATTCTTTAGACATTTTATTTTTTTAATATACAGTTATTATGCTACACAGTACCATGTGTTTAATAAACACTACCATGCCTTTAATAAAGAAAAAGATATGACACTTTGATTACGCATTGATGGTAGAAATCTAATTAAACTACAACAAAAAACAAAAATATAATATCCATTATCAAATATTTATAATTTGTTAAACCAATTAGAAGAAGAGACAAGATTTCTCTAAAATAGAGTGGAAGTTGTCTAATTATTGTCAAATTCGGAGTAAATATGACATTTTTCACGAAATTACATTGAAATCCATATATAAACATTTTGAATTCATTATGTCCTTATTATTAGTCCCTTGCCAAGGAACTATAGCAATGAGTTTGCTTTTGATGTGACATTAATTCGTTTTTTACCATAATTTGTGTATGCAATGCATTGTTTAACATAGGAAAACAAATATATATTTTTGGATATAATAAAAATATTTGTGTTTCTCATTTCTAATTAGTTGATAGAATTGAAGTGTTATTGCTCTCTTCACATCTTTCAATATGTAGAATTAATTACATAATCAATGAATTTCACCAATCGCCACATCTGAGTATAAAAAGTTGTACTATGTATTTATTATTATGCATTATTACATTTATATTATATTTATTATCTAATATATTATTTATTATTATATTTATTATCTAAAATATTATTTAGATTATATTTATTATGTAATATAATAAATATTATATAAAAATATATATTATTAAATTTGAAATGTTTATTTTCAAAAAGAAAAATTGAATATTTTTAAAATGCAATTTGCATTTGCTAGCTTAACTTAATTGGAAGGAAATTTAAGTTAATCCCAAAACTATACAACATCCACATTAAAGTAAAAATGTGGTCAGAGATCCTGGCCAATACGACATATGACAAATCTATAAACTAAGTATCATGGAGCAGCACATCTTCCTCCATTCCTTGTGGGTCTAGGTCGAATTCTTTGAATTCCAATCTTTTCGATGGTATAGTTATCAATGTTAATTTTTTTCATTTAAAATAATTACCAATTGATTTCTTTTAAGACTATGAAACTAACCCCTAGTTAACATATTGTTCATGTTTCACAGTAATCATCATCATCAATAATTATAGGGTGTCAGCTATCATCTCCATTTCCAAATCTATTTGGCAGGGACTAAGCTGCCATGCAACCCTTGTTTTGTTTTATAAATATTCCAACAACATCTACGTGATTGATGATCAACTCCACAAATGATTGATGATGTTTTGATATATTTAAAGTTTAAAAAAGAGCATGAAGAGTGTACGTGACTTGCACTCCAAGTATTTGTCATGTACACTCATTAGTCGGTGCAGACTATACTCTTTGCAACTCAATGGAATGACCTTTTGGCAATAAATAAAATAGTGGTAGGTATAGAATAACCTTCCTCTAAATTAGTGGTAGAATGACCTTCATCTGGCAATGAGGTCTCACCATATCCAAGTCCTTCTTTAAAGAGTATCATCTCAAGTTCTATCGAAACAATATCATGTTTACACTTACTAAATCCACCAACTGCATATCCCATTTGACACAACAAAGAGACCCAATACATTTTTTATGTTTCTTAAATTTAGGAGAAATCAGTTTTTTAGTAGTCACCAAAGCACAAGAAGGCATATCATCAACATCATCCTTCTTTCAAATATCATCATTTCTAGCAATATCATCATTAACATCTTGAGAAGTGTCAATGTCATCAATACATCACAGAGAAAGACATTTAACATCTTCTTCTAAAGCATCAAGAAGTCCTTTCTTATTACTATAGGCATTCATGAGGCCTTGGCAACAATCCTTATTGCTTTTTTGTAGCTCATCTATAAAAGATTCCAAGATGTCAACGAGGTCAAAATACTTCTTAAACACAACAATTTCTATCTTATTGATGCAATCTTTCAAATTACCTTCAATGCTTCTTAACTTGATGACTTCATAAACCAATCCCTAATTGAGGTCACACAAGTCCTTGATCATCTTGTCCTTCTCATATACCTGAGAAACAAGAAGATTATATTTTGTCTTTCAATTTCTTATGTTTGTCAAAGATACCCATGGTGGGAGAAAGATAAAGCACTTTAAAATTGTCAACATAATGGACAAAACTCAAAAGTATGTACAAGACATCAATTGTGAGGACCCCACAAAACAAGTCAATTTGCAATCTCAAAAACATCAATTTGATGTGTGTGTGTGTGTGTGTGTGTGTGTGTGTGTGTGTACCAGAGGACTTGAACCTCAGTATCATCTAATACAAGAATAACAATGGGCCTTCACCAATTGCCTTAGAGATCAATTTGAGAAATATTAATTCAATACCAATTCAACCATTGTTGAGCAATATATCAAGTAGAAAACAAGTCTATGTTCCCTAATGTTTAAAATAAAAAAAATAGTATATTCTCCATAATAATGCGCCAAAGGACTTGAAACCTTGGTATCCTCCAATACAACAAGAACAATGGGAATTCACCAATTACTCCGCAAATCAATTTCAACAATGTCAATCCAATACCAATTCAAGTAATGTTGAGCAATATATTAAGCAGAAAACAACTCCTCTATGTTTCCCCACTGCTTAAAAGAAAAAAATAGTATATTTTCCAAAGTTTTCTTTCATATACAAGGAAATAGAACATTGGTTTAACCTTCCCTCTCTTCAATAAGCATTTAACATTTTCAGCTAACCAAGTATGAATAATTCTGATTTTTTTGGAAGAATTTGGCTATTTAATTGTTGGTGAAATGATGATTTTTCATTGCTTAAATTACATTTTTTAATGCATAAATCACTCTGAAAAAACTCTAGACCTCTAGAGAAGTTGAATTATGCAATATCAACAATTGTAATCCACAATTTCAATCTTTCTAAATTTCTAACTGAATTCCCTAAAAAAATAAAAACGTAAAACGTGTAAACTATGCTAACCAAGTTTATTCCAAACCTTTTTGGATGAATTGTATTTGAGAATCAACCCACTACTGAGACAGGGTGTTGTAGGGAAAAACCTAGAGCAACAACTAGTTGAGATGCTACACACCAAGACCCTGTTTAAATATGTCCTCAATTATTTTGATCTGTGCACACCACGTTATTACCTCTTTGTTCAAGGAAAGGTCGTCCAGACTGTGGTTAGTTGCAACCAACAATTCTACCAATCCGCCTTCAAATATGAACCTTCTAGTTATTCATATATATGTGTTCGTTCATCATTTTCATGGACAATGCTCACAAGGATTAATTGGATTCATAAATTACAGCATGGATGAACCAACACCACTAAACAGTTTCATTGATCCATAATGTTGGTCATCAATAACTCTATCGTGAGTGAATCAACACTTGTGATAGTGGCTCATACTCCCACACAATCACAAGTCGTTCTGAAGATAGGATTTAGAAACAAATAGAGAATAGCAATAAAATACAAGGAAAGCAAAATAACCCAAGAAGGGTGGGTTGAAAACTTGAGAATTTTGAAAATAATGAGCAAAATAAAAAAGTTGAAAGACAAGTTAAATAATAATTTGGCTTTAAGAAGGTAAGTTGGATATAAAACCCATTCAAGAGGAAATCAACAAACTAATAAAATTGGAACATGAACACAATGGAAGAGCCCCAAACTTCATCATTTTTTGTTTAAACGAAGAAGGAGAAGAATATATATCAAAGACTAACTACAAAAGATACTACAAATAGACATAAGTTGCCTTATAAAAGTAGAAAGGTTGGGCAAACTCATGGGAATAAAAATAGGCTTATTTAAGTTAACATAATCTTTACTTAAAACAAATAAAAAATACTAAATAAAACATCTAATTTTAAAGGCTCGTGAATATTTATAAATGAGGATCTCATTCCGTCAAACCAAACTAAACTAAGAAAGAAAGTCTAAAAGTAAAAGAAATTAGGAAATAAGGGAAATGGGTAGTACTTAGAAATAGAAAAACAATTATTAGGGATAAGACCAAAAACCTAATAACAAATAGAAATTTGACAAACTCAAGATTCTTTCTAGGATTTGTTGGGGATTTTCATGGAGAAAAGGTCCCAAGTTAAGTTAGATTTTTAGTGAAATTGACATTATCTTACTTATTGAAACTTGGGAACACGAGAATTCTGTGTCCCTAAGATAGATAGTATGTCGTGTGCTCAACTTGAATAAAATATCCTTCTACAAATATATTGGAGGCACAACGTGTTACATGAGGCATAAGCTTATTCCTTATATTAAACTTCAAAAAATGACCCTTTCAACCATACATGGGGATGAAAATTTCAATCATTAATACTATTTTTTTTATTTAACTCTATTATTTTGCATATATAAATTCTAACTTTTATAAGAGAAACAATTTAGATAAAAGGCATCCTTTTTTTTTTTTTAAGTAAAAAGGGTGAGAATCCTTCTATTCAATCCATGAAAAAAAGTACAAAGTGATACATTGATTTGTTGATGGGAGAAGACCCCCCGGAAAGAGAACAGGGGATCACTTGAGACTAGCCTATGCTAAAAGAGAGCCCCCTGGAGTGTGTGGGCAAAGCGAGATGAAACATTACAAGACAAGGAGAAAGGCTTGGATCATGGTGTTGGCCGGTGAGGATCCTTTTTGCCCTTTTTCTTACAAACATCAATCCAACCAGAGGAGTTGATAGGCTCAACAACTTTTGCCACCAAAGCCAAATGGTCGGAGGAAGTGCCATAATCTTGAGTTGTTGAAGCCAGGGGTGCTTCTTTATCACTGTCTGAGTTGTCTGGATCATGAGGACGCTTCTAAGTCCCTGGGAGCGGGGTTGTGGTCATGATTGTGTCAATTGTTTCCCCCTTTTTAAGTGCGGGAGTTGGAATCATGACTTCTGAATCTTCAGGATTTTGTGCCAAGGCCGCAAGCTAGTGTTGTGGGTCAACAGCTTGCTGCTGAGTGAATGTTGGGGGCTGCGAAGGCGTTGAGGAAAGTGGAGGAGTTGGAGTGTCTTTGGGATGTTGATTGTTGTCGGAAGAGGGGTTCAGGCGGCTTTTGTGAGATTTTGGTCCTTGCCAACCATTGGCTCTTTTCCGTGCTCCAAAGGTTGAGGAAGGGATTGGGGATAGAGGACAAGTTGCCTAGAGGTGCCTTGTTTGCTGGCAGGAGCAGCATCTGAAGGCGGTGTTCTCATAATCGACCATTTGCGTGAAAGACTCTCCCTCATCCAAATCTATAAGAATCCTATCCGGAAGCCCTTGACTGAGGTCAATTTCAACACATATGCGGGTGAAAGTGATGAAGCCTTTCGCTATCCTGTCTGTGTCTGTCTTGATAAATATACCCAACGCATTGCCCAAGGTAGGTAAAAAATATGGAGAATAGAAATGTAGGGGTAGATTGTGTAGTCTTACCCAGACCGGTGTAGTCATGGTTGTCATGGTCAGTGGATTGAAGTCGGGGAACCATCTCTGCATGGAAAGACCAGATCTGCCCCAAAACCAAGGACCTTGCTCTAGCACGCGTTGACATTCAGCTTCTGTGGAGAAGTTGATGATGAAGAACCCTTTGGAGCAGAGGAACAACTCATGACCTATCGACCAGGTCTTGTTAACCCATTCTCTTAGCGCAGAGGCTGAGGGCCAAAGTCTGTTGAAGCGATAAATGAGGGCTTTTGCCTGGTAGATAAAAGCATAGCCATAGACTTGGGGATCTTTGACTTCTATTGTTGGAGGTTCTGTGCACTACTCCACAATGAAGGTAGATCCAAAGAGCTCCTTTACTTTTGAAGTTTCAGCCTTGAACCCCGAAGGAGCGGAAATCCTTGATTTCACATCATGCTTGTAAGAGCTTGGATGAGTGAATGAAGGCACTCCTCCACGCAAACGAGAAGTAAGAGAAATGGTTGTCTTTTTTAGATTCCCATAGTCCCGTAGTAGAGAGCCATCCACAAGCTGTCGTCCTTCGAAGATTAGTCGTTGAAATCCAGGTGGAGTACCTGTAGCCTGGTGGATTTGGGTTTTGAGCTCAAAAATGGAGTCTGAGTCTTGAGCATGCAAGCAGAGAGAAGATCCAGCGATGGTCTTTACAAAAAGGGGGAAGCCTATCGCAATCTCAGAGCTAGTCTTACCGTGATATTTAGAATGAAACCTCGCTATTGCATTACTCTTAACTCGATTCCTAGACTAGAGCGAAGGCGGAGAATCCCCCAAGAGCCGAAGATCCCTGAGGTCTCTGCTAGTTGAATGGCTTTTGAACTTTAGATCAAGGTGGCGATGGCAGCTAGGGTTTAGCACTTACCGCACCCGTAGTCTATTCTCAGCATTGATCTGGGCCCAAATCGCTGGTTCACTCTTGCTAGAGAATGAATTGGAGCCTCCCTCCTTGGTTGCGACCGTCCATCGAAGTTTCGCTTCCTTTGGTTGGGGTGAAAGAATAGATTTAAAAAGGGCCATGGAGGTGTCTCTCGATGTCCCCTTGAGAAACCCTCCTTATGGAAGGGGTTGCATAACCAACCACTTTCTCGTTTGTTCCCACGTTAGGGTTTCCTCTGTGTCAGCCGCTAACCTTCTCGACGAGATGAATCGTTTCTTCCATCTTGGTGCTGGAAGCACGACAGAGACTACATCTGCGTAGACTGGTTGCGTTTCCTTTTCGGGATCCTTCTTCCTGTGTTGTTGTTGGTCCCTCTCGGCCCTGCAAAGGTCTGTCGCCTCCTTCTCCAAGTTAGGGTTCATTCTCGCATGATAAAAAGCATCCTTACAATGGCTTATAACATGGAATTGTTAATATAATAAAGGTAATATTATTTTTACAAAGAACTTTATTGTTGGAGCAACAAATAATCAAACTATAATCCTAAGCAACATCTCCAACCCTAACCCTTTATGGTTAAATGAGGAACTTATTCTAGAGAGAGGGAGTTGTTTATGCCAACCAAAGTTTTATTATTATTCAAAGAGAAAGATTATATCTAGCTTATTTCTTGATCATTCTATGAATGGGAAAGCCCTCTAAAAGTCATGACATCGGGATCAACGCCACAAAGGAAGGCATTAGAGATTATGGAGTCTTTCACTACTTCTCCTATTGATTTAGAAAGGATCTCTTCATTCCGATTAGGATTGAAAAAACGTAGAACACTTAAGTGACACATGGGTTTTGAACAAACTCATATAGTTGAGTAGGTCGAAGAGAGCTCTAACAAATCACAACTTGTTTGAATAAGATCATTTGGTACCATTCTAAGTCTCGTTGTTGGTTGGCTTAGTCTCTGCCCCAAAAACTTTCCACAAATTTTATCATAGTGGGTGCACCTAAATAAAAAGGCCATGTTATTTCAGTGTCGCTCATTGCTCTTTCTATGGGGTGAGTCCAAATAATTAACAAAGCTTTTGAAGAAGGAAAATCCAACCCCTCAATTTTATGTCTAAACATTGCCTCACATAATAATCTCATAGAATATAGTTCTAATATTGAAAATCAATTAATCTTTAACAAAAATAAAATCCCTTCTTTTTTCTAATGAATTTAGATAATGGATAAGTAACAACAATATTGAGGATCGTTATTATAACTATACTATAAAACTCTCAACTTGTATGAACAAATAATCATTCAAAACTTCTTGTAAAAATGAAAATTGAATGATCAACCCTTGGTATGACAAAGATTGCAAGATTGCTAGGAAAGTTATTAGGGAAGCCTTTTGTTGGGTATGTATTATGTTCTTTGTATGACCAACTCCACGTGTAAACAATGAAGATGGATGATGAATAGAGTTAGAGGTGTAGCTCTAAACAAGTTGTTGTTTTTTCCAGTTTGGGTTTCCAAGGTAAAATCCATGTGTAATGTGTTTGTGTGCATATTATATCTTTTCTGTTTTTTATTAAGAATTCAATTGCAATAATTAATTGTACAAGGTTAAAATCTACATTTGGTATCAACAATTATTAGATTCAGGGGGAAGCCTTTGTGGCTAAGGGTTTGGCTCAGATCTATGATAAACCTTGTTACAATGGGAGCTTTGTGGTAAGAAACGACGAGCAATTAAAAAATAGAGATTGAGAAATTTAATGGCCAAGGTTTTGAGTTGTGGAAGCTCAAGATGGAAGATCTCTTTGTGGACAAAGATCAATGGATCACTATGGCTCCAAGTACTGCACCTACAGGAATGTCAACAAAAGACTAGGCAAAATTGGATCGGAAGGCGAAGAGCACAATCTAGTTGTGTCTCTCAGATTTAGTATTATTGAATGTGTGAGGGCAATCTACAGCTAAAGCATTGCAGAATAAGTTAGGGGGATTTGTATTAGTCTAAGTCCCTGGTAAATAAATTGTTCCTGCAAAAGAAACTGTACAACCTAAGGATGAAAGATGGAGACTCATTGACAAAGCATCCGAATGCCTTCAATACAGTGGTAAGTCAATTATTATCTATTGATATTAAAATTTCTAGTGAAGAAAAGTGTATCAGTCTACTGTGTTCTTTACTAGACTCATTGGATATTATGGTTGTGGTCATAGGTAGTAATGCAATTAATTTAAGTTTTGATGATGTGGTCTCATCCTTGTTGTTGAAGATGAGGCGGAAAAACATGAAAACCAAGAGCACAAATGCCTTATTTGCAAGAGTATGATCCCAAGAAAGAAATAGAAATAAGTCTTCAACTGGGAGATCTAAATCTAGGGGAAGATCCAATATCCCAGAAAATTGTAAAGGTATGTTGGAGATGTGGAAAAGAAGGGCATTACAAGAAACAATGTAGATCTAAAAGTGTTAAGAGAGGGAAGGGATCTTATGATGCTCATTTTATAGAAGCAAAAACCTTCACGAATGAACGAGATGATGTGTACTTGGCTTCTTCAAGCACATATGCAAATGATGAGGCATGGTTGGTCAACTTAGGTGCATCCTTTCATATGACTCCTCACAAGGAGTGGTTCTACGAATATGAAAAGTAAGATGGAGGCAATGTTTTTTTAGGAGATGACTCGACAACCAAAATCATAGGATGAGGAAAATTCAAGTTGAAACTCATGGATAGTAGGATTAGAACACTCCCTGATGTTCTACACATCCTGGGATTGGCCAAAAATTTGAATCGTGTAAGAAAGATAGACGATGCAGGTGTAAAAACAATGTTTGAAAAGGGAACCTACAGGATGGTTCAAGGAGCAATGGTGTTGTTGAAGGAAGTTTGGGTTGGAACTCTATATAAGTTGTTGGGAAGCACTATCAGTAACAGGTGCAATAGTTTTGTTGTTCCTAAGATTGGAGATGAAGAAGGAAATACTTCTACAATCTTTGGAGAAAAGACTATGTTGTGGTATCAAAGAACATGGCATATCGGAGAGAAGGGCCTTTGAATGCTACACGGTAAAGGTATGGTTGAAGGTATGGCCAACTGCTATCACGATTTTGATTAATGTGAACATTGCTTATATGGGAAGCGAAATCGTGTAAGATTCACCTTTGGTGCTACAAGGGCAGAGGGAATACTACAATTGGTGCACAATGATGTGTTTGGACCTATGTTGGTTCCATCATTGGGAGAATTTGTGTACTATGTCTCATTTATAGATGACTTCTCAAGAAATACATGGATTTATTTCCTCTAGAAAAAATCTAAAGTCTTTAACAAATTCAAAGAGTTTAAGTCTCTTGTGGAGAATCAGAAAAGAAGAGAATAAAGGTGTTGAGGACAGATAATGATCGATAATTCTACAGAAATAAATTCAAATAATTATGTAAGAGGTGTGGTATAACAAGGCAAAATACTACCCCATTCACACCTAAGCACAATGGAGTTGCATAAAGGATGGACAAGACATTGATGGAAAAATCAAAGAGCATGCTCAGTGGTGTCGGGTTAGGATAGGAATTCCAGTCAGAGGCAGTGGGTACTGCATGTTACTCGGTCGATCAATCACCCTCATCAACATTGGATGACAAGACTCCACATGAGGTATGGATTGGTAAGAAGCCCTCTCTTACACATGTTAGGGTATTTGGTTGTGATGCTTATGTTCACGTTCTAAAGGAAAACATGGATAAGCTGGATTAAAAGGTTGAAAAGTGTATCTTTATTGGTTATAAAGATGGTCAGAAAGGTTATAATATTTGGAACACGTCAACTAAGAAGGCAATGTATAGTCGAGATGTGGTATTTAGAGAAATCAAATATGTTTTCAAACAACAAATTGATCCAGGTGGATATTAGTGGCCACCCACCTATTTCAACTAGCTCCTCTTGACAGTTTTTAGTTCAGCACGTTCTTATGTACTTCTTTGTAATTGCGGGTTCTACACTTTCAGGGTTGTCTGAATACCTACACATCTTCTAGGTGGATACCAATGGCCTCCCACCTAATCCAACTAGTTTATTTTATATGTTTTCATGTCAACACATCTTGTTGTACTTCCAGGACCGTTTTGGGGCCCTAAACATTGTTTTTTTGGCTTGCCACAATCAAACTGTAGACAGTGTCAGAGTTTGATGATGTAATGTGTATTTCTCTAAAGTACCTTTCCAAAGGGCTATAACGTGCCTAAAACGAAGGTCGTATGCAAAAGTTACGACCCCAAGAAGTTGAGGTACCAACTTACCCATAGGGAGCCACATAAATTTTGACGTTTCATCTTCTAGGGTTAGGTTTTTGGATGTCTAGGGTTTTGGCATTCATGATTAATATCAAAAAGGCCTTTGGAGCCTCCTTGTAATCATTCGGCTCAGATGAATGCGCATAGCAACCACATCTCTTCTCAGAGATAGCTACCATCATTCGAGCAAGTGTTTCAGTTCTGCAGTTTTGCAGTTTTAGCCTATTTCATTTATTCAATAGAAGATATTGTTCATTGGATATCTGTGTGTTCTTTGTATCTCTATTTATTGTATTTAGTATGTTAATCAATTCGTTCTGCTCCTAAATCTGGATCAAAATTCCTATTAAGGGAGGAAGAACCAAAGAAAATAGAGTTTGAATTAAAGGATAATGAATTAGACTCTACATAAGAACATGAATCAAAAGAAGAAGAGCTTTATACTCTAGTATTGAGGAGATAAGTTCAGGAAAGAAGGTAACCAAAAAGGTATACTCCACTTAATTTCCATTCAAATTTTACTTTGTTAATTATTGATGATGATCCTATAACTATTAGGGAGGCAGTGGATTTAGAGGATGGCAAACTCTGGAAAAAGGCCATGGTGGAAGAAATGGCAGTGTTGGACAAGAATTAGGCTTGGGATGGAGTTGTCAACTCGAAGAAATCCCATTGGAAACAAATGGGTGTTTAAGAAGAAGTTTAAGGCAGAAGGCAAACTGGAGAAATACAAAGCTCAATTAGTAGCAAAAGATTATTCCCAAGTAGAGGGAATTGACTTTGGTGAAAAAAAAATTCTTGTTGCCAAGTTAACTTTTATTAGATTTATTTTATCTATTGTTGTTGCTTTTGATTTTGAAGTAGAATAGATGGATATAAAGACATGCTTTTTACATGGGGAGATGGAAGAAGAAATATACATGAAGCATCCAAAAGGATTTGCAGTGAAGAGAAATAAAGAGTTGCTATGCATGCTAAAAAAGTCCATGTATGGGTTAAAACAATCACCAAGGATGTGGTATAAAAAATTTGATACTTTTATGTTGGGACTTGGCTTCACAAGGAACAAAGTTGATCATTGTGTGTATTTCGAATTAATCGGTGATCATATTATTTATTTGGTCTTGTATTTGGATGATATGTTGTTGATAGGAAATGAAAAGGAGATTATTCAAGATGTGAAAACTTGGTTGTCCTCTAAATTTGACATGAAGAATCTTGGTGTTGCAAATTTCATTTTGGGCATGGAAATTAAAAGAGATCAGGAAAATAAGAAACTCTAGTTAAATCATAGGAAATATGTTGAGACAATATTGTGGAGGTTTAATACACAAGAATGTAAATTGATCAGGGTTCCTATTGTTGTAGGTGTAAAGTTATCCACAGATCAATGTCCCAAGACACACGAAGAGGAGGAGGACATGTCTCATGTTTCGTATGCTAGTGAAGTTGGAAGTTTGATGCATGTAATGGTCTACACTAGACCGAACATTGCACATGCAATGGGAGTTTTGAGGAGGTATAAACCAGGGAAGGGGCATTGGGCAACAATAAAGATGGTTTCCAGGTATTTGTGTGGCACTACTACTTAAGAATTGTGCTACCAAGGAAGATCAAGTTTGGATAGAGTGTTGGACATACATGGCTTTGTTGATGTAGATTGTGTTGGAAATCTCGATCACATAAGATATACAAATGGGTATGTGTTTAACTTGTTTGGAGGAGCAATCAGTTGGATGAGAAAAATATAGTTTGTAGTGGAACTCTCAACTACATAATCTGAATACATGGAAACCACTCATGCAAGCAAGGAAGTAGTATGGTTACATAGATTGTGTTCAGGTATTGGGTTGGTACAACAACTTGTAAGGATAAATTGGGATAGTGAGAGTGCAATATTCTTGACGAAGAGCTCGACTTATCATTCAAAGACAAAGCATATTGATGTTCAATATCACTTTGTGAGAGACATGGTTGAGGATAATAAGGTGTTGTTGATGAAGGTGGACACTTTGAAGAATGATGTAGATTCATTGACAAAGTCTGTGAGCACTAAGAATTTCTCTTAGTGTAGAGAAACAATGGGCATTGTTGCCCTGAATTGTTCACAGTGTAATCATTGGCCCCCTGTATGCAAATAAAACAACAAGTGGGAGAATGTTGGGAGTTATGTTCTTTACATGACCAACCCCATGTGTTGCATTTCCCTAGGCACATGGGGCGGTCACAGGGGGTTGCTAGTGCCCCCTTTTATGGGGGGTTGCAAGGGGGTGGGGCCCCTGAAAATATTTTTTTGGCGGTTTTTTGCGCATGTTTTTAGCAGTTTTCAACACACGATTTTCGTTGATGGTTTTCTAAATCCGATTAAGGAATTAGGGTTGTGACTAATCTGAGTCAATGGATTAGGGATTTTGGATGCTGCAAGATCATATATATATTGTATTGTAAAAAATGAAGATGAATGATGAATAAGAATTATAGGTGCAACTCTAAACAGGTTGTTGGTTTTCCCGATTTAGGTTTCCAGGGTAAAATCTATGTGTAATGTGTGTGTGCCATTTTATCTTTTTTGTTTTTTATCAAGAATCCATTTGCAGTAATTATTTGTACAAGATTTAAATCTACACCTTTCATGAGTCCTTAAAAGCTATACAAATTAAAAATTACAAATCATTAATTACAAGAAAAAATATATAGTTTATGTAAATAGGAAGCAAGTTAAACCTTTACACCATTCTAAAACTAAATCTAAACCATTACATAGACAAATTCTAATGCAAAAAGCTAAAGAAAATGATTTGAATGCTATGAGTGATTGGAATTCTCTCAACCGGCCCCCCAAAAATGCAATCCACTATTAGAAATGACAAGTTTCTAAAGATAAAAACCTTCTAAAAACAACAACTCAACTTGATGCTCCCTTGAAAAAGCTAATCTTTGGATCTAACTCGTAAACTCTTACACACAACTCTAGTAAATGATATTGTTGGAAAAAATTTCCATGGGTTGTGTATGTTGAATCCATCGTTAATGTGTCCACAAAAAGTTAAGGATAAATTGATCAAGAGTATTGCGGAGAAGTGTAACCTTATCTTGAATGTACTCATGAACACGTGCTTGAACTTAACACTCAAATTTGCATGAGAAAATCCATCCAGTGTTAACAATATCAACCACACCCAATGCTTTATTGTTTGCAACTTCATTTTCATGATTTTCATTCCTTTTGTATGTTTGTGTTCCTTCGCTTGAGAGTTAAGAGGGTGGTGCATTGAGTTCCTTTCCCTATCTGTGATCCTGGTTAAGTCATATGTGATTAAAGAGAGGACAGTATCCTACTTAGGGAGATCTCCAATTATGGAAATTCCATGGTCCATATTGTTTATGGGAGATCTATTCTCAGAGTGGGGGTCCTTGGTCCTTGCACTGCTAATGACTAAGCCTCCTTAGAGTTGACCTAATCGTGCATGTCGTTTCCTTTTTATGCTCGTGGAGTAATTTGATCTCTATTCTTTTTCCTTGAGAATATTTCACTATCCTCTTTGAATTCCTCATATATTTGTTGTGATTGCAAGTTATGGGCATTGTGAGGCTCCTCATCACAAGAAGTAGAGGCCTTGAGGTATTGAATTAGTTCAAGCTTAAGTTGATGGGTGATGCTTGTGATTTCTTGTTCATAGTTGTAGAATGACCTCACCTTTTTTTCCTATTGTTTGTAACAAATTATTTTTATCTATTTATTATTATTGTCGTTATTTTTATCTTTGATTGTTTCCTAATAAGGAGAGAATTTCCCTAAGTTCTTCAATTGTGAAATGGACATATCCACAAGGACAATGACACTTAAATAGAATTTGTTCATGTCCCCCTTTTGTAGGTGGACCCAATTACCAAGTTTTAACTCCAAGGTCTACATAAGTCCCTTCTCCATATTTACTTCAACGCGTATTCTCACACAAACATTGAAATATGATTTCAACTTAGATTTATCCATATACATACACAACATGTTTTTGATTGCATCAAAAGTCGCACCATCCTAGAAGATAAAATTGAAAATAGAGAGTTCTCATCCAAACCAAGACCACTAAAGGTAGTTCCTCCTTTAGATTTAAGTTAAGGGACTAAATGTTCAAGTATAATTAACCAAATACCATAAACTCTACAATTTCAAAGACAAAGTCAAAATCTTAAGATCCTAACTTTAATATGAAGTGGAAGACCAATAAACTTTTCCCATATAAATAATGATGTTTTTGTTCTTTCAAAAGAATAGACCATTACTTCTTAATATAGCTTCCCACCCCAAGCTCATGGCCAAGCTTGGATGACTTCGCCTCACGACTTTCTTCGCATAAAGTAGAGCTTGCATTTTGAAGAAATCTAGAAGGTTCTCAAGTGATGGCACTTGCTCTTGCGGTCTAAGAAATTTGAGTTGAGAATAAGTGCTTCTATACTTGGTTTTGTTTCTCCGAGTCATCACCACGATTAGAATTTGAAAACAGGTATACACAAACATTTTCAAACACCATTTTTAACATTTTCCTTATATTTTATATTGATTACATCACTACTTTAACCATATTTAATGCCCAAAATGCTCCATAACAAATAATGTGATCATCAATTTTTATTCATGATAATAACCTATATCAAGCTTCGTCAAAATCAATGGTAATGTGTTAACCACAAAGAAGGGGAAGTTGCTCCACGTACCAAAGGGAGAAGTTGATTCAAGTGCAAAAACAACATAATAAGAAACAACAAGGATATGTTCAACCTTGATTTAATTTAATATCTTAATTATATCGAAAGCATGTATATAGAAAGAGATTTTCCCTGATACCTGTTAATAGCCCAAAACTTGTCAAACAATATCACCTGCCACATCATGTACCCACTTGTACCTATCTCTTTGTTGTCCATATTCTGATAAACTCAAATCATATTAAGTCAATACCATCTGCCACGTTATGTATCCACTTGTCCCTATCTCTTTGTTGTCTGTATTTTTATAAGCTCGGATCATATTTTATTACTACCACCTCTTTTGCTGCTACCCCCTCCAATGACATACCTCCATCATCTCGATGATATTTTCGTTAATTGTGGAAACAATCTAACATGGCATATCGCTGCCCCCCTAACGGTAAGCACTTTATCTGAGCTATGTTACGAGATATAGCATTTATGGATTTGGTTATAGTTTATGAGAATTCATCAGTGTTTGAAGTGTGTTTACAAGGTTTCTGCAGTTCTTGAAGTGGGTGGAAAGAATCCATCAGTGTTTGAATTGGGTTTATGAGATTTTTGTGATCCTTGAAGTGGTTGAAAGAGTTCATCAATATTTGAATTGGTTTTATGGTGTTTCTGTCATCCTTGAAGGGGATTAAATTAATTCACCAATGTTTGAATCGAGTTTAGGGGATTTATGTAATCCTTGAAGGGGATTGAAATAATTCTTTAGTGTTTGAATTGGGTTTTGGGGATTTATGTAATCCTCGAAGGGTATTGAAAGAATTCTTCAATGTTTGAATTGGGTTTATTGTATTCTTGTAGTCCTTGAAGTGGATTGAAAAATTCAACCGATAATTGAATTTGGACTTAAGGTTTAATTCATATTTGAATTAGGCTTGCAATAGTGAAGTCATATGTGAATTGGGTTTAAGCTACCCCCTTTACACACGACTCACGAGAGCTTGCAAGAATGGCCTTCATGAGCTGGGCCAACATGGGAACTTTAAATAACAATCCTGTGATGATGTTGTAGATCCCTGTGAATATCAATGTGGTTCCCAAATCAAGTCCATTCACCAATGTCAAAGCAATTACAATGGAAATAAAGGTAGAGCTTACTAGGATTCAAAAATTGAGCTTGACCTTCGTAGAGTCTAGAGTCCATGACGATGATGAGTTATATTACCAAAACTCACTACCTTTTGAACTTTTATAGTTGTGCAACGAGCATCCCTGAGGGATGATATATTATATCGAAAAAACTATGAATTTCACTCATAAGGGAGCATATCATGCAAGTGTGTCAGATGAGCAAGTGTTGTTGCATGGGGGTAGAAGGAAATGGTTTCCTAACCCTGTAGGATTGAGCGATATATTAGTTGTAGAGGCACTATTCTATTTCAAAAAAGGAAATATCGAGCCCTCAATTCTCGAACCAACAACAATATGCTAACCAGGAGGACACGCTGAGTAGATGCAGCTCGCTGGCTTAGCATTCCCACACCTGTTTTATCCTTTCTGGGTTTGTATTGCTTGTAGTTTGGTATGTCTTGTCATTGATTGCTTCCCCCATCGATTGGACAACATTTTTTTATAGGTATTTTTTTGCTTATTTCTGCACTCAATGTTTTGTTTTCTAGCCCCTCTTCTCATTACTTTTCACCACTGCCATGGATTCTCCTCAAGACCCAAACAATACTAGATGCATAATGCTTATCCATAAGAAATGGTCTCATTAAAAATATATAATTAGAGCAAGCAGTGGAACAATTTTAAAACTCAATTTCTAGGAAGAGATTTTCATTTATTATGTCCTATAATGCCCATCTGAGCACCATGTTCTCAAAATATTCAGTCTCCATTTTATTTCTTGGGTATTTTTTCACTTGATTTCTTCACTCACTGTTGTGCTTTCTTGACTCTCACTGTTGCTCTATGCTACTCCCATAACTGCGCCTCCAAACACGAGTGATCCTAGATCCAAATGCGTTTTACCCGATACCCAACAATTTGCCTTTCCTCAAGCAATCTCAAGCCATTATATGGTGCAAATAATATGATCTTGAACCAAACATTGTAATTTAGTTGCTTTCTTAGGAACAAGAAAATTTAAGTAAAATATACGTTGGTACCTAGTGTTCAAATCAAATTTACCATTGAAGGTCTACACACAAAAAGAGAACATTTACCATTGAAGGATGCATGATGAATAATGAAGGGCACCACCATTTACCATTGAAGGACGAGTGTTACTGAATGAAAGGAACCACCTTTGGGCATTGGGAGTGGGGAAAATTATTTTAGCAATGTATGATGGTTGAACGTTTAGACTACCCCCCTGTAGTCCCAAGGTATAGCTCAGTTGGCAAGACGTGCGCACTCTCTCCCAGTTTGGGGAGAGGTTACGGGTTCGAGCCTAGCTATGAGTCCCTGGGGCTGCTGCTTTCCACTCCCATATCATCCACTATGTGGGGAAGTATCGAGGTGGGTTCCCATCGGGTTAATTTCTCATCTAGAAAAAAAAAGACTACGCCCCTGTAATATGGCGCAATAGATATGATCTTGGAACCAAAAGTCATAATTTAGTAGCTCTCTCAGAAACAAGAAAAGACGTGGAACATACGAAACGTCCTAATTTAATAGCTCTCTCAAAAACAAAAATAAGAAAAGCTGTGGAAAATATGAGTTGGTCCCTAGTGTTTGAATTGAATTTATCATTGAAGGTTTGCACACTAAAAGAGAACTTTTACCATTGAAGGACGCGTGCTAATGAATGTAGGGCACCACCATTTCCCTTTGAACGATGCGTGCTAATGAATGCAGGGCATACGAGCCCTACCTTGCTAACTTGGAAACTTCGAGAGCCACCTTCCATTATACTATAGCTTTGGGAGCCATCTTCCATTATATTATTCATTATTTAATTTTTCATTTAGTTATTTTGCAATTCCAATTTTAAAATATAATCATTTTCAATAACAACTTTTAAGTTATATTAATTATATAAGGCATTTTGCAATTCTAGTTTTAAAATATAATTGTGTTCCATAACAAAGTTATATTAATTATTTTAGGGAATTATAAATATTGATTATGTCTATTTTAGACGAATATAAATATCCACTTACTCTAATTACGTCGAAGGCGTTCTTTTAGGGGGTGGTTATGTCCAAGCTTCGTCATCTGTCAAAACACTGTTGAAATATGACACCTGTCATCCCTAGATACCAATGCGCTCTACTAAATCTCATGTCCATGTGTCCCATCCCTATTTGCATAGTCCCTTCCCCTCTACACCAACAAGGATATATGAGAAGGCAGTTGAGGGATCTGATTGTGAATGCGGGCAATCAATGTGAGGTGATTGGGTGATCCGATTGTGGATGCGGGTGGGCAATGCGCAGTAGTGGAGTGAACAGGGCATCAACCAACCATAAGGGTTTTGAGGGGACTATCTAGATTTCGACGTGGAGAAGATCTCTTCAAAGATGATGGTAGTTTCCCTGCTAACCATTGTCATCGAACTCTCTCAATTCTATCAAGGTTCTAGTGAGTCCTTTGTCGGTCCTCCCATCGATATCGTGAATGACTACATACAGGCATGCTGCGAAGCCTGGAAAATCATAGAGCTAGTGGAAAATTTGGACCCTAAAGCCGTATTGGTGAATAAACAATAAGCCAATCATTGGTTACGATATTCATGATGGACTCTGCCAAAGGACAGTGAAGGGTTCCATGATCATGAACAAAGCTCGCACGGGTGTTCAAGACAAAGCTTGAGCTACAATAGAGGTTCTGAGATAGAGGTTGAGCTATCGATCTGAAACAAGAATTTGTTCCTACATGTTTTACCTCACCAGAAGAAGATGCAGCCAATTGAAAGGGTTGCTACAACAAGATATGATCTTCATGTAGGCACCTCTTCAGCGAGGGTGCTTCATGTCGGGGCCTCTGGAAAGGGAATTCATGTCAGGGGATATGGAGAACATAGATCGTAGCCATTTCACGACACCCTTGGTTGGCCTTAGCGATGCTACTGCTCACCACATGGCCTACTTCAGGAAGAGGAAACAATAATTTTCTCGGTTTGTTAGGACTATGAGAAGGTCGTTGGGGAAGGTGTTTCACATTATTCTTCAACTCGTCGTCTTGCAACAAGACAAGGACTATGATAAGTACAGATCGATCGAGGGGGCTCCAACGTCTATGATTCATGTATGTTTTTTGGTTACCCTTATGAAGATAATGTCCATAACAATAATAATGTGCAGTGAGCACAAGGCAATGTTGGTGAGGATAGAGTTCATGTAGTTCTTTTGGAGGAACACGACTGGCTATTTGTGGGGATATATGATGGCTTCAATGGTCCCAATGCCCTAGAGCGCTTGTGAGATTCTTGTTTGTGATTCTTCATTGTGCTCTCGCTTGGACATCAGGCTCAGAGTGCAAGCTGAACCCAACTCAAATATCCAAACTACCAACAATTGTAGTTGTACCTGAAACCTGTTGAGATCTTAAACGTCCAAAAAAAGTTATATACATTTTATAACAAATTTTAAAATCGATTTCCAAACTCACTGCCTGAAACCTCATGAGATCTGAAATGTGCCACAAAAAAAAAAAAAAAAAGGTTAAATATTTTTATAATAAATTTTAAAATCCATTTCCAAATTCACTGGTTGCATCACCTAATGTTACTATCAAACGAATCAAAGGAATCATCTCTCTCAGGCATAAAATTATATATGGGTCCAACAGTTCAAATTCTTACATATAAAATTCAAAGCCTATTGGGTTACCAAAAGTAGCCAGATACCAATTCTTACATATAAAATTCAAGGCCCATTTGATTACCCAGAGTCGCCAAATTCCAATTGCGGCCATGTCGACTTTAAAATGTCGCTGACCCAATTCGTAGTAGTCTAAATATGAATTCTATTTTAAACTAATGTGTCAAGATAGTATGCGTATACTTTCTTTGATATCAGCAACCACCTTTTATTAAAATTCAACCATCCAAAGTCTCGTCAAATCACCGCAAATAATCTAATATGAGTCATTTCTAGAATATGTTGTCGTGCCAAATATATGATGTGAGAGATCCACTCATGCATGGGATATTCTGTGTATATACTCTGTGCATTGTGATCTACTTCCACCACGTATCAACGTGGGCTAGTTTGACCGTCCTATAATGGTCAACATGCAATATTATATAGAAGTGGGCGTCCATGTCGTGTTGAGGGAGCTCTACTACTTTTAGAGAAAGAATGTCCACAAACTCATTAAAAAGGATCCGATATGTGATTGTCTCTGTAAAAATCTGGTTTCTGCTGGGGAGATTCGCTGTCTGTTTGCAGATTGGATTGATATTTGGGTTAGCAGAAGGTTTGGAGAATCTCAGGAAAGTTGAAGCCATGGTGATTAGATCATCATATAATAGGTCTGAGAAAGCCTTTTACGATCTAGAGAAGGTCATCACAAGAATAATTTTGATGACAATCCTCACAAGTTATTGAGGAGAACGAGAAGAATTCACAACTACATAATCATCGAGGTTTGTTGGTTGAAAAGGATGAAGAGGATCATCAACCTCATAAATAACTTTAATGACAGCCTGGCGAACAATGTGTTTTTCTGCAATCCACGGGGTTTTGATACAGTGAGTGCTAGGATATATATGTGTGTGTACATTTTCGTTTTTGTATATGACACCCAACACTGTGACTCTCTTGTAGAATATTACAATAATGGATTCAACTCTTTGTTTTATGCTATGATGTTGCTCTTATCTATTGAGGGAGAAGGAATTTTGGGCCAAGAGCTACTTACAGATTAAGCTTTGTAAACGATTTTGGGTGACTACATATTAAGGTTTGTAAATAATTTCAACTTTGGGTGACTATTGAATGATTAAATATTAAGCTTCGTAAATGATTTTGGGTGACTACAGATTAAGGTTTGTAAATAATTTCAACTTTGGGTGACTATTGAATTGTTATAGCAATGGGAAATCCTCTTGTATTTTTCTTGAATTGTCTCATTTGGAAATACCCTCATCGATCTCTTTAGTGGTATGAAAATTGTGCGTTCTTTGTCTTTCCATTAACAAAGACCCTAATTTGTACTGCAAATTTAAGATTCTTGTTTTCGAAACAAAGGTGTAGCTCAGAGTTTAAGATTCTAAAAGAGCTCTGTATTTATTGATTATAAGTTTGAGAAGAAATGGTGTCCCCTTGTGAAGGCTCCTGTATTCATTAGTTCTAAACATCGTGGATTTCCATTAACCCATCGTGGTTTGGGGTTTTCTTGGTAGGTGAAGCACTAACAGGAAGTCCCGAGACAACAATTTTCGGTGTCGATTATTTTTGTTGGGGTCTACAACCATATGCTTTTGTTTACATCGATGCTCGGGTTTCCCTTTATTTCTTTATCGACCCTTCCTCTCCACTTTTTATTTGATTACGCTTTTTAATTTGATATATTGTTTATTCAACCTAACGTTGAATTTTGAATGATTCTTAGAGCTTCGGACTAGGGTTGGGGTGTACTAGTGCATATAACCTTGCAGGTAGTGTGTAATACTAATTTCAGTGTCCATTAGCTTCATGGAGACGACATGCAGTTTTATTTTGTTTCCATCGATGATACTTGCCCTATCTTTGGTTTTTGGATTTTGCCCTTTTTTAATATTTCATTGGTTTTCTTCAATTTTATTTTTAAATGCTAGTTAATATCCACTTTCAAGGTTATTTTTAAATGCTAGTTAATATCCACTTTCAAGGTTAATATTGGATCAATTGACTTCATGTGCCCAACAAAATAAAATTTCTCTCCAATTTCTCTTGCGTGTCTTCCTGCTTTGCCATGAATTCCTACTTGGCATTCTAGCGAAATGGCAGGAAAATTAATGGAGGATGTCGTCATCACTAGAAATAAAGTGCCTTGAGTATTACTGCATGTGCTTTGATTTGGCGATTGAGTATTGTTGCACGTGCTTTGATTTGGCGATTCAGGGGCAATAGGATAATGGTGAAATTAATTTTATATTTTGCCAACCATTAAATAGATTTTGTACTACCTTTCGTACACCACTACTCTTTTTCCGGTCAAATAAACTAAACTTGTAGGATATTAGATAATTTCTAGCACAAATGTGAGGAATCAAAGACATGGAAAGGAAAATTTGAGGGAAAATTCAAGTGAGTTTGAAGGGAATCATTTTTATCATCTACATTTTTAGTGTTGCTTTTGTTTGACTGAGCTTCTAAAGAGTTTGATTGCAAATTTGTTTAGATTTAAAGGTTCCTTGATTAAAAAATAGTTTATATGCATAAATTTAGTCTTTAGTCCATAAAATTGTGCATCTTTCATGTTGTCAGTTGAAGTTTGCAATCACTCATGAGAAGTTATAGATATGCCTGGAAGCAGAGCCTAAAAGGTTAACCCATCAAATTGAGTGGAATTTTTATTTTGCGGATTAATGTATTTCAAATGTCCCATTTCTTAGTTTGTGTTCCATTCCTTAGATGCTATAGATATGGTTGGAAGCGGAGTCTAAAAGGTTAACCTGTCAAATTGAGTGGAATTTTATTTTGTGGATTAATGTGTTTCAAATGTTCCATTTCTTTGCAAACATTTGTTGGATGTCAGTTGTTTAGCTCACATTTAGACTCTCAAGAGTTTAAAAACATTAATTTAAACACAAATTTTAGGTTCTTCGCTCCAACTCACTGGTTGTTTTGTTTTTGTTTTGACTGGAACCAATAGTTTTTTTTTTTTTGTAAGTGAGTTTAAGATCGTGTATTACTGAAAGAGGGTTATAGTACAAAAAAGGGGAACTCCCTGGTCTGCCAAAAAGGAAACCATGCCAGAGGTTCCCAAGTTGTGCTTTCTGAAAAAAGCAAAGGGTATGACTGGACTGCCACCGTGGGAAACCAACCCATTCCTACCATATCTAGTTTTTGACAAGATAATCACAACAGACATGAAAAAGAGAAACATAAAATAAACAGACGCGGTACTGACCCGACTAACTTACCAATCGACTAACCAGACACTAGTCCAGGATGATGATATTCTTCTTTCCTTCATTAGCCTGGCCCTTGTTCTCCTCCTTTTGGGAGACCATGCAAGTCTTTCTGATGTGTGTCGGTGCTCTGTACCCATCGGCTGGCGTGATGCCCATATGATGGACATAGCGCAGGTAGAGGTGGAATTGAACGGACAACCGCTCAATCTTGACATGCTGGTTCTTTTCTACCTCAGTTAGCAGGTTGGTAATGGTTTTCAAACCATTGAGGCGTCTCAGGATTTCAGTCAACGGTTTCGTGTGTTCCTTGTTGTTCTCCCGTCTGGCGTCCTCCCTTTCCGAGCTCACTTTCCCAATCATCATCTTTGTTTTCCATGCCATCTCCACCATTTTGTGGTAGAGGGTTTCTCTGGGATGCGTGGCTCCTGGGTTAGTTACCTAGTCCATTTCCTGAGTTAGAGCATCCCATGTTTTGCCCTTGCGATTTCTTTATATTTCCTTTTCCAGACGGTTAATGGTCGCCTTTCCTTTTGGTGCAACCAGGGTGTGAAAGGTGCCCTCCGTGTCTTTGGCTGCCTGCCCCATCCTGGACACCCTCCAGGGATTGTTCTGAGTTCCCTTCCCCAGGGGGTTCCTTTTGTTGTGCATTTGCTTCATTCGCACCATCCTATCTGGCCTATGGAAGCTCCTTTGTTGGATTCTCAACATGTTTCCTACCCTTATGTCTGTGGTGTCTCTTGTTGTTGTGCTATTCCGTTTACAACTATTTATGTTGTTTCTTCTCTTATTGAGATTTCCCTGCTGCGGGCTCGTCCTTCCAAGCATGGTATGCCCGTAGAGGTGAACCTTCTCGTCCTTTTTCCCGGTCACATTACGTATGCTCATGATTACTCCATCATTATCCCTGTATGGGCCCTTGCCCTTGCTTGCTTGATATACTACTAAGCATCTCCCCGTACTTGTTTTTTGGCGTGGTGAGTCGATACTGGTTCGTGTCAATCCCTCTTTCCTTATGTCATTTGTTGCCTGTTGTTTGTCGTCGATACTTTCCCACGGTATTTCCCTGTAAATCTTACTATTGACACGACCTTGTTTTCGTACCCTCACCTGTTGTATAATCTGATCCTGCATTGTGATTGGTGGTCGAGTGTTGGCCAGTCATTTCCTGCTTGGGTCTTTCGAGCCGTCCCCTAGGCCTTTCGCTGTCCTCCTCGATGTGACCTTCCTTGCTTAAGTTGTTGTCACAATATTTTGTCGCTAGTTGGAGGCATTCCATTCTGAATTGTCCTTCTGGGATGTTGTGCCAAGTAGTATCTAGTTCTAGTCCTTCCTTGCTAACCCTCTCATTAACAATTTTGTTTGATAGGCCATTTGATGACCTGTGCACCCAACACAACTCCAATGTGTTGATCGTTTGCAGATGCTCCTGGATTTTTTGTAGGGAGTGTGCCAAGCACCAGTGTCTCTGTACTTTGCCCACTCTGGTGCCATTTTGGAGTTTCTTCACCGTGTTGATGACCAAGGTGGAGTCACCTTCCACGATAGTGTTGGTCATCCTTTCATGGCCTTGAATTTCGAGATCGAGCTCCAGGGATCCAAATTTCACTGGGTTGTTGGTTGAGTTTCCCATACTCCCAGCGTACAACCGGATTATGTTTCCACCACTATCTCTGATCACCCCTCCCATCCCTATTATTCCTGGGTTTCCTTTTGTCGCCCCATCAAAATTTAACTTGAGGAACCTTGCCGAAGGTGGTGTCCAGTTGCGCTCTCCTGATTGGAGTTGCGGTGGTCGTCCTACTCATGTGTTGTTGCGCTTGTCTTTTAGGTGGAAGACTTCCAGGATGTGGGAGTCCTAGCTTGTGGGTTGCGCTTTTCTACTCTGGCAGGTGTGGCTCTGCACCATTTCTCATATTTGAGATATTATAGCTTCCTTGAGTTTCCCTTCCAGAAGGCTTTCGTTCCCGAATATGCGTCGGTTCCTTTCTTTCCATATTGTCCATATGATCATCCCTGGCATGAGATTCCAATAGAGGTTCACCATTTCATTTTTTCTATAACTCTCATTCCAGTTATTGATGGTTGCACTGATGTTACCTCAAGTCCTATTGGACTGGAAAAAGATGCTTGCCGCCCAATCCCAGATCTCTGTTGTATAATTACATTCATCGAGGAGGTGATTCATTGGTTCTTCCTTTGCTTGACAAAGGTGGCATTGTGATGGGCCTATGAAATCCCTTTTCCTGAGATTTTCCCAGGTTAGAATTAGGTTGTGAAGTACTAACCAGTTGAATATTTTGATTTTTGGCCATTGGGGGTTGTCCCATACATTTCCCCAATGTTGCGTCGGATCTTCTTGGTCCTGGGCCGTGATGTAATTTCGAGCTTCTTTTAAGTTGAATTCTCCACCATTTTTCCTGCCCCATCTTAGTTGGTCCTCTTCTTCTGAGACTACAATTTTCCTTTTCCCCAATTCCTCCACCTCTTTCGCTATTGTTGCAATCTGATCTCTATTTTATGGATTGATTTTGTCCCAGATCCTCCATCTGTCGTGATAATTTTCTTGTTTCCAGTAGTCATGGACTTTAATTTTTCCTTGCGCGATCATCTCCTGCTTGAGTTCCTCCCTATCTGGATTTTCCAATATGGGTTCATGTTGCCACGCGTTCTCCCAGAATCTAGTTGTTTTACCATTTCTCACTTCCTAGAAGCTGTGTTTCTGGATCTAGGTTTTGTTGCACCATGCTAGATTCCAGGCGGTTGATCCCTCCCTGGTGCCCATAATGTGAATTTGATTCTGGTCATTGATGTCCGGGGCATACTTGGCCTTCCAGAGGGTTTCCCACGGTGTTTCCTTTTCTTTGACCCATATCCACCAGAGTTTCGCCCCATAGGCTTCGTTGGTTACCTGTGGGTCTCGTAACCCCATGCCTCCTTTGCATTTGGGTTTGCAAACCTTTTCCCAGGCCACAAGGGCCCATTTTTTCTTACTTTCCGCTCCTCGCCATAGGAATTCCCTTTGGATGGCTCTTATTTTTTGGAGTATTCCTTTGGGAGCGGGGAACACTAACATCATATAGGTCGGAATTGCTTGCAGAACCACTTTGGTTAGAATAAGTCTCCCTGCTAGATTGAGGGATATGTAAGTCTAATTTTTCACCCTCTACTGTAGTTTGTTGATCACTCCTTCCCATGTTTCCATTTTTCATGCTCTGTCCGTCAGGGGGATTCCCAAGCATTTCGTTGGGAGCGTTTTGCGTTCAAACCTCAAAATATTTTCCAGGTTTCTTTGAATTGCAGGGTTGGTATTGAAGAAGTAGATCATGGATTTAGAGTGATTGATCACCGCGCCTGAGGCTTCCCCAAACTCTTTTAAGATTCTTTTATAGGCTTTCGCTTCCTTGACCATGGGTGTGCCATGGAGTAAGGTGTCATCAACGAACTATTGGTGCATGGAGGTAGGGCAGTTTTCGAAGGGTTTGATGCCTACTATTTCTGTTGATGTAGTTGCGCTTTTTTATGCTTCTATTGAGTCCTTCCATCTTCAGAATGAACAGGAAGAGAGATAGCGGGTCTCCTTGTCTGATGCCTCTTAAAGGCTAGAAGGGTTTGGATGTGGCTCCATTGATTAGAAGCAAGTAACTTGTCGTTGAGACTAGGATGACAATCGAGTTGATCCAGTGTTGCACAAAGCCAAAAGCTTCCAGAGTCTTGACCATATAGTGCCAGCTAATTTTTTCATAATCCTTTGCTAGGTCAAGTTGGATTATCATCCCCCCTCTCCTTTGGAGTTTCAGTGTGTGTATCAACTCATGGGCATGGATGATGTTGTCCACAATTTGTTTCCCTTCTACAAAACCTGCATGTTCTTGTGAAATTAGTGTGGGGAGGAGAGGTATCAGTCTATTGGCTATGAATTTGGAGATTATCTTGTAGAACGCATTGCATAAAGCTATGGGTCTGTAGCAGTTTGGGTTCCTTGCTTCATTTTCTTTGGAGATTAAAGTAATCGTTGTTAAGAATTCCATCGTGAATCCATGTGGGCCTGGGGCCTTTCCATTGGGCATCTCCTGGACCACTTGGTCAATTTCCTCCTTAGCGACGGGTTTGTTTAGGTTGATATTTTGTTCCTTTGTAACTAGCTTGGGGATGTCCTGAGTTATCCTTTGTATGGTCTCCGTTTGGTCTTGGTTGGGTTCCTGGGATATCCCCTGGAAGTGGTTTACCAATATGTTTTCAATCTCCTTGTGGGACTCTCTCTCTATCCCATCCTGATCCCGAATTTTTAGGATTTTGTTCTGGGTTCTTCTGGCAATGGTTGTTCTATGAAAAAACTTTGTGTTCCGCTCTCCTTCCTTTAGCCACCTGATTATGAACTTTTGGTGCCATAGAGTATCTTCTTGCTGGCATCTTTTTTCCCATTCCTGGGTCATTTGGGTCTCTTCCTTTTTCCTATCCTCTGCGGGGTCTATGCAAATTTCCCGAAGCTTCCTCATTCTGTCTTCAATATTTTTTTTTCTTGGTTTATGTTTCCAAAGGTTTCCTTGTTCCACTCCTTGAGTTTATGTTTGATGTACCTAAGCTTCTTATAAAGATTGAACATCCTTGTCCCTTGCTCCGCTTGTTGCGTCCGCCACCATTGACTGATGCTTTCCTTGAAGGTGGGATGTTCGATCCAAAAATTCTCAAATCTAAAAGGTCTATTTCTCGGTGTGGTTTGGAAGTTTTCTTCCAATTGGACTAGCCAATGGTCTGAACCCCCCTAGGGAAGGATGCTACAGTTTAAAGTTAAACCCTGTAGAATGATGGACTCCGACACCAAGAATCTGTCTAGCCTCGTCGCTATCTGATGTTTCTTTATCCTTTTGTTGTTCCAAGTAAACTGACCATTACTAGTTTTGATGTCCACCATCTCCATTGTGTCTACGAAGGTTGAAAATTCTTCCGCATCTCTATCCAGTCTCCTGGTGCCTCATTATTTTTCTGCAAGTGTCGTGATAATGTTGAAGTCCCCTGCCAGGATCCAGTGGATGTTGTTGGAACGAGATTTTATGTTTTCTAGGTCTAGGAGCATTCTTCTCTTTTCATCCAACATCCGGGGACCATACACATTAGTGCATAGAATCACCTTTGTGTTACCTATGATTTGCATGTTAACCGAAAGTGTGTGTCTGGTGGCTTCAACTGCTAGTAGATTCATCACTTGTGGGTTCCACAAAGTGAGAATACCGCCCGTCGTCTGTTGTCCTTTGACAACCAATGTCTTGTACTTGCTCCATTGTTTTTAGCTGATTGTTTCCATTCTGTCTATAGTACATTTTGTCTCTTGGATGAAATAGAGATCCAATTGTTCCTTCCTCAATATGTTTTTAAGGATTCTTTGTTTTCGTGGGTTGTTTAGGCCTCTAATATTCCATGTTATAATCTTCATTTAAACATGTTGGAGGGAGTTGGGAAAGAGCTTTTTGATATCACTTGAGTTTATCAACAGAGCTCCTAGTTTCTATAGGGCTATGCTGTTTGATTTCCTGCATTTCTTCCTTCTTGTCTGCTTGGGTGAGAGCTGGAGTTGTCCCTCGCCTGTTTTGATTCCAAGGTGTCCTATCTCCCCGTGCATGCACTTGAGCCCTCTGAATTTTGCTTCCTCTCTCAGAAGGAATAGGTATTGGATACGATCTAGTTGCTCCACTGGAACATTGTTTATGCCATGCATTTTCCATTGCTCCAGTGTATTTGGGAGATCTATTCCTTCCCTTTCCACAATATCTATGAGATAAGCGTCTTCCGTACCTACCTCACTTGGAGTCATTTCTGCATCTCCATTTGCCTCCTGCATGGGGGTGTTGGCATCTCTGGTTTCTTTGTCCATAGGGGTTGCACTGCCCCCCTGTTCCATCTTATTGCTTGGGTTGTTTGTGTTCTCCTTTGTGGCTTGTTCCTTAGATTCTTTGGCTTTTTCCTTTTCCTTTCCTCTTTCTTCCCTTTGTTGGTTTTGTTCTGCCCTTCCGTTCGAGTCCTGGCTTCCATATTGCTTCCTGTTGGGGCTTTACTTGGTTTCTTGTTTGCTCTATTCCCGTGGTTCGACTTGATAAACCCATCCTCATCCTGCTATATTTTGGTATTTTACTCTTCTTGTTTTTTATTGAGAGGGCATTCTCTGAATAGGTGTCCATGTTCATGGCATCTTCTACATCTAAAAGGGATCTGCTCGTAGTCGATGCTTTGTATCCATTCCTCATCCCTGAATTCCAGGCTTATGGCTTCTGGGAGTGCCCTTGAAACATCCATCTCTATGCAGATCCTTGCATAGGAGGTATATCTCCCTTTTAGGGTTGCTTCCGATGTCTTCACATATTTACCAAGTTTGTTCTCGATTGCTTTGAAGGTGGATGGTAGCCAATAGTCTAGCGGCAGAGAGTAAAGCCTCATCCAGATGTGTACATTCTTGAAGGTTTCTTTCTCTGGGAATAAGTTTTCCTTCCATGGTCGCATGTACAGTCTTGTTGAGGAGTGGAAGTATGCCCCCCCCCTCAAAGACTCTATCCCTGTCCTCCAAGTTCATGAATACTGTTGTGAAGAAGAATTTCGACCCCAGGTGGAGTTCCACTTCCCCGCTTGGCTTCCATTGGTATTTTATCTAGTTGCGTAGCGTTCTCTCTGTGGGCCACAAGCCCATGAACTTGCAAATGAGTGCATGCGTCCTCATCTGGTCCCGATAGAGTTGCGTTTGTGGGTCTTCCAATATCACCTTGGGTATCAATGCTATCTTGGGTTTACACAAGTTGCGCCCTTCTACCCCATTGGGGTTCAATGGTTCTTGCACATCATTGTGGGTTTCTCTGGCTTCTTCCCCCATGCAATCCCTTTCTTCCTGGTTGCTTTCCTATTTCTTTTCTGGTTCTGATCCCGATGCGCTCGTCATTGGTTCCTTGAAACCACTGCCACATGGGCCTTTTCCTCTGTCCACTACTACCTACTTGTATGAGGGGGTTCCATTACCGCCCCCTTTGGTAACCATGCTGAGCTCCGTTGTGTCTGTGACTATCAAACTCTAGCTTGTTGTTGCTCCCTATCAAACCCTAGCTTGTTGTTGCTCCCCCAAAAACTTCATCATGACTGGAACCAGTAGTTGATCTCCACATCATTTAGCAATTAACATATATAATTAAAAAAATTGAGGTCGATTCTTTAATACAATGATTTTTTTTTTCAAATTAAACATGTTTCATGTTTCAGATTCATGCGTAATTATCTTTTCGATTGTATCTACAATAATGCTTCCTTTTCTTGCCTCTTTTTTGTTGTAAATCACAAGAACGTTTTTTGTTTAGATCATAAGAAAGTTTGGGGGATGCCCAACTCAAACCTAAGGAATTCTAAGAAAACTTTAAATTCTTAAGATTGATCCAAAATTCTTCAAATTGAAAAGCAGAAAAATCAACACAAATTATCCCATTTGTAATTTTTGTACCTCAATATTATAATGATCATTATAACGATCGTCGGTACTATGTGCATAAGAGAAACGATTGCAGTACCCAATGTAATTTATGTACCTCATTATTATAACTATCGTCGATACTATGTGCATAAGACAAACAATTGCATATCTAACAATACATTTCTTAGGCATGTTCTTGAAGTTGACTCTCAGTACACAAGACATAATTTTAATCTATAAATTACTTTGAGACTATAACCTGATTATGAAAGACAACCTAGCATGCAAATGCCTTTTTTTTTGGGAGCAATATGCATTACAAAGCATTAAATCTTTGGCCAAGGGTGGCAAGGGTGGTCTTCTTATTGAAGAGTTTAGACATAAAATTGTCAGACAAGTAGTGAGCCCCTCTTTACAAAATTCTGCAACATTTCATAATTTTAATTTTATTTATTGAGATAAGAATTTATTGCATAATTATAGGTACTTTCTCTTGCTAACCTGTTTTCAAAGAAATATTCATCATGTTGTTGTATGGAGTTGCATTGGAAGCAAAATCCAATTCCTTCATCTTTTCCAAGAATCCCTTTACCATTTCAACCAATTCCTCTCTCACATAACAATTCAGAAGTGCACCATATGATTGATGGTTCTTTTCTCTTTCAAGGAGATCTATAAAATACTTTTATAGATCTCCTTAACGAGAAGGGTGGTTGAGGCAGAAGTGCATGGTAACTCTTTCTGAGGATTGCATCTAAAGCTCGACTCATATTAATCGGTTAGACAATGTAAATAAAAGATGGGATGCCTTAGCAACTTGAGGACATCATCACATTCTTTACCCTGAAATGTTCTCAATATAACCGAAACATAATAAAACACGAACCTACCAGGCGAGGGTGTTTATCATTCTCCAATAAAAAATTGATTATTAATTAATGGTGGCTAAATTGGATAAATAAAAAAATATATTCACATTATATATTACATTATACAAAATGATTAATGTTTCTAAGGAATTTTTCCAAAAATACTTCAAACTCACCCTAATTAGTATTTCCCTCAACCACTCATAAAATGCCATTGTGTTTATGTATGTGAGGAGAAGTAGCACACAAAGAGTTCCAATTTATTTATTTGTGATATTATAATTCAATTTTCAATGTTTTAATTTTTTTTTAATTGTGTATTAAAATTTATTTATTAAATTTTAATAGTTTGATTTTGATATTTGCAAATTTTTTATTAAAAAAAAAGGAGCCAAAACAAATTATAAATTTCATTATTATTGAAATTTTCATTATCATTTTTAAAATAAAGTTATAACTTATAAATCATACATTTCATTATAGAATTTACCTTAGAATATATGTGAAGTTTTTGAGTTTATGAGGATTTACAGTGCATATCTATTTTCAAAATTTATAATTTTTTTACTTTTATATATCTATTTTCAATATTTACAATTTTTTCACTAATTTAAAAGTTTAGTTATTATAATAGTTCATCCTAAACCAACTTCAAATAAAATTATTAATAGTCAAATTAAAGTTGGTGATTTGAATGTTGTAGTTTAAATGTTCTAGGAAATGAATTTTTTTAGGCGATTATTTTAGGGGACATTGTTATATATCCTGTTAGATCTGCAGATTTGAATGACTATTTCTGTATAATCCAAATATCTTAGGGGTTTATCCATTTTTACATTCAAAAATGAATTTTAAATAACAAAAAAAAATGATTTCATGTAAATTTATATTGAAAAATCATTTAATAAAACACTTAAACAACACACAATTGTTGATAATGAAAATAAAGTTGGTGATTCCCTGACTGGCCAATAACAATCAATGCACATCGAAAAAATCATTTAGTAAAACACTTAAACAACGCAGAATTGTTGATGATGAAAATAAAGTTGGTGATTCCGTGACTGGCCAATAGCAATCAATGCACGATCAAATCGTATATATATTTGGGGATGTACAATCTCCTACGAAAAATATCGTTCCACATACTCTTTTGCAATGTGTCCAATAAATTAATGGGGTGGTGACCAGTCCACTCTGATTCGAGCAAGCGAGCAAGGAACAAATTTTGGTAAAAAATGGGATTGGGGAGCACCAGCAATTCCCCTCCTCGTCTTCCTCCTCAGCATCGGGAGGATTACACTGTATACGGATACCCAACAGAGCCCTGCTATGTAATTCTTGATTCAGCTCCACCTCCTCCGCGCAGGGGTGATGTGCGATTACTTACCTACGCAGGATACGGGGTTTTGTCAATTGTCATAATCCTGGTGGCTGCGTATTTTGTGTGGCCGTCCGATCCGCGAATCGAAGTGGTTCGGATGGGGTTGAACAAGATAGAGTGGAGACCAGAGAAATTTCCGGGGTCCTTTCTGCCCCGCATATTTCTGAATTTAAGCATGGAGTTAACGGTGAAGGTGACCAACAAGGACTACTTGGGCGTTTATTACGATCATGTCAATGTGGGAATTGCCTACCGCGGGGAGAAAATCGGGCGGGTGACTAGTGAGAACAGCGCTTATATTCCCCCCAGGGGGACTGCGTACGTGGATGCCACTCTGGACATTCACGGCATTCAAGTCCTCGCTGACGTGATCTACTTGCTGGAAGACATTGCTCGCGGTCATATTCCTTTGCAGACTGTCACCGACTTTGATGGCTACATACGCTTATTCTCACTCAAAGTGCCCTTACAGGTGCAGTTAACCTAGATTCTTTTAATTCTTTTTTAAAAGTAGTAATTCCGCTTTTGATTGATCTGTGGAGAACTATGCACCTCAACTCTGATTTGTTGCTATACAGCAACCTACTTTGAAATAGGTAAATTTGAACTTTACACCTCTCCTGAACAAAATCAAAGGCTTTACCAATTTGCTATGTGTAATTTCCTAAACTCTTAATTCCCTGTCAAAGTAATTCATGCCGTTATTGAATAATACCCTCAAACTTCTCTCTCTATATATTCCCTGTCAAAGTAATTCATGAGTAATACCGTGCAAACTACTCTATATCTCTCTTTCTTTATATATATATATATATATATATATATTCTGCTTAATGTATTTCCCAGCTAAATTCACCATGTACTTCCCCTTATTTCGAGGCAGTGAACTGGATTCTTCAGGTTTCAAAGCCAAGTCAACAGTCAATAGTTTGCTCACGAAGAGAGCAAGCATGTCACAAAGTGGAACTTGAACTTGAACTTGGAAGAGGGAGGACAACAACTTTCCTCTTAGCCACTTGAGCTTCTCTCTATATACATATATATATTTGATATTTCAAGTATGAAATCAAAATTTACATAGACCAACCTTTATGGCAAAAAAACGTGTAACCCATACTGTCTTCAAAGTGTCCTAGAGCTCAATGTTACAGTCTTTCCAGGCACCATAAGGATGGCAGCCTTCATAATGCCATTCTAAAACAACTTGTTCCTTTCAAGTTCCTGCTACAATTATTTGTGTTAAATTTGGCAGGATCGGCAGTCATTCTCCAAGGAGAGGCCATATGGGCCACCCTGAGGCTAGCCAGGGAGATTTTGAGAATCAACCAGTCTTGCGAGGTATTGACAAAAGCCAGGGGGAACGTACAACCTCTGTGAGTCAAACCAAAATTCAGGACAAACAAGATGCTATATGATCTTGTGAGTCTAGCCAAGGCAAAGGTAGAAGTCTTGTAAGTCTAAGACAAAAGTCAAAATGTAAGTCTAATGCAAAAGTCAAGGGGAACGTACAACCTTTGTGAGCATAGATAGTCTAGTGCAAAAGTCAGGGGGAATGTACAACCTCTGTGACCATAGATAGACTAGTGCAAAAGTCAGGGGGAACGTACAACCTCTCTGAGCCTAGTCAAGCTTTGTGAGCCATGAGCAAAAGTCAAGGAATCTAGCAAAAGTTAGGTTGAATGTACAATTCCTATGAGCTAGAAAAAAACAATCTTCCTTATGCAAATAATGTAAATGTATTGATCTAGTGCGTTGGCACGTGTAACATTATCCACCATGAAAAGGAGTTCGAGTGGTCAAACTCAAGTTGACAAAGTCATGTTGCATGTTGCATGTCAAGTTGCATGTCGGTGTTACATGCATGTTGCATGTCGAGTTGCATGCATGTCAAGTTGCATGTCGGAGTTGCATGCATGTCAAGTTGCATGTTGAGTTGGCATGCCATGCATAAGCCAAGTCTCAAGGGCGAGTTGTCATGCAAAGTTTAGTGAAGTTAAGTGACAATTCGAGTTGTAAAGACATGTTGGCTATTACTAATTCAAACTCATTCTTCTCTTCCTCCCTGCGCCTTTATATATAGAGTTCGACCCTCTTCCTCATACACATTGTTATACAACGCAAGAGTGAAGGAAATGAGTCTGTCTGCAGGTGATTGAGAGTGGGCAACAAGCATATGAGTCTGCTGTCTACACAGTGAGAAAGGACAGCATATGAGTCTGCTGTCTAAGGACAGAGCTGAAGTTAATTTACTGTGTAAAAGTACTAGTACAGTCAGGTTTATAACAATAATGAATTAGTTGTTTGCTGGCCATACAATCAGATTTATAACAACAGTAAAGGACAACGAATTAGTTGTTGTTTGCTGGTCATATAGTGAGGTATTTTCATGGTGGTTTACTATACATGATCTTACATATTATTTGCAATTAAAGGAAAATTATTTGCTGGAGTTTTCTCCCCTTTTGGGTTTCTCCAGGGTAAATTCTTGTGCATGTGTGAGATTCTATTTGAGTACCTTTTCTACTTTTGTTCATCATTTCGAGTATTCATTTTGCTGGTTGATAAATCAAATTTTGCTTATAGCATTGAAGAAACTAAAGAAATAATCCGCATATTAAATCAAGCTCAATATTTAACATGGTATCAGAACTAAGGGTGTGAAAGAGCTTTGTTGAAGTGCAGGAACAAGGTACGCACAGATCCAAGAGAGCTTGATCAGTTTAAGCGTGAGTTACATGGCATCCTCCATTTCTGTCAGGGCCGAGGATAGGCTTGAAGGAGCTTCCAACTTCAATGTGTGGAAGCTCAGGATAATGAATTTCTTGCAGGAGCATGATCTTGAGTAGTATGTGACCTCGGTAATGGAAGAACCCACCTCTAATACAGGAAGAGCGGCTTTCAGGGGGAATCAAACAAAGGCCAAGCAAATTATCTTTGACTCAGTCAAATACAGTATAATGCTAGCAATGACTTCGTTAATGACTACCAAGGAATGTACGGATACCTTGGTAAATCTGTATGAGAAAAATACACCAAGTCAGAAGAGGACACTTGAGCAAAAGCTTAAGTATTTGAAGATGGAGAAAGGTGAATCAGTTGCATCTTTATGTTCCAGGATAGCCCAGATCAAATACCAGCTATTGGTCACATGTGTCACAGTGGATGATGATGATTTAATGCAGGCCATATTTGATGGTCTTCCTTCTTCATGGGAGACTTTTTTATCCAGTGTAAGTGGGAGAGAGATTCAACCCATGTCTGAGAGGTTATGGCATGACTGTCTCCAAGAGGAGAGTCGCACTGCTACCAAGAACGAACCATCTAAAGAAGAACATTTGGCATTAGCATCAAGATTCAAGGGAAAGAAGAAAGTCACGTTCCAGAAAGGCTCTCAGAAGAAGATAAATACTAAAGGTATGTTCAAAGGCAAGAATATTGATACATCTAATATTAAATGCTTTAATTGCAATAAGTTGGGTCACTTTGCTAGAGACTGCTGGTATAGGAAGAAAAATCCAAGGAAAGGTAAACATCATGCCTCAACTGCCGAGGATGATGAATCCAAAAGAAATCAGAAAAGTCCTAATGAAAGAGAAAATAGAAAAGAATATTACTTGGTTTTTGCTTTATCCAGTACAGTTATCACAGGGCCGAAAACTTGGTTAGTAGACAGTGGTGCATCAAAACACATGACAGGGTACAAGGAGATTCTTTTAGATTTCAAGAAGAAATCCTTTGCAGAGCAAGTTGAGCTTGGGGATGACAAATGTTACTAGATAGAGGGAGTAGGCTCTATCTCCTTCAGATTGGAATCTGGGGCAATGCTTCATGTTGATGAAATATTATATGTGCCAGGGCTCAGGAAGAATCTATTATCAGTTGCAACCCTTGATGACAAGGGATATTGGGTGATCTTCAAGGATAGGAAGGCACTTCTGTGGGCTAAAGGTAGCCATCTGAGTACAACAGAACCTATTGTGACTCGCAGAGGAGGACTGTATGTTGTGATAGGACAGTCAGTTCATGCATTAGCTCATGATGCGTCTAGCTCCAACGAGTTGTGGCACAGAAGGCTTGGACATCTTCATTACAAAGCACTTCCAAATCTGCAGAATATGACAGGGAAACACATTAGAACTCTTAGAACAGACAATGGAGGAGAGTTTGAATCTCTCCAGTTTGAGGATTTCTATATGGAAGCAGGAATCAAGAGACAGATGACCGTTCCATATAACCCTCAACAAAATGGTGCTGCTGAGAGAAAAAACAGAACAATATGTGAGGCAGTGAAAGCCATTATGTTTGACCAAGATCTGCCAATTTCCTTATGGGAAGAAGCTACCTCCATTGCTGTGTATATTTAGAATAGGTGTCCACATGCTATCTTGAAGGACAAGACTCCTGAAAATTTCTTCTCAGGGATCAAACCTAAAGTAGGGCATCTAAGGATATTTGGATGTCTTGTATATATTCATGTCCCTAAGGAAAAGAAGACAAAGATGGAACCCTCAGGCAAGAAAGGGGTTTTTGTGAGGTACAACGAGATCTCCAAGGCTTACAACATTTATGTACCAGGTCAGAGGTAGATTAAGATAAGCAGGGATGTGACTTTCCATGAGGAAGCTGCATTCAAGAAATCCAAAGAGCTATAGCAGGAATCAGAAGCAGTTCAACCAGCTTCACCCTCTTCTGAAAGTGAATAGTTAGATGATTAGAGGGAGGAACCTCATGAAGGGCCAAGTGATGAGCCTCTAGAACTTGCTGAAGAGTTGGAAAGCACTCTTGAAGAACCTCCAGCCAAAAGGAAGCCAGGATGGCTTAAAGAAATAATGCAGGAAGCAAAAAATACAGCTGCTCCTAAAGGAATTTTCAGGGAAAGTAGGCCTCATAGGTATGGAGGCTATGTCGCACTAATGAGCAACATTAGTGATGCCGAGCCTTGTTCATTTGAATAAGCAGATAAATTTAAAGTGTGGAAGGACGCTATGCTTGAGGAATATAGGTCTATTCTAAAGAACAATGTCTGGGACATTGTGCTGAGGCCAAAGGACAAATCGATGATCTCTTCCAAATGGATTTTTAAGATCAAACATGCAGCCGATGGGAGTGTGGAAAAGTTCAAAGAAAGATTTGTAGCCAGAGGCTTCTCTCAGAAAGAAGGAATTGACTACGACGAGACTTTTGCCCATGTAGCTAGGTATACCTCCATTCGAGTTATTATTGCATTAGCTTCAGTTCTTGGTTGGAGATTACATTAGATGGAACTAAAAACAACATTCTTGAATGGAAAGATTGAACAAGAGGTCTTTGTGGAACAACCATATGGTTTTGTACTACATAACAAAGACACTCATGTATGCTAGCTAAGGAAGGCCTTGTATGGTCTTAAGCAGGCTCCTAGAGTTTGGTATGACAGGATTGATGGCTTTCTTAAAAGCCTGGGCTTTCATAAAAGTGATGCTAATCTGAATCTGTATTTCAAGGTAATAGGGAACCAACCTGTTATATTAATCCTGTATGTTGATGATCTCTTTCTGATAGGAGATGAAGGGCTAATAGCCTGGTGTAAGTGGGAGCTAATCTCAGAATTTGAAATGAAAGACTTAGGCTTGATGCATTACTTCCTAGGATTGGAAGTGTGGCAAAGACAAGGCGAGATATTTCTGGCACAAGGTAAATACACAGTGGATGTGTTAAAGAGGTTTGGTATGATGGATTGTAAATCCATGTCTACTTCGATGATTACCAACCCGAGGACGCTGCATGATTTTGATACAGGTTCAGATTTGGTGGATCCCACCATGTATAGGCAGCTGATTGGATCATTGATGTATATGATCCATACCAGGCCAAATATATGCTATGTAGTGATTGCAATGAGTCAGTTCATAGTTGAATCGAGATAGAGACACTAGGTGGTAGCAAAGCACATCTTGAGATATCTTAGAGGGACTATTACCTATGGTCCGAGATATACATCCAGTGGTGGTTTGTTTCTGCATGGGTATGTAGAGGCTGATTGGGCAGGAAGCCCAGTGGATCGGAAGAGTACTTTCGGATATTGCTTCAGTTTAGGATCCGCTATGATCTCATGGTCAAGCAGGAAACATGGATCCATTGCACAAAGTACAACAAAAGCTGAGTACATTGCAGCAAGTGATGCTAGTAAGGAAGCAGTATGGCTCCTAAAATTGGTTTCTGGATTGTTTCGCGATAAGCTAGAGACAACGATGGTTCACTGTGATAATCAAAGTTGCATAAAACTGACAGAGAACCTGGTATTTCACGACAGGTCAAAGCATATTGACATGAAATACCATTACATCAGAGACATGGTCCAGAGAAAAACTATAAAGCTAGAGTACATAGCCACGAGCGAGCAGGTAGCTGATATCCTGACCAAGCCATTGCCATTGAGACAGTTTGTGCAGCTAAGAGGCAAGCTTGGTGTGGCTGAGAATAACTCCCTCGTCGAAGGGGAGTGTTAAATTTGGCAACATCGACAGTCATTCTCCAATGAGAGGCCATGTGGGCCACCCTGAGGCTAGCCAGGGAGATTTGGAGAATCAACCAGTCTTGTGAGATATTGACAAAAGCCAGGGGGAACGTACAACCTCTGTGAGTCTGTTAAATTTATAGCAGCTGCAAGAGCCATTCTTTGGGAGGATGACAAAGACCCTAGCCGAGATCTAGGGCCCCCAGTGTACTCCCGGGGTTCTTGGTCTGGGACCAAGCAGTAAAAGACCCCTGAGAGGGCCCCCAGTATATGACTGGGGTTCTTGGTCTGGGACCAAGCAGTTAAAGCCCCTAAATATGTCTAGGGCCCCTGGACATGGTCCAAGGTACCCATGCCTAGGGCATGGGTTTCTTGGTCTGGGACCAAACAGCTAAAGCCCCTAGATATGTCTAGGGCCCCTGGACATGGTCCAGGTACCCATGCCTGGGGCATGGGTTGATCCTTGGTCTTGCACCTTGGTGGATAAGACCCCAGAAATGTTCTGGGGCAACTTGATCTTCGATCAGGTACTTTGTTGGTATATGACCCTCCTTGAAGGTGGGCATGGCCACATAAGGGATGTATTCCATATGCAATGATGATAAAGTTAATAAGGTCACCTTGAATATGAATGGACAAGTATTGCCACCAAGCTACCCTACCTAAACTCTCCTTTACCCTTGCTTGTGTTGGTTTGGGGTTTTGTTGTTTTTGTTTTAGGGTTAAAGTAAAATTTAAATTAAAATGTTAATTATAACATGTTTAAATTATTTAATTTAAACATGTTATCTTTAATTATAATTATTTTAATTTAATTTTCTTTATTCCTTGCCCTAGCCTAAAACTATAAATACCCTACCCTCTACCCTTCACATTACACACCTTATTTTTGTTATGCTCTTATGCTTCTAGTGTGAGCAGATCTTCTCTCTTTTGTTGCGGCTACCCTAGAAGACTGTTGTGTGTGCTGCGACCTTCCCTTCCTTTTGCTGTTGGAGTGTGGGTGTTTTGCTGTGGCCCTTGTCTACTTGTCGTTGGAGTATTGGCTGGTTGGTGTGGCCTCCTGTCTGCTGTGGGTGCGGCTCTTTCTCTTCTACTGTGGGGTAACTGTGGTGCGACTCTTTTCTGTTGTGATCTGGCTGAGTGGTGCGGCTCCTTTCTGTTGTGGGGTGACTGCTGTTGCAGCCTCCTTTCTGTTGTGGGGTGATTGTTGGTGCGGCCTCTCTTCTGCTGTGGTGTGGCCGTGTGGTGTGAACCCCTTTTGCTACTGTTGTGGTGTGGCTATACCCTTACAACTCTGTTCAGATCGAGACCATCCTTGAGCCTTGGCCTTCCTTAAGCTACCTTTTGTGAGAGTTTTATCCACAGAAGTTCTGTGTGAGGGTTTGAGTGATTAAACCTACTGTTTGTGTGAGGGTTTGGCTGTGTGAAGTCTTTGTGGCCCTATCTACTTGGTGGCAAGAAAATTCTTTCATCTCTTGGCAAGAGATCCAACCTATATGGTGGATCTATGAGCTGGACTTTGTCTGAGCATAAT